>CM050889.1:124904458-125222117 GCA_027725995.1 Rhynchospora tenuis
GACAATTACAATGCCGGAGAGCATAAATGTGAAAGGAAATTGAAGTGCCTCAAGTGAAAAATTGCTTAGTACCTTGGAGTGGGATTGTTTTGCTCAGGGCTACTCTGAGAATGAAGTCCTTCACAGTCAAGATCCAAATCCACCAGCAGATCAGAAAACGGGAAATCTTGATTCAAAATATCAAACTCTGAAAAATCAAAATCAAATCCATCTCCAAATTGATTCACATTCTCTCCTCCATCAGATGAAGAAGAGGGAGAATAGGTGGAAGGAGACGATGACACCTTATCATCATTTGGGCCCATTACAGCCTCACTTGGACCCACATTTGCATCTGTGTTGTCAAAATTCAACTTTCCTTTCACATGGTCTCTTTTACCTGATTTCCTCCCGTCTGGCTTCAATGGAGATGTAAATTGGTAACTTCTTTCTACAGAGTAATAGGCAGCACCACCTTTCAGAGGGCTAACGATTATTCTCTCAGATGAAACAATAGAGCATTGTGTATTGGCTTGGGTCATTGAAGGGTTTTCAAGATCTTGTTAGAGAGGAACAAACCATGTCTACACGTTCCAATCTTGAAGCGGCTGTTGATTCTACTAATATGGCCTTTGTGGCTCGTGCTCAAGGTTCTAAGGCTGGTACTGATGTCAAGTGCTACTCATGCAATGAGTTTGGGCATATTGCTAAAAATTGCAAGAAGAAGTTTTGCAAGTATTGTAAAAAGGATGGGCATATCATTACTGAATGTCGTCGTCGCCCACAGAACAGAGCCACTGCTGTTGCTGTTCATGTTGGCGGTGTACCTGTAGTGCAAGGGGCTGCACCTGCATATGGTGCTGTTCTTCAGCAACAAAACGCAAGACCTGGTGCTTCAACTAGCGCTCAATTCCCTGTTATTCATGCTGATGCTACTCCTTGAACCTCTCTTTCCCCTGCTGCAATCACACCAGAAGTTGTCCAACAAATGATTCAAACTGCCTTATCTGCGATGGGCATTTCAGGTACATGTTCTTCAAAATGGTTCATAGACTCTGGAGCATCCAATCATATGTCTGCAACACCATCTAATTTTTTAACTATTGCTCCATATACTGGTCATGATACAATTTCAACTGCTGATGAAACTACTTTACCCATTACTGGTGTTGGCAAGGTTTCTTTGAACAATACAGTGTTAAAAGATGTTTTGTTGGTTCCTAACTTATCAACAAATTTAATATCGGTTGGGCAACTTGTGGATAATGATTATCATGTGCTCTTTACATCTTCTGGTTGTGTGATACAGGATCAGGTCACTGGGAGGATAATCAAGATGGCGCATAAAGATGGCAAACGTTTTCCTGTTGAGACTAAACAAAACAATTGTGGTTTCGTTGTTTCTGCTTTGGTTACCCCTTACAATACTGATTCTTGGATGTTGTGGCATCGTAGATTAGGTCATTTAAATTCTAGTTGTTTGTCTGTTTTGTTTGAGAAAGGATTAGTTCCTAATAGAAATGTTTCTCCTAGTCATTGTTCAACATGTTCTTTAAGTAAAAGTAAAACTCTTCCTTTTCCTATTAGCACTACCAAGACTTCTAGTTCTTTTCAACTTATACATTCTGATGTTTGGGGTCCTTCACCGATTCTTTCTTCTTCTGGTTATAAATATTTTATAATTTTTATTGATGATTTTACTAAGTTCACTTGGATATATTTGTTGCGAAAAAAATCTGAGGTATTTCAAATTTTTAAATATTTTGTTGCTATGGTTGAAAATCAATTTAACGTGAGTATCAAAACTCTTCGATCTGACTTTGGTGGAGAATACATCTCTAATGAATTTCAACAATTTTTATTAGAAAAGGGTATATTTCATGAAAAATCTTGTCCAGGCACGCCCAACAAAATAGGATAGCTTAACGCAAAAATAGACATATCCTTGACGCTTGTAGATCACTTCTTTTAGATGCTGCTGTTTCTCCCACTTTTTGGGATGAAGCAATTTGTACCTTTGTGCATTTGATAAATCGTCAAATTTCAAAAGGATTATGTAATCAGTCTCCTTATTTTCTCCTGTATAACAAACAACCTAACTATGACATGTTACATACCTTTGGTTGTATCTGTTATGTCCATCACCCTCCTTCTGAACGAACCAAATTGTCTTCACAGTCTGTTGAGTGTGTTTTTTTAGGTTATGCTGTTGGTCAAAAATGATTTCGGTGTTATGATCCTAAGTCTAGAAAAATTCGTATATCTAGACATGTCTTGTTTGGTGAATCCAATTTTTATTATCATCATTGTAATGTCTTATCTCCCACTGTTTCTTCTTCTATTTTGCCTCTCTTTCAGCCTATTACAGAATCTTCTCACCATTCTTCTTCAGGCCGATTTAAGCCTGGTTTTGTTTATACCAGACAACGAAAAAAGGTGCTATCTTTATGCCTCGTCCTGCACAATCTTCTCAGGACCAGGTCCTATCTCCACTTCTGCGGCATGAGACTGCTCCATTTGAGATCAATTCGGGTACTGTACCTGATATAGACACTGTTGCGACTACTATTCTTCCACCAGATGGTTCTGCCTCTGTTCAGGCCTTTGCATTAGAGGACCATCAACATCAGCCTGAAAGCAATGCGATTGTTCATGAGTTACAACCAGATGTGCCTGAGAGCAATTCGGGTATTAGAAGATCCACACGTCCACATCGACCTCCAAATCGGTATGGCTTCATGACAACTCTATCCTCCATTACAGTTCCCACCTCTTTTAAAGATGCAATGAAACATGACTGTTGGAACTCTGCTATGCAAACTGAGTTAGATGCCTTGCTGAAAAATGACACTTGGGATTTAGTATTGTGTCCTAAAGATGTGAAACCACTGGGGTGTAAATGGATTTACACAGTGAAATTGAAATCTGATGGCACTCTGGATCGATATAAAGCCAGACTTGTTGCGCTTGGTTGTCGTCAAGAATATGGAATTGATTATCTCCAAACTTTTGCCCCGGTTGCTAAGATGACTGCAGTGCGTGTTGTTCTTGCCTTAGCTGCCGCACAACAATGGTCCATTACACAAATGGATGTGAAAAATGGTTTTCTTCACGGTGAACTTAATGAGGTAATCTACATGAAACCTCCTCCTGGTCTGCCTACTAGTAATTCTAATGAGGTTTGTAGATTAAAGTGTTCCTTGTATGGACTGAAACAAGCACCGCGTGAGTGGTTTCGTACTTTTAAAAGTACAGTTCTGTCTGCTGGCTTCAAGCAAAGTCGTGACGATCCTTCATTGTTTATTTCTACATCCTCAAATGGAGTGGCTTTAGCTCTTGTGTATGTTGATGATATATTGATCACTGGCAGTGACTTGCAAGGTATTGATCGCCTTAAAAGTGCATTAAACTCTTCTTTTCAGATGAAGGATCTTGGGACAGCGCAATATTTTTTGGGTCTTGAGATTCATCGCACATCCCATGGAATGTTTGTAAACCAGCATAAATATTTGGCCGAGATAATCAATAGGGCAAATCTTCAATTTTCACATCCCGCTAATACTCCTATGGAAGTTAATCTAAAACTTCGGAAAGAAGATGGTGACTTATTGGACAATCCTACTTTATACCGAAGTTTGGTTGGTAATTTGATCTATCTCACTATTTCACGGCCAGATATTTCATTTGCAGTTAATGTGGTTAGTCAGTTCATGCAAGCTCCACGTCACTTACATTTGGCAGCTGTTCACCGTATCATACGGTATCTCAAAGGAACACCTGATCTTGGTTTGTTTTTTTCAGCTACTAATGATCTCAAATTATCTGCTTATGCTGATGCTGATTGGGCTGGTTGTCCCAATACAAGAAAATCGACAACTGGTTGGTGTGTTTTTCTTGGTAATGCTCTCATAGCTTGGAAATGCAAAAAGCAAGATCGTGTTTCTAAGTCATCCACAGAGGCTGAATATCGAGCTATGTCTGCTGCTTGTTCTGAAATTGTTTGGCTTAGAAGGTTACTTCAAGATCTTACCTTTCCACAAAATGGTCCTACCTCACTTCATGCTGACAATATTAGTGCAATTCATATCTCTAATGATCCTGTCTTTCATGAGAGAACTAAACATATTGAGGTTGATTGTCACTATATTCGTGATGCTGTTGAAGAAAATCTTATCACATTGCCTCATGTTTCTTCTAATCTTCAAACTGCAGATATTTTTACAAAGGTGCTTCCAGTAGCACGACATAATTTTTTGATAAGCAAATTAATGCTGGTTCATTACCATCATCAATTTGAGGGGGATGTCAGGATATTAGTCAATTGACATGCGATGGGCAGAAGCAGAATGTTTGTTTAAGGCAATTTGCGCCTGATTAGTCAAGGAGGATTAGGCAATATTTTGAAGATCTATTTTTAGATATCAATCTATGTATATTTAGAAAGCATCTGTATAGGGAATAGATTAATTTTAAGATTGTTTCTATGTTTCGTGTACAAAGTTGTATAAGAAAGGCATAGAGGCGCATATTGTAAAGCAAGTTAATTTTTCAATACAGAATTCATTCAAAAGCAAAGATTATTGTTCAAAGTTTCTCGTATTATTAAAGTTTGTCACTTTCGGGGTAACTGTTATAAATTAAAACTAATTAGGTGGCGGACACTTATCTCTAATAGTCAGATTTGATCCCACTCTTATTTATTATGTTAATAATTACTTTTAGGTAAGACTGACTTGCTTCCATTTCATTTAATATACTGCAATTTTCGCCTTCTCCCAGTAACAGATGATCACTTCCTGGATTTTCTTTTAACAAATAATAGATTAGTAGTGTTACCTACTAGGTTTAGTTTATTAATTCCAGAACTCGTTATGATGGTAATACAATGAAAGCGAAATAATTCCATAAAATGAACAAACAAGACGAGACACAGTACTCAAGTCTTTGTGAAAAACCCCAGAGTCTTGGGGAAGAAATTTCCGTACGTATTTCATGTCAATAATTTCAAGGAAGCATATATATATATATAGACATATGTATGTTCTTAATAAAATACTTAGACACCGGACAAGTTTATATTGATTCTCCCTCCTCACTCACACTCGCAAGTCTACTTTCACAATCTATGAATTTCCTCTTCATGACAAAAGCAACACTTCTACTAGCAACTCTTTTAACTCTTGTATATCCCAGTGCTGCTATTTCAACTGCACAGCCAGGATGCCCTTCAAGTTGTGGCGGTTTTACCATCCCGTACCCATTTGGTATCGGTACCGGCTGCTTCCGTGATGGTTTTGAGATAACATGTGAAATGAGTAAAACCACCACCAATAAAAATTATGTCCCGGTACCAACCTTAGCTGGCACCACCGTTCAAGTTCTCAACCTATCTCTTGGGGTTGCTGAAGTCATGGTGCAGCTTCCAATTGGTTGGCAGTGCTACAATCAATCTGGTGTGGAGGCTTACTACACAGCAGAAGTTGACTTTAACCCGAAAAGTGTTTACAGGTAAAACAATGATTCTTTTCAGGATGAAGTTAGATGAATAAATTACTGCTTATTTTGAGAGCAATTTGATTATACAACTGCATCCCGAAAAAATTGCATATTTCTCAGAACGATACTGACTACTTACTTGCGTTTTCTTGGGCTTTTTGCCCTCTCAAGTTCTTTAATTGCGTTTTTTTTTTTTTTTTTTGTGGTTTACCAACACTGCACATGGCCAACCAAAACTGCTATCTAGCAACACTCTAGTTGGTGAAATAATTCAATTATTCCTACAAACTTTGTGTAACAAATCACCTGAGGAGATAATTTCTGACTTGTTTATAGGATCTCAAACACCCACAACCTGTTTGTCATAATTGGCTGCAACAGTTTGGCCTACATCTAAAGCCAGAGAGATAGCAATGGTCTCTATTCTTATGACTACTACACCGGCTGTGTGTCATACTGCAATGACTCAAGCAGCATCACTGAAGGGGCCTGCTCAGGTGTTGGCTGCTGCCAAGTCACCATTCCATCTGGTCTTACTGACAACTCAGTTATTTTTGATGGCTACAATCATGATGGGATACTTTCTTTTAGCCCATGCAGCTATGCATTCTTGGTGGACAAGGATTGGTTTAGATTTGGCAAGTTGAACCTCACTATGTCTACAAACACGAGCATGCCAGTGTGGCTTAATTGGGCACTAAGGGAGAAAAATAATTGCACAGAGGCACAGAAAAACCGAGATCTATATGGATGCTGTAGCAGGAATAGTGAATGTTATAATTCAGTTAATGGCCCAGGATATATTTGCAATTGTTCGAAAGGGTACCAAGGTAATCCCTACCTTGTGGATGGATGCAAAGGTAAGATAACAATCAGATCAACTTTGTCTTATTTTGAACTTTTAAATAAAGCAAGAATTCAACCAATCCAAAATCTAAGTTCAATAATAGTCGATGTTTGTTCACCTCGATGCCAATCAATTGTGCAGATATAAATGAATGTGAGCTGCCTGATGAATACCCTTGCCATGGAATCTGTCACAATAAGGAAGGTTCTTATGATTGCCAGTGCAAATCAGGCAAACATGGAGATCCATTCAATAATTCTTGCACTCCTAATTTTCCACTGAGAGAGAGGCTTGCGATTGGTAATTCTCAATATATTAATTTTTATGCTTGTTTTTAGTACTGGATTCTATGATTGAATTTGATCAACATAAAAAATATAATAGGTACCCAACATTTCGCTAAAATTATTTGAATATGTTATTGGGCTGAATATTTCTTTTTTCATTATTTATGGTAATAAAGGACTGATGGTAGTCAATAAACACTGTACAAAAAAAAAATGTAAAGAACCATAAAATTATCTAGCCAGTAAGGTCCATAACATTATCTAGACTTTTCTTCATCAAATGACATCAAATGTAATTCGTATCTCCAGGTATTAGTGCTAGTATAGCCAGCCTGCTAGTTGTCACTCTTCCCATGATTTTTGTGTACCAAAAGAGGCGACTTCAAAGAGAAAAAGACATGTTTTTCAAAAAAAAATGGGGGGATAATTTTATACCAGCAACTGGTGGCAGGAAAAGTCGAGACAATGAAGATATTCACAGAGGAAGAAATGGAAAGAATCACAAACAACTTTGACACGGTCATTGGCCGAGGAGGCCAAGGCAAGGTCTACAAAGGGGTTTTGGAAGACGATCGGGAGGTTGCAGTAAAGAAATGTATTGTCCTTGATGATGAAAGGTTAAAGGAAGAGTTCATGAACGAAATGATCATACTATCAAAAATAAATTACCTTAAAAATGTCGTGCAACTCTTGGGTTGTTGTTTAGAGGTAGATGTGCCCATGCTTGTTTATGAATTCATCCCTAATGGCACTCTCAATAGTTTTCTTCACGAAAACCAGTTGCCTATTTCTTTAGAAACCCGTTTACGGATTTGCACCGAGTCAGCAACAGCTCTTGCCCATTTGCATTCACAAACTGTTCGACCTATTCTCCATGGCGATGTCAAATCTGCTAACATTCTCTTAGATAGAAACTACATGGCAAAGGTATCTGATTTTGGCACATCTAAGTTCCTATCAATGGATGTGACGCAGTTTGCTACATATGTGCAAGGTACTTTGGGTTATCTAGACCCTGAGTTTCTTCAAAACTCGCGGTTAACAGACAAAAGTGATGTATATAGCTTTGGTGTTGTTATACTTGAGCTCATCACAAGGAAAAAGGCAGTTTATTATGATGGAAACAATGAAAGGATATGTCTGGCCCAACAATTTGTGTCAGCAATGAGACAAAACAACACCATATCGATGTTTGATAAGGATATTGCTACTGAGGACAACCTGGAGCTGCTTACTGAAGTTTCTAAACTTGCAGAAGAGTGTTTAAGGCCGAGCGGATAGGAGAGGCCGACAATGACAAGAGTGGTTCAGAAGTTGACAGAATTTATGACAAGGCTGGAAGCAATTCGAGATCCTAATACTGCTCAGGAACATTCTGCTGAGCCAATTCAGACTTTTATGGCGTCCCCAAATCCTTCTGGTAATGCTGACACTGCAGCCTTGTTAAATACATATCCTTAAGCAAACACATACTTATTTCTTTTCTACTTCGGTTTTGGTAATTTTAATCTGGTTTTATAATGTAAAGTAAAAGTAAAACTTATTTTGAATTGGTAATAAGCTCTGATCAATCTGAGTTTATTTAAATTGATAGATATAAAGCATAGCCTGTTATTCTGGTCAATACAATGATCTTCATTGGAATAGTATCTTAATACATGTTAACCAAAATTTTTCTACAATCATTGATTCCAAATCGAAATATTGTTCGTTCATCTGGCCTCTCAAATGAACAAAAACTCTAGCTATCAAAATTTTATATTGTAAACTTCACCTGGCGATGGCCCGCCTGACTTTAATTAGAGTTGAGCTGTGTGTTATGTACTCTTTATGTACTCTCACCTTTCAAGTCAAAATAAATACACAGAGTTGAGTTGACTGATGCTTGTCTGAAAGTTTAGTTGCTGTATTCTGATTCGGAGATGGTATCAAGATCAGAGAACGATTTGGGGGACGAGAGGGGTGTCGCTTCTATATGGGACCCATACGGGCAGAACTATAAGAATCGGTACAGAGCGGATCCACTGACCAGGTCAGAACATCAGATAAGGTTATTAATCGCTCTCTCAATATAAGATACTGCAGCGTGGGCCCAAACAAGTAAAGCCAATAGAGCGAAACAAACCGGGGTAATGAATCAGAATGATACTGGATCACTGACGAGTGGGTCCATTATGCGAATGAAAATGCCCCTCGAATGGTAAACTGGAGATGTCCTCAACTTCAACTCTCCGAAAAGAAAAGGAGGCCAACTGGCGAATGATCTAGCATCCGAGAGTGTTGTATAAAATATAAATAGGAGTAACGAAAGCTAATCAAAATAGATTTTTACAGTTCTTATGTAACCTTAATTTAGCTATTCTAGTCGTCGTATATCTGCATCCTAATTGAAAAGTAAAACTATTTACATAATATAAAACAAATGCGCTGATGTATATAATTATAGGCGGATAGGCCGATACAATATCAGGATTCAGGAACTTAATTATATGCGGCTTCTCACATTAATTTCCAGAAGAAGCCCAATAGCCATTAGCTGATAGACCTTCGTGCCAATGGGCCTAGTACACCTAGTGTTTTAAAAAAACACGGTGTGTCCAGACACGGTATGAAGGTGGTACGACACGGTAGGACACGGAGCGTGCCGTGTCTTTAGGCGTGTCGTGTTCGACTTTGAAGACATAGACACGGCACGGCACGACACGCAAATTATCCAGACACGACATGAAACACGACACGACACGGTACGACACGGGACACGACAAAACCCAAGAGACACAACAAGTTTATAATTAAGGTTAAAGATGTTAAATTTGTTATAAAATAATAAAAAATTCTTATATTGTCTGTTTTTTATGATAATTTCATAATTGAATTTCAAATTTATCCCTAAACATAAGTATATGACTATGTTTTATGAAATTCAAACGTATTCAAACACGACACGACACGACACATGAAAAAAAAACACGACACGACACGGCACGAGGACACGAGACGTGCTGTGTCCTTAGAAGTGTCGTGTCTATCTCTTGGAATTTAGACACGGCACGGCACGACACGTGAAACATCTAGACACGGCACGACACGACACGACAAATGATCCGGACACGGCACGGCACGTATTTAGAACACTAAGTACACCTTTCATATTCCCCTGCAGTCAAGGCACTTTATGTTAGAAATTACTCTCTACCATTTCTCCATACGTCAAGCCATCCCGTTTGTATTTTTTTATTTTATTCATTTATATATCTAGTTTGTTTACATGTGTGTTCAATTTATTCAATTATGAGTTAAAATTTTATATTTTTTTTATTGTTGTTTAGATTTTTTTATGCATATTTAATTTATTTTTATTAAACTTATTTAGTTATATATGTTCACTTTGATTATTTAAATATTCACTTTGTCTCTTTAATATATTTACTTTGTTCAAAAGATGACAAACGATGACAACGGTCTCTTTAATAATATGTTCACTTTATTCAAAAGATGACAAACGATGACAACTACGTATTGCAGTTATATAATTCTGCTTTGTTTTTGACATTAAAGTTTCACAGAACTATCACACTTAATAATCCAAAGAAAAAGAAATACACTATCTCGGAAAGATTCACATTTTTACGAAGAAATTAATCTGTGTGTCATCAACGGCGTCCTTAATTTCAACTACGAGTTTTCTTAAAAAATTTCACGCGCTTCCAAGATGTGCAAACATGATAACATTCCCTCGTAAACAATGAAATTCTCTCTTCTTAAGCAGTGAATGCGAATTAAAAAATCCAGTTAATTATTTCTTGTATATGTATTTAAATATTGAAGGCTGTCATTAAAGCCTTCCTCATCTCAGCAAAACATAATAAAATAAAATACAAATAAAACATACAAGAAAGTCTTTTCTACGGGCCAGAAAAAAAAAAACCCATTTTTTTTTTAAAAAAAAAATATTTTATGCTCAGAGCTGAAAACTGCCATCGTTAAAAAAATCATTCCGCGCCATCGCTGAACAGAGATTAGCAGGTGTCTATTACAAATGTTTAGTTTAATAACCAAATGTGTTCAGTTTAATAATAAAAAAATTCAATTAAATGCGTCAACTAATGATTTTATTATATAGAATCGCACTTCAGTCTTGGAGAGAGGCGCGCCAAGGGCAGAGTCGGAAAAATTTTATTTGAACCGGACCAGTTCATGACCCCTTTTAATTTTTTCATGCGTTTTTTTTGTCTGGTTTGTGACCCCTTCGCTTGCCATTGCACCTATTAAAAAAACTGAAAAGTAATACTTAATAAACTAAACATTTTATATATAATAACCTGAATATTTGTACTTATTACACTGAACATTTGATCCTACTAAACTAAATATTTATACTTATCCAAATGAACACTTTTGCTTATAACATTTATATTTTTTATTGCAACTAACTAAATATTTATCCCAATTAACAGAATATTTGTACTTGCTAAACTAAATATTTATATTTAATAAAATGAATATTTTTACTTATAACATTTATATTTTTTAATGCAACTAATTGAATATTTATACTCAAATAACAAAATATTTGTACTTATCAACTGAACATTTAAATATAAAGTGCGTTGGGTGAGAGGTCATCGAGCGCTCAAGGGAGTGCCTCAGCGATTACCATTTAATCAATTTCCTTTTATGCTTACTGAACACGATAATAAAATAGCAATAACACAAATCATTCCTTCTTATCGATGTCCTATATGCAATATATCTATGCCATATGATATCGAAGCGGACTATTATAAAATTTGATTGATAACATAATTTAGATTTTTATCCAAATAATCTTGTAATCATCCTTTATTTATGATATAATTAATAGGGATCAAGTCTTGCATTTTATTTTCAAATAAAAAATAAAAATACCTTCCAACCGGATTTCGAAATATAAATTTATCCTTTTTTTATTTGCATATGTAATTGTTTTTTGGGCTGTCTTTTTTTTTTTTTCCCAGACACTATGTCTGGATGTTGTTATACCCACAATTACTTTTTTTTTTTTTTAATACAGATTTGCCTTTTATATACGAAAAATGGATAATGGATTCTTGATAGCTGCGTCGCAAGGATATTTCTCCACCCAAATCCCAACTGAGACGAATAATCAACCTAGACATGGTCAATGTTTCACCTAATGCACAATCATTTAATATATTATATTTGAAATTAAACGAGGGGTGACTTTTATGAAATAGTACGTCAAACTGTTGCACCATAAAAACAGCCACCATTATCAGTGAAGTTCAAGGGGGTGAAAAAGATCAATTGGCCTTTGTGTGGGTAGAATGGATCAGAGGTGTTTAAAACTTCTTCTGATATCGGTAATCCTTCTACGTGCTAATAGCCATCTTGATTATCATGGTAACCCCCTACTATTCAAGTTCAAATTATATGATTTCGTGTGTGTGTGTGTGTATTAGTCTTTTGCTCCTTTTTTTTTTTTTTTTTTTTTTTCCCCTTCTTCTGTTCGTTTATTCTCCGACTCGTTTGGCAAATCAAGAAATAGCGACAAAATATGCTATTAAAATAATACATTTGGAATATATCAATAAGAATTAAGAACTAATTATTACTACTCAAACGATGCAAAAACTAATACTATTTGTAAGAGTGAAGATATTGTATATGTTTTCATTCTAATTTTGTTCTTTCCACAGGTTTTCCGAGCATTGATAGAGGTCATTGTAATTCAGCGGCTGATGACCTCTATATGCATTTAAATTATGCATCTAATGAGCAACCCATTGGCAGTGGAAACAACTTCCGAAACTGTTCTACTTACGTCTCAAAGAACCCTGCCAACGTTATTGAGGACCCATGGGGGACCGATCATGGAAGTGGCTTTGACAATTTTTCTGGTTTTCTAACTGTTTTATCTTCCTACCAATCTGATAAATCTGAAATTCATCCAATATTAACTCAACAACCTGCATGCCATTTGAGCTGTGGAGTTGTTACCATCCAATATCCATTTGGTATTGGTAAAGGATGCTCTCGTGATGGTTTTGAGATCACTTGTGAATTGATTAATACCACTCATAAAAATAGTGTACCGACCTTAACTGGCACCAACCTACAAGTTCTCAACATATTTCTTGAGGCTGCTCAGGTCCAGGTGCAGCCGTTAAAAGGTTGGCAATGCTACAATCAATCTGGTGTCCAGGCATACTACTCCGCAGAAGCCGACCTGAACCCGAAAAGCATTTTCAGGTAAACTTCTCAGGATGTTGTTAGCTTGAACTACTGCAGATAGAAATATTCTGATGCAATTTAACTGTACAACTGCATCCCATATATTTACAATTTACTCAGAGCTCAATCAGCAAATTTACTTGACAATCGACCTTGTTTGTCTTTCTTTTTTTTGTTTCTTTTTTTTTTTCTGTTGGGGGATGGGGGCCCGGGTTGGTTTTCTCTCCTGAAGTTCCTTAATGCCTTTTCATTTTTGTAGCATACCAATACTGGACCTGACCAACCAAGCTGGGAACAAGCTAGTTTGTGAACTAATTCAACTGTTACTACAAAGTTATGTAACAACTTATCAAAGGAAGTTATTTCATGAACTATATGCATAGGATCTCAAACACTAGCGTGTCAGTGTGGCTCAATTGGGCATTAAGGGAGTTTAATAATTGCACAGAGGCAAAGAAATACCCAGAATTATATGGATGTCATAGCAGGAATAGTGAGTGTTATAATTCGGTTGATGGCCCAGGATATATTTGCAAATGTTCAAAGGGGTTCCAAGGTAATCCTTACCTTTTTAATGGATGCGCAGGTACGATAGCAATCTGGATCAAGTGTTTCTCATATTTTTGAACTTCCAAAAAATTAACTAAACAAGAATTTGACCAATCCCAAATCTAAGCTCAATGGGAGTCCATTTAATTGTGTAGATGTAAATGAACGCGAGTCAGAGAAACATGGAGATCCATTTAATAATTCTGGAAATGGTAACTTTCAGCTAAGAGACAGGCTCACAATTGGTAATTTCTGATATATTAATTTTTATGGTTGTTTTAGTATTAAATTCTATCGTTTATTTTGGGCAACATTAAAATATAATTTAACCTACCTTTTTGCTTGAATTATTTCAATATGTTATGGACTGCATTTCTCATAATTACATTTACCTTTGTACGTCAATTGACATCAGATGTAATTTGTGCCTTCAGGTATTAGTGCCAGTATTGTTAGTCTGCTAGTTGTCTCTCTTCCAATAATCTTGGTGTACCAAAAGAGGCGGCTTCAACGAGAAAGAGATACGTTCTTCAAGAAAAATAAGGGGATAATATTATATGAACAACTGGTTTCAAGAAAAGTAGAGACGATGAAGATCTTCAGTGAGGAAGAACTGGCAAGAATCACAAACCACTTTGCCACGGTTATTGGCCGTGGAGGCCAAGGCAAGGTGTACAAAGGGCTTTTGGAAGATTATCGAGAGGTTGCAGTAAAGAAAAGTATTTTGGTTGATGATGAAAGGAAAAAGGAAGAATTTATAAACGAAATGATTATACTTTCACAAATAAACCACAAAAATGTCGTGAGACTCTTGGGTTGTTGTTTAGAAGTAGGTGTGCCCATGCTTGTGTATGAGTTCATCCCTAATGGTACTCTCAACAGTTATCTTCATGAAAGCCAGTTACCAATTTCTTTGGAAACCCGTCTACAGATTTGCACTGAGTCCGCAAAAGCTCTTGCTTATTTGCATTTTGAAACTACTAGACCTATTCTCCATGGTGATGTGAAATCTGCCAACATCCTCTTAGATAGGAACTACATGGCAAAGTTATCTGATTTTGGCACATCAAAGTTCCAGTCCTTGGATGGGACACAGTTTGCTACATTTGTGCAAGGTACTTTTGGGTATCTAGACCCAGAGTTCATGCAAAGCTCACGGTTAACAGAAAAAAGTGATGTATACAGCTTTGGTGTTGTAATTCTTGAGCTTATCACAAGAAAGAAGGCAGTGTATTGGGATAGAAACAATGAGAGGATGTGTCTGGCCCAACTATTTGTCTCTGCAATCAGACAAAACGATGCCAGATCGATGTTTGATCAGAACATTGCTACTGAGGAAAATCTGGAGGTGCTTGTTGGGGTTTCTGAACTTGCAGAAAAGTGTTTAAGGCTGAGCAGAGAGGAGAGGCCGACAATGACAGAAGTGGTAGAGCAGTTGAAGGAATTTATGGCAATGCTGCAAGCAACTCAAGAACCTTCTACTGAGCCAACTGAGTTCTTTACAGTGGTTTCAGTCGAGCCAACTGAATTCTTTACAGTGTCCACAAGTCCTTCTGGTGATGCTTAGACTGCAGCCTTCTAAATACATAATTGTTAATAAGTTGAGAGTATTTAGTTTTGTATGATATTAATTTTCTTTTACTTTGGTTTGGTACTTTTATCTAGGTTATAATATAAAAATTATTTAGAATGAAAATAAGATCCTACTAATTTATAGTTTCTTTAATTTGAGAGATGAAAAAATACCTCATAATTGTGCCCGATACACTTATTTTCATTGGGATAATACTTTACATACATGTTATCCAGATTTGTTTTACTCATCTGAATGTTTATTTGCCGTCTTGGAGATTGTATGTTTTTTGATAGGCTGATGTTTTGTTTGGTCCAATTGAAACATTTTTTGGTACACAGTAATTTTAGTCTTTAGGGTACCCAACTGGTTGGCGTCCGAACCAATATCATCGGTTTCTATTAATTAATTACCTTTGGGCTTTCTTGTTAATGCTAGGAGGTTATTCTATTCTTAGGTTGATTAGTCTAACTTGGGAAGGCGTCCACCTTTACTTCCACCTTTATTTATTTTCTCTGTTTTAAGATTTTTGAAATAGAAAAAAGTGGATGCAAATCATGCTCCACTAATTTTTCTGTGCAAAAAAAAAAAAAAAATTAAGGATTACAAGTATATTCCACTGTGAAGCAGGTGCTAATTCGCAAAAGGCTATTGCTTTACCCCGGACACCTAAATATACCATCTGTAGCCGTAAATCTTCTGTATCCTAATTTACAACTAAATTTGTACAGATTGAAATATAATAATAAATAATATATAAAAAGCCCAATCAATGAGGAATATACCGAAGATATGCAGCTCCTAGAAACCAGCTCAGAAATTTACAGAAGAAGCCCATGGGCCAATATTCATGAACATAGCGTGCTAGAACTTGTTAAATTCATCTATATGTACTTGAGATTCTTCCTTTTGTAGTTTAATGTTTTTCTGGGGCATCTCTATTGTTTAACAAAAAGTTTCACAAACATATCATAGAAAGAATCACAACTTTACTAAGAAACTAGTTTTCAAGTCTTCAAATTGTCACATTAGAAACGAAGCAGTCTTCAGCTCTTCAGCAAAGTAAGATAAGTAGATCACCTTACTGCTTCCTCGTAGCTTTCACTAGAAAATGTTATTCAATATAACAAATTAGACAACCACTTCAATGCAAGTAAAGAAATAAAAAGAAAAGTCTATTAAAAAAATGCACAGACACATACCAGGGCTCACAATTTTTACACGCTTTGTTATAGCTCTGAAGGAAGTGACAGATTCATTACATCCTGCTTCAAAATGGCAGAGTTATTGCATGACATAATTTGCAACATAAGAGGAAAAATAAATAATTTTTAATTGGAGAAAATACCTTGAATGTTAGCATCAGGAGAGTTTAGTATTGTTAGCTTGGATGAATCAGGGGTTATGATATGTGTCATCTCACCTTCTCCCAATTCACTATTCAATCTGTTCAGAGGTGTGTCACACAGAATAAAAAAGCTTAGTTTATATTACACATCTTTCCAGCAAAGGTCATCTTTACATATTTTGCTAAATCAAAATTGACAATTACAATGCCGGAGAGCATAAATGTGAAAGGAAATTGAAGTGCCTCAAGTGAAAAATTGCTAAGTACCTTGGAGTGGGGTTGTTTTGCTCAGGGCTACTCTGAGAATGAAGTCCTTCACAGTCAAGATCCAAATCCACCAGCAGATCAGAAAACGGAAAATCTTGATTCAAAATATCAAACTCTGAAAAATCAAAATCAAATCCATCTCCAAATTGATTCACATTCTCCCCTCCATCAGATGAAGAAGAGGGAGAATATGTGGAAGGAGACGATGACACCTTATCATCATTTGGGCCCATTACAGCCTCACTTGGACCCACATTCGCATCTGTGTTGTCAAAATTCAACTTTCCTTTCACATGGTCTCTTTTACCTGATTTCCTCCCGTCTGGCTTCAACGGAGATGTGAATTGGTAGCTTCGTTCTACAGAGTAATAGGCAGCACCACCTTTCAGAGGGCTAACGATTATTCTCTCAGATGAAACAATAGAGCATTGTGTATTGGGTTGGGTCATTGAAGGGTTTTCAACTGGCATGATAGACTTATGGGTTTGCGGCGTCTCAGGTGAGGCGTTGGAGGTTGATTCAATGGGCTTGAACAAACTTTTTGCTATTGAAGTATTGACCAGCTCCACCTTCTCTTGCATATTACTGGTGACTGTCACTATTTTACCTGAAAAGTTAAAGATAACAGAATTAACTATGAAATTTAGTTCCTAGATTTAGCTTTCGTAAGTACAATTTATGAAAAACAAGACTTTACTGCTTGATAAAGGTAAGGAGGACGGTTCAATGAATGGTTTCTTCAAAGCAGGAAGGGCATTTGGCACTGAGTTTGATGCTTTCCTCTTGTTGTGAGAAGCAGTGGCATGTGAGGAGTTGGCTACAGGAGTAGAAAAGTTGGTTATGGCATTGGATGCTGATGGAGTACTCATGGCCTGAGAAGTGTTCATCATAGTACCTGTCACTGTCAGATTCCATAAAAATAAAAGAATCAGATTATAAACACTGCAAAGAGTGTACATCTTTAGAAAACAAACCGCACTGTAATGGTTTACTTGTGTGCAAGAAAAAAATACATATTCAAATGTACAAACGCCATGCATCACAGATACAGTTTATACAAGTAACAGTAATGTTATCAGTGTTTACCAGAACAACCTCTTAATTTGGGACTTTTCATATCAACTGTTTAAGTTAATAGTGCTACATAAGTGCTTTATTATTCTTCTTGCTATTAACAGTAACATTATCAGTGTTTAGCAATATAGCATCTTCAATTTGGGGCTTTTCCTAACAACAGTTTCTAATAACAGTGTTACATAACTGCTCCTTTCTTCTTCAAAAGTAAGACTTAATCTTGATTGCCTTTTGAACAAAGGATTAATCTTGATAGTTAAAACTAAATAAATAAACAAATAAAAAAAAAGGAGACAAGAAAAGACCTGGAGTTAGAGCAGGTGGAGGAAAAGGGAATGGGAGAAGTTGCGGTGGAGCCACAAATTGAGGAGGAACGAGAGGAGGAGAAGAGTTCTGGTGAGGCTGGGCCTGGATATGACTCTGAGTCTGAGGTGGAGAATTGGGATAATAGTAATTAGTGAACAAATTGTGAAACCCAAGCATGGTCGCATCGAGCCGCTGCTTCTCTTGAAAAAGCAGCAACTTCTGTTCTTTCAGAGAAATGTACTCATCAAGAATCTCCCCTAACCCCATCAGCCCTTTCATCTTATTATTCATCTTTTTCCCTTTGGCATTCACATTGTTCGCCTTCTTCATCTTCCCGAACAAATCGGCCGCGTCCGACCGGAACGCCTCCAGCGCGTTCGTGTAGTTGTTGTCCGCCAAGTATTGCTCCACCATGAATGCCACCTGTACTGCCGTCACCTTCCCCTTCCCGATCTTCGCTCCTCTCTCCTTCTCCCTTTCCCTCTCTCTTCCCCTCTGCTGCTGCTTCGCCATTCCTATCTACCTTCTACAACTCAATTACTTGCTCTTTGTTTACTGATTAACAAACTATGATCACACCAGAGAAGATCGAGAGAGAGAGAGAGATGGAATGAAATGATTGGGTTTTAGATCTGATCTATAATTGTGACTGGGGGCGACGGGCGAGGGAAGCAAATACAAAAGGGTGAAATTGGGAGGGAAACGCTCCCTCCTTAATGCGGAGCGCAATTGCAATTTGTGTACGCGCGAAAGAACGAATCTTTACTCCCGCCTTCAAGTCGCAAAAATTTTATTTTCTGAAGCGAATATTCAGCGAATCGCCGCTTCACTTCAGTCTTCAGACCTTCCTTTTCTACTTATATGTACTGTGAGCAAAGATATACTCATTTTTATGTAGCGAGTCGCTTCTACGAGAAATATAATGATAGTTGGGTCGCAATTGACCCGCGGGACAAAAGGTGATGTTTCGGTGGTGAGCATTCGGAAAAGATGGATGGGAAATAGATCGAACGGTTCAGATCTCTGGGACAAACTACAGAGCTCATGGACGGCTCAGATTTCATTCACCGATTTACGGTAGATAATCATGTTGATTTGTCAATTGTCGGTTTATCCATTTGCGAAGTCCTTTTCAACTACGACTTTTTTTGTTTTGTTTTATGTTATTTAGATGAAGCACTTTCCAGTTCCAGACACGCAAGGGACATAATAATAATATTCCCTCATAAACAATAAAACAATAGAATTTCTATTGCCTAAAACCTTACCTAGGCAATTTTAAAAAGAAATTTTGAGGGATTACAGCTACAAAGAATACGTCTCTCTCAAATCCAATGGGTTGACTTTGCTATCAATCAAAACACATCCCTTTCCCCCGGATATTAACCAATAATGTTGACATAGCCAATTTGAACTTCTTCTTTCTTTTGACTAAGCATAAACTAGAAATAATTTAATTGTTATATATTGAAAAATGGCATATTGTGGCCTTTCAAAACCCCTTGAATCACCAACTAGTTTTCTACACTTATCATGCTTCCATTTTGGGATTTGTGGTGGCCCCCCAAGCCATGATGCTCTTCCATATCTCCACTGCTGATCAAATTTGGAAGAGAAGACAAGGGAAGAAGAAACCTTTTTGAGTAACAAATCTTTGATACTGGCTTTTTTGGTTGTGTTGCGTTGGTGGATGCAAATGGAAGAATCAACAGAGAAAGGAAAAGGCAGTGGGAGTGGAAATAACAATGGAAATGGAAATGGGAATGGGAAAGGTGTTGGGTTGTCCAGTTATCAGATCAGGAAGCAACAAGAGGAGAAGCATGTGTTTGAGGCATATGAAGAGGTTCTCAAAAAGCTCAAAGATGACGACCGGCCAGAGATCAAGCAGCCAGGGTTTGAAAAGGCACTGTGGGACCATTTCCATCGCCTACCGGCGAGGTAAACCTCTTTCTTACTAGACGCCTACAACCTGTTTGACAAAATGACCGTGTTAAATTTATTTTGTTGGTGGTTTGGTGTAGGTATGCCATGGATGTGAGTGTGGAGAGACCAGAAGATATTTTGATGCACATGAAATTGTTGGAGGTGGCTACAAGTCCTGCGAAGAAGCTGTCTTTCACGGTCAAAGTGGTGCATGTAAGGATCATTCTTTTTGTTTTATATTTTTTAGCTTCAATTTTATTAACTGAATTATACATTTGTTACCTGTATTAAAAAATTAATTGTTATGTCGAGTTTTTCTGATAGCCAATTTGCCATAATAGCTGATGCTTTGCATATTATGTTGGTGCTGCGCATAAGGATATCATATGTAATTGTTTTTTTTTTTTTTTTCCTCTTTTTGTTTCTTTTGCTTTCTTAGGTTTCACCAGATGATGATGATGATTCTACAATCAATACAAGTAGAAGAAGGTTAGTTCGTACTTGAAAATGGTTGAAGATCGTATTTTATTTATATTTTATTTGAAAAGGTGGCATATCTACCGATTTCTATATAGAAAGGGAACTAAATAAAGTCTGATTACATTTTGAAATATGAATATCATACATGAACATTCTGAACGAATAAAACTCTTTCATCACTCTCAGAGTACTTGATTTGAGTTTGCTTTTCTGTTCTGCAGTATCCATCCTCCACCTTCTTTTGATTCATTCAGAATGAGTTTGGGGCGTCAGGCAAGCTTATCTCGAAACCAAGAAGAACAAGCTGATTTAAATTTTTGTCGGTTAGCATGATTTAATTTCTTTGATAAACTTGATTTATAGTACTTGGTGAAACTTTTGACGACAAATGGTGATCTAATTGACAATTCAATCTAGACCTCTAAATGGTGGCTGGTTCATACATAGCCCATTAGTACGATTAAATATTCTAATTCTGACATTTACAAAACATTCAGGCCCATGCATGAGATTACCTTTTCAGCAGAGGACAAGCCTTTGGTTCTTAATCAGGTGCTACATTTTTCTCATGTACTTTGAACTTTTCAGTTGTTTTGAAAATTTGATTAATTTGTCCTATTTTAGTTGATAGCGGTCCATGAGACCAAACCATTAATATGTAGAAAGTCAGCTAGTTGGACAAGTATTATCATTTCTTTAGTTTTCCTGACCATGTCAAATATGAGCTGCAGGTTTGATTTTTTTTTTTTTAGGTAAAGAGAAATCAATTGTGCTAGGGGTATTTCATTCTTTATTGATTTTTTTTTTCTCAGATTACTCATCTGCTTGGTGATCTTGGCCTAAACATCCAAGAAGCACATGCATTTTCAACACATGATGGTTTATCATTAGATGTTTTCGTTGTCACTGGATGGCATCATGATGTATGTACTTTGCTTTATAGTTAATGATTTAAGTAATTGGTACTTGTCTTCAAAGATCCTGAAAATGTCTTTATTTCTGTGTATTCTAATTGTCATGCTGTAAACTTTTTTGACTACAAGGCCAGAGGCCAGTTTCATTAACTCAAAGTCTGAAGTGTTTACAGCTGTCAGCAAGCATTACAATAAATTGTCATGCTTTAACTTATCTTCCCAATAAATTATGACTGCAATTCATACTTTCTGATCTCTTAAACATTCTATGTTCTTATTTAGGAATGAAATGACAGTGTTCATAAGGTTTATTACGTTTTATTTTGAATACTTATGTGAATAACTAGTCATGCCATTTGTTGTTCAATATAGGAGCCAGAACAGCTGACTCGAGCTATACAAAAGGAAATAGATACTATCATGGTAATTCTCTTTTGTTAGTGCATGGTTTGTATAAGACTATATGATTCCATTATATTTTACTCTGCTCTTGCGAAAAAACTAAAAGACCCAAAAACATTTAGGTACTATACCTGTTATGCTGAACTGGTAAAGGCTAACTCTAAATTTTCCCATCAATGCTGGAATCCTTGTGAATTTTTGCATACTAGCATATCTAGTCATGAGCTAATAGCTAGAAGTCAATCAACCTAATACACCAAATTATTTACTATGTAAATTATGTTACCAGGTTACGTCGCACAAATTATATAAATTTCAATAAAATTGTCTTATAGTTTTTTATTTATTTATTTACCTAAGATGCAACCATGGGGAGCAGTGAGATGGACTCCAAAGACAGAAGATGCTGAACATAGCATGCCAGAAGAATGTGCTGAGAACCCGCATCCAATGTTGCCTGATCATATAAAAATACCATCAGATGGCACGGACGAATGGGAGATTGATGTGGACTGCCTCAAATTTGGGAAAAAAGTGGCATCTGGCACATATGGCGACCTGTATGTTTTTTCTTAAGGTTGTCATTCTAATTCACCACTGCAACATGGATAAATTTTTTTATCTTTTTTCTTTCTACTGCTTTTGGTTTTTTGTTCTAGTTATCGTGGGTCATATTTTGGCCAAGATGTAGCCATTAAAGTTATCAAGAATGACCGTTTGAATGATGACATGTTGCGTGAATTTCGTCAGGAAGTGTATATTTTGAGGTTTGTTTTTATTTCATTGGGAATGATTCTGTTACAAACTTTCTAAATTGCTTCATGGAGAGAACAAAAAGTTGAGCACTTTCTATAGAAAAGAAGAAAGCATGAAACTAGCAATGAACCCTCAAATAATCAAATGTTTTGCCCTCAAAAAATGATTTCTAGACTTATTTCTATAATGGTAATTGGTAAACTTGTTTATATTAGAATTGCTTACCAACATCATGTCTGTAACAGTATTAAATTTTATTTTTCAGAAAGGTTCGCCATAAGAATGTTGTGCAATTTATTGGCGCATGCACCAAACCTCCAGCCTTATGTATTGTTACCGGTAATAGTAAAAGTTACATGTGCATCCATTTCCTTGCATGAAGTTTGTACTTTCTCTTGACAATATTCTTATGTACCTCAACCAGAATTTATGTCTGGCGGCAGTTTGTATGAACATCTGCACAAAAACAAAGCTATTGTAAAGCTTCCTTCCTTGATCAGAATTGCACTTGATATAGCAAAGGGGATGGACTACTTACACCAACACAGCATTGTTCACCGTGACCTGAAAACTGCTAATATTCTCATTGATGAAAAAGAGGTAAATAAACTAGCTACTTGATGGGGTTTGCAGAAAAAACGGACCTATAGTTCACTTTTTGTGCACATAACAACCAACATTTCTAACACTTGAACATCATTTAGATTTTTTCTAAGATGTTTTGGTAACATCTGTTCATTAAAATGATATGATGGATCAATATTTGATTAAACTTTGACAAATTTCACGTCTGTATATGCTTTAATGATAGCGAATCAAACTATGGTGAAGCCTTAGGATGTTTGATATATCTTTTCCAATTTATATGTCTTAGTGATGTAGTTAGTTTAGTATATGTATTAGAATATGACACAACCATGTGCATTTTGGTCTTTTTTTAATTGAACAGAACCTTTTTTTTCAAAACAATCAGGTGATGATATACCCAATGTTCAAGTGTTTGTTTTGAGCTAAAAAGTTGAGAAATGTTTGTCAGTAACCATAACCAAAATGTTCTGGTCTTTACAAATTTCCAATTCTAAAATTGGTACAATTTAAACAGACAGTCAAGATTGCTGATTTTGGAGTTGCACGAGTTAAAAGTTCATCTGGTATTATGACAGCTGAAACTGGTACATATCGTTGGATGGCTCCTGAGGTACGGGATAAGCTCTGGTGTAGATATGAATCTTAATTATAAATTTTTTATTTACATGTTTTGGTTCGCAAGGTGTGGAATTATTCTGTGGTGGGTTTGATGTGTAGGTTATAGAGCATAAGCAGTATGATCAGAAGGCTGATGTGTTTAGCTTTGGAGTTGTGCTGTGGGAATTGTTAACACAAAAGGTACTTTGATTTGCATTTTTTAACTACTGTTTATAATTTCTATTATGAGATACAACCCTTCTGTTCTCTTGTTTGTAATTTGTGTTACATCATAGGTTCCTTATGAGTATTTAACTCCTCTACAAGCAGCAATTGGTGTTGTTCAAAAGGTAATGTTTCTGCCTGAGTTTGAGAGAAAAAAAAAATAATAAATACAGTATTGTCTCTCTGGAGCAATATTTAAAACATTGAACTCTTCTTTACTTTATGTTTCTTTGTCGGTTTAAAAAGAAAAATAAATTGAAACCTTGCATGTAGGGTCTGAGACCTGTAATACCAAAAGGCACCAACCCTAAATTAACTGAGCTTATGGAGAAATGCTGGCAGCAAGACCCAGTAAAACGCCCGGATTTTGCCAGGATTGTTGAATATCTTCAACACATAGCAAATGAGGTCCTTTTTATTATTACTTCTTATTATATTTCATTATTATGTTCCATACCTAATTTTCATTAGCTGGATATCAAACATTATTTTTCTGAATCAGGATGGAGTAAAAACTGATGAAAATCACAAATTGGGGCTTCTATCTTTTCTTAAATTGAATAAGTAGATCATGTAAGTGTTCTTGCAAATCCCAGCGTATGGGTTGGCGTCCAATTTCTTCAAGGATATGATGTGAATGTGATACTGTGTTTGATTTATTGATATATCAGAACTTGGTCTGTAGACAAATGTTATTGTTGATTGGAACTTGGAAGCTTCGATTTTGTACATGTTATCTTGTTGAAAAGTTCACGAGGTAGTTCATCATGTTACTAATTTGGTGTTGTACCTTGTAAATCTATTTTGTTTTCTTCTCCTAGTATATTTTCTCGGTGAAAATGCGCTTTTGACACCTCGCAGTTGATTTGTGAAATTTTTCTTCTCTCCCTCTCCCTGTGACTTTTTTCGGAAAGGACTAAAATTCTTTTTCAAATTTCCTAAAGGGCCGCGCACTAACGAAATTTTCCAACCAAAAATATTGAACTAGCATGTCAAGAATATTGAACTAGCATATCAACACGTTGACTGTTGACCATTAATTGTACAATACGTCCTGGATACAGTATCAGTACCCGGTACGGGTGTTTCGAAGTACCGGGGTATGTCAGAAACTTTAGCATGTCAAAAAGAAAAACTGCTAGTGTTAGAAAAAGTGTCAATATTTACAACCAAAAATAGGGTAATTATTAGTTTTTCGTCCAAAATAAATGAAGTGTCTAATTGTTGTTCCCACTGGTCTAAAGGTTTTTCGAAATAAAAAATTTCTTGTATTTCATACCAACTATAAATTGTTCACATCTGCAAAAATGATTGTTTGTTCATATCTGCAAAAGTATATTCACGTGATTATACCGATACAGTTTTTGGATAGCTTCGATTGATGACATGAAATTTTCGTGAAACTTTATGAGTTCGCAACGACCGAAGCTAACAAAGTTTATGATCAGATTGACCATCGACGGATGTGCTCCAAGTTTATATCTAACTTTGCGCAATTGGGAACTACGCGCATAAATGCAAAGAACGTTTTTTTTTTTCCATATTTAGGCGTGTTCTCCAAAATAACACGACACGATCGTGTTGGCATGACACGGTGTGTGTGTTGACACGACACGACACGAATACAAAATTGACACAACATAATCGTGTCGTGTTGAAATATTAGAAAGTTTAACACAACACGATTTGACACGCAACACGACACGAACACGAATTAACACGACACATTAATACAAATTTAATTATTAATGTTAATTAATTAAATAAAATTAATAATTTAAATTCAATTTATAATACTATATCATATTATTTACCATCCTTTGACTCATATTATTCTAATTTAATTATTATTTAGTAATTTTTTCCCTTTACTTTAATTTTTTTATATTTTTTTAATTTTAAAAATAATAAATAATCTGATACGATTTGACACGACTAACACGACGTGTCAACATGACACGATACGATCGTGTTAGTCGTGTCGTGTCAGAATGCGTGTCGTGTTGCCTATCCTCACCATTTAACACGACACGACATGACACGATTAAAAAAGTAGTTCGTGTCAACACGACACGACACGAGACTCTAGCACGATCGTGTTTGACACGACACACACGATTGGAGAACCCTAGCAGATGCTCAGTTTAAGCCCTTTTGGAAATTTTCTCTGGTGCGCGGCCCTTCAAGAAATTTGAAAACAAAATTTAGTCCTTTCGGAAAGAAGTCCCTCTCCTTCACTGAGGCTTCTGTTTTTGATATGTTAAATCAAGCGCTTCCCCTCCTTTAGTAATAGGATATATTTTGGATCAATTAAGTGTAAAGCAGTTGACAGATATGAACATAAATAAATAAATAAATTCAAGTTCTATATTTCGAACCATAATATATAGTGGGAGATTACGGATGCTGATCTTTTATGCATGTAAAATACATTAATGATGGGGCTCTCCCGTTTTTTGTGCATATAAAGTAAATAAATTTGCAATATTACTAAAACGAGAACCTGATCCTTTTTATCTGCCTTGTATAAAATGAGAGACTTGAAACGGGTTCGACCGTTTGAACCTGATCAGACGGCGGTTGTATTTTATGTTTCTCTCCTCATCTAGAATATAGTACTTGGATGTATCTAAGATGATTTTATTATTTTTTTTTTAAATTGTACATTTTTTTAGATTTTAATTTTTTGGCGCCTGTGACATTTAACACATATAAAACAATGAAAGAACGGTTCTTATGTATTGAAACATTAATACTGCGAACGATTCACGAAATTTGAAAATTTTTTGTTGTCGCATGACTTTACTTTCAGCGGCAACATGCCAAAAAAATAAATTAAAATAAAATAAAAAATAAAAAATGAAGAAAAAAAAAGAAAAGAAGAAGGATGAAGTATGTATAATCATAAATGTATCATATATAGCCATTTTGGTTCATGCTAAGATTCAACCAGACAATATCTCTAATAATATATCCGAGGAGATCATATTGGACGGTTTGGATTGGTTTGAAGCAGATCAAAGAGTTTGGATCAGTATACTCCGAAGCTCCCATACATTAATATGCACCATAGGTTTTCTCTATGTATATACATATATATATAGAGAAAGGCTAACGTACCACTCATTTGTCATCGAGTCGTTTTTTGAGATCGAAATTTCAAATGGTTAATCTAAACCGTTCAAGTTGATCTCCATGTTGAAATATCCTTAGAGACCAAAATTTATGTTTTTTTTTCCGAATTGTTTTGCTATTTATTATGATATTTTCAAATTGGAGTCTTGAAATACTCTAATTATAATGTTTTTTTAAAATATCATAATAAATAGAAAAAAATGAAAAAAAAATAAAAAATTGGTCTTCAAGAGTATTTTAATATGATGAACAATTTAAACGGTTTGGATTGACCATTTGAAATTTGAATCTCGAAAAACAACTCGATGACAAATGGGCGGCACGTTACCCCCTTCTCTCTCTGTATATATATATATATATTGTTACAGCTGTTATTTTGTTATTTATCTTTCTTTTCATCGACTATTTTATTATTTTTATTTTTTAAAGATCTGTCTCGCTGTAAATTCGATTAGTGGACTTTGCATTCATTCAAAGTTTCAAACTACATCTCTTTCTGCCCGGTTTGAACCAACAAGCTTGACGTGCCAAATTCAATTTCTTATTTTCTTAACCTTCACATGAAACAGACATCTTCAATTATCCCAAATATAAAAATGACAATTTGTGGTCTTTCAAACTCATGAACCACCAAATCGTGTTCAAACTAGCTTTCTCCACTTCTTATTTTGTTTTCATGGTGGCCTTAAAGAAATAAGAAATTCTTTATAAGTACACAAACCGTGGATGGTGGTTTCGTAAGCTCCGGTGCTCTCTAGTTGGCGAGGAAGGAACCATAAGAGAGGAAATGCAAGTGGGACTGGAATTGACAATGGAAATGGTAACGGCTAATGGATATGCAGGGAAAATATGGCTGTTGTTGGTGTAAAGAGAGACAATTTCATGTGCATCAAAATTCCTCCTATTAAATATCCTATGCTCTCCCCACACACATATAAGGTATTCCTTTCCTAAACCAAATTACCAACTAATTTAAACACTGTCATTTTGTCAAACAGTTTGTAGGCGTACGCAAAGGAAACAGTTGACCTCTGAGCAGCAGTCACATCCCTTTTTCCTTATCCGTTTCCATTTCCATTGTCATTTCCAATCTTCTTAGAGACCTCAATTTTGAATGTGCTTTTACTTCATCGGTATTTCCATTCTAAAGGATGCAACTCACGTAATTTTTTTTTTCTGGTTACTTGTATTCCTTGTCATATATTAGATCCAGCGCTTTGATCAAACTGAAGGGTCATGATATAAAGATAGATTCATCTTTGCATAAAGGAGAATTAGTTTTATTACAAATATTTACAACACCAAAGGTGTGGTTATTCATTCTGTAAGAGAAAAAAATTAGTTTAAGGCTTATGGTAAAAACAACAGTAGCCGAAGTGTTTGATCTCATATGCTTTCATCTATGAACGCTCAATTGGAAGTTCATTCTGACTCCATGCAGAATATCCACCTGCTAGATCGACTACAGCTTTGAACCCCTGAAAAGTTCAAAAAGTGACAAAATAAAAATCATAAAATATGCAGCAAGGTCGGTATGACATACCTAGTACACAAGCTGGACAATGTAGGTTGTAACAATCAATAAGTTGGAACTATCAATTATAAAAATAATTTCTTAGAATTCCTCACACTTCACCTTGACAACAACAATGCAACTAAAATCTAATTTAAGTTCAAAAAAAATATAATAAAACATAAAGGAACCAAAATAAGTTTGGAAAGTGGTCCGATAGAGTGACTGGTATACTGGTACATGTTACCCATAGTCCATGGCACAGGCAGAGGTCAGTAAAATTTAAACAAACAGGATAGTTGAATCAATCAACTTACCGCAGAATGGAGCTCAGTAGCAGCCATGAGTGACCTTTTCCCACTTTGGCATCCCTAAATCAAAAGAGGAATATATTTCAGAAAACCAGACCAAAAGTTTAATGGGGAAACAATTTATATGAGGAAAAAGCGTCTGCTATAATCACATACAACTATGATTTCATCATCTTGAGAAAAAATTGATGAGACTTGATCCAGAAATTTCGGGTTCTTGGACATCCCTGCAAGAGAAAGTACATGCACCAACATGCCATTGTTAGAACAAACATATACAGCTTCTGTTCCAAATTTTGTATAGGCCAACCAGTAGCAGTATGTTTCTGACAGCACCATTTTAGTCCCTCTTTTTCAGAATGGGGTCTCCTTGCAACCCAACATTCTTAGTTTTACACTTTTACTCTATATGCATTGCTTTACAAGTGATATGATGATATCATGATAGATAGAAGGGAATTTCATGGAATTACCTGATCCAACTTTAAACATGTATGGAATATTTATAGCACCAGATGGATGGCCCGCTTTAAACTCATCTTCAGTCCTATTAACCAAAATCGAAAGTTGTCAGACAAATATAATAATCTCATTTACAAAAATTAATAAAAAATCTTAACTGCACAATTATCCAAAAACTTAGCTCTATTAAATACACCAACAAGATGGCAAACCTCAGCCAGAAAGCCCAATTTTTGGTGCATTAGTACTTCATACCATATTATAATCCATAACATTTAATTTAAGTAATCGTCAATAGTCTCTTTAACCATCAACAGCATCCAGCAACAAATAATACAAGACAACCAAAAAAGAATGTTATTTTATTGATATATTACCTAACATCAAGATAGCGGTGCCCAGCCTGAAGAAGCTCCTTCGCAACACGAACTGGTACAGAGGTGGGAACCTCTAGTTGCACTGATTCTGGGCCAGAACGCAGAGACCAATTCCTCACATCACATCTATTCACACATTTAAAAATTCAATAAGAAATTCAGTTTCTCAAAAAGGAAGTTCTTGAATTGTAGATATTTAACCCAATGCAGTACCTCACAGCAGTGCTGCTCAATTTCTTTGTGCTGATAACTTGGTGCTTAGTCTTCAGCGGTCTCAAAATTCCAGAAAGATTTTGCTGTAATCTGAGAATTAATGCCAAAAACAAATTTAAGAGGGTTGACATGTAAAACTGCTCCCTAATTTTAGTAGAAACTACATGATTTAGCTGTTATTTCCTTATTGTTATTGCTAATTTTTATCAGGATTTTTCCGTAGGAACTAAAAGATAATTATGTAAAATTGATACATTGCCATGGCCATGTTTTATCTTACCCAAATTTCATCATGCAGCATTGAGATTACAATAACATTACCACTAAGAATCAAACCCTCTTAATCACACAATACAAACAAAGAGAAACATATCCACAATGGGGGAATTCCAATTGGTAATTATATTCTAATTCAGCATCTCTATTAAGAAACGCTTGAAATTCCATCGTTTAAACTCTCAATCGAACAATAAACGATTGAAATCTCTATTCCAAACACACATACCTTGGCGCAAATCGAGGAGCAATGAGAACAGGGAAAGAGACGCCAGTGATGACTCCAGCCATGAATCGATCCTCTCCTCTTCACCGAGAAATGAAAACAAATGTGCTTGATCGTGAAAAGAGACTTGAATTAAATCAGGATCGCTCGATCGCCGAAGAGAAGGTGTGTGGTTGAGTATGGAAATGAAATGGCTCTGTGAACAAATAACACATAGCTTTATTTGTGGTTTGATGCGGCGTTGAGGGAAAAGAGAAAGTGGATATATTTAAAACTGACATGACACGTATAGGTCTATGTGGCGTTCCACGGCTTATGGATTGTATGTGGCAATGATTTTTGTAGCTGATGGTGAGGTTGTGTGTTTTACATAAGAATTTGAACTACATTGGCAAACGATGAGCTGATTACTAGTGGAAAATATTTTTATCATTATTTCTGTTTAAAAATTTGAGTTATCTTCTTCATCCCTGAATTTTTTCAAAGACAAAATCAAAGAATAAAATTACATTAAAGTTGAAATTGCTGTTTTTTCAATCGAAAAATTGTAATAGTTTTGGTTTTTTTTTTTCAAACGTTTAAATCTCTTGTCAATTTTTTCAAATTTCTTATTTCATTCAATTAATGTTAGATCAATGACTTGTCAATTTTTCTCCCCCGAAATGTTGCTTTTGGTGCAGCCGTCCAGCAAGCATAAATTGACTATATCGTGCAAAAAAAAAATTCAACCTCCTACTAATATTGTTAATTAGTTGTGGCTCAATAAGATTCATTGAAGAATAGGAATCATGCGCTACTATTGGACTATTATGTTAATTGACTTCAATTAGCTAATACTTAAAAAAATCAACTGTTTCAAGTGGCAATAGACTTGTCTACAAAGTTGTAAGTTGCATAAGATTTCACTATCTTATTGTTCATGAGATTTGGATGTATGGTGACGTGGATTGGCGAGTCGGAGTGCAATGGAGAAAGTCCAAATCCTCTACTCAGAGATTTTCTGTACTAAATCCGTCTACAGGTTCCCAATAACACTGCTAGAACAGCAGATACTTTCAGGGGTGACGACGGTATGCCGTAATCCGTTTACCGTCGACGTTCCGTCCTTGCGGAACGAATCACGGAACAATTTCGTGTACCGTCGCACCAAACGAAACGTCTGACGGAATGAGTTTCCATACCGTGGGTACCAGCGGAACGTCAAACGAAATGGCGCGTTCCGTGCACGTGTCAGATTCGTTCCGTTCCAAAAATTTTATATGTATGCGATCGGAAGAATAGCAGAGGATGTTGCGTGTGTTTTGTCGATAAAATCGACTAAGCAGCTCAGCTGCACTGGGGACCCTCTTTCTTTTGTCCGTTTTCTACCTCTTTCTTCACGTGTCATGTGGCCCACTTCCAACCTATTCACTCAAAAGGCCTTTGACCTCTGTTCGAGGCAACCAGTAAATCAGAAGGTGTTTTCAACGTTTTAGAACGTTATAAACGTTCAATACAACGGAACGTCAACGACTGAAGAAAATCCAACCGTTCATCACACGGAACGTTCAACGGCAAAAAAAATTAGAACCGTTGATCAAACGGAACGTATAACGGTAGGCCTGATTCCGTTACCGTCGTCAACGTTAAACAGGCCTAGATACTTTGACTCAACCCAATGCGGCCTGGCTGTGGTTTAATTTATAACATATACTTCGCTACAGGGAATCCGCCGCAGATAACCCAAAGCACAGAATCGCTAGTGGGATATCTCAGAGTGGACACACTCTGGTTCAATCTTTTGGATTAGCTCGAGTCGAGTCGAGTCGCGTGCAACTGCGGATAAGATTTTGATTTTTTTATGAGGTTTACATATTTTTTCTATGATTCGAATCCGATCGTGCTACGCGCTTACTCTCCACTCGTAGAAAAATTTTAGTTTAGAGGTTGTGTTTTCTTAGGAAAATCTGCAAATCTGGACCGTAAAATTGTATGATTGGAATGGGAGCTCTATGGTGTTAAATGCTCGTCAAATCAATCCAGACATTTGGTTGATGCGATTTTCTTAAATTAAAAAATAAAGAAGTTTTAAATTAAATTCTTAAATAGATAATAACAAATAAATTTCGAACTTCAGAAAGTCAAATTGCGGTCTTAAATAATTGTTAATTGTCCTGATTATCTCTACTACTTATAAATGCACCCAGCAACAGGTTAAAACAATTTTTGTTAACAATTTTTATACCGTTGATCTGTAAATGTATGGTTCGGATGTATATTTCATAAAAGAATCTGACTCCTATATCTATAAAGGGGGTCAAGTCACTGTTAATAATTTATATTTTTGGAAAATATCCATCTGTATCTGAAATATTTAACCAAATAATTTTATTTTCTTTATTTGCACATATTTAAAATATTAAAATTTATCAAAAAGACGACATATTAGGAATGAATATTTAAAAGTATTAATCATTTTTTTAATTTATTTCCTATTTGTTATTTTGGAAGTTCGGATTTCATTTTGTATTAATTGTTATATTAATATAATTATTAAAAAGCAGAAAAATGGATAATCATTAAAAGTGGAAAAAGTGAAATAAAAAGACAAATCAAGAAAGTCTTAATAAAATCAATTAAGATTTTGATTGATATATCATAATATTTAAGTGTCTGATTTGTTATGTGTTTCGTAAATACTATGAAAAAATTGGAACCAAATTTTTATTTTCTGAATAAAAACAAGGGCCTAAGAAAATTTCAGTTGGTCGGTACGAAATAGAAATACATATTGTACAAAATATTATGATATATTTTGTACGTAAAATCTTATTTTTCTCTAGAAAAATAAAATTTCAGTTGGTTAGTACGAAATAAAAATATATATTGTGGGGTTGATTAGAACACTAGGGTGGCAACTTATTTCTTGATTTCTACTATTATTTGATGTTGTTTCAAAGTCGTTTCAAATTTTCCCACACATTGGGTGGGTGCTTTTGCTAGTAATTATCAAAAGCATTCCACCTGAACTTTCTTTTAATAGTTACTCGTCTCATCTTGTCAATGTTATTACTGACCCATCTGTCAGTTGAAAATTCTCTTTTTTTTTTTGTTTTGAATATCGAAAATTATCTGGTAACTATCTGATCTTATATAGTAAAATTTTAAGGTCTGTATGATTTTAATCTATCTAGCTTATAAAGTCAGCTGTAAAATTTTTTCTAGTAACATGTATTAGAAATTTCCTCACAATTTATGGAAGCGAGTAAGAATACTTTTTTCCTGAAAGTGAAGTAAAGAACTAAATATACTTCTAAGTTCTCATTTCTTAAACATATTAAATATTTTTGGATAGCTATATTTTTTCAATAAAAAAAATGTTGATAAGCCTATGTGTAGCTACAATATTTAAGCGCATTGACTCAATACTTATAAATAAGCGCTAAACTGTTGGCCTTGTATGAACTCGATATTCTTCCGAGTCTCTTGCCAAAAGAATGTTAAATAAAAACTACAACTTACAAATCTATTTGCCAATAGATTTAAAGGAAAGAATCTCTTTTTAAATTAAGTCTCTGTTTACAAGCTGTATTTCATGTCCTACCTTAGAATAACATCATCTATTCTTGATCTGTTTGTAGGAACCTTATGTTGTTGCATTATCAACACTGAACCAGAATCCATGAAATCATCTGAAGCCAACAAATCACCGATAGGTCCCAGCTCTGGGCACTCTTCCCAGTCTCTAATGCCCGCCATCATGGGCGTAGAGAGATGTGGGCCCCCTTTCCCAACAATGAAGAGTGAGTACATACCGGCCATTGAGCTCAATGCAGTAACTGTCTCGGGTCCACTGCTCACCTGCCGCTCTGCATATGTCACAATTCCTGATGCTACATACCTGGAAATGCAAAGTGGTAAATTAATTTCCCATGATTTATATCATATTAATGCCTCAAAAAGAGTGATTTTTCTTAGATCACTATTTTTTTTTATCTCATTGGGATATATTCCGGGTTTTATGCTAAATTAGGTTGTAAATTAACTCAAAGCCTTCTATTAGATCTTTCATAAAACCTGTCAATTTATCATATAGAAGCTATGCCAATTCTGTTACCTAGAGGCAAACTATAAAGACTTTTTACAGTAGATTGAACTATATTTGCAATTGGATGCCGATTTTTAAGTTACCGATACCTTAAAAGAAGAAAAAAAAAAAGATTTACAGTTTGTTACAAAAAAATTTTATTTTTCAAAAATTTAGGTATCCAATTAAAAACACACGCAACCTTCCTTATATATTTAAAGTTTGTTACATAAATTTTTTTATTTTTCAAAGATTTAGGTATCCAATTAAAAACGCACGCAACCTTCCTTATGGATTTGCGTCTAGCAGATCCAAATGAAGATTATTTGCAAGTTGCAACAAAATAACAGAAGTTTTTAGGCAAATTACCACAAAATAGATATAGAATATGGTACTAATTGTACCTATGGTGGTAAGCAGTGAGGAATTGCTCATCTCTCTCAAGTTGAATATCACGCTCAGTGATCAGTGCGAACTCACTCATGCATCTCGACGACCAGTTCTTGCTTAGGGTATCTTCTGAAGAATTTGGCAGGAACCGCACCAATGTTGCATTTACTGATTTGTGTGGGGCAATTCGAGCCAATAATGAGGCAGCCTCTCTGTCATCCGGGCCTCCAAAAAAGATCGCCACTATCTGGTGTACGTGCCCAGAAGAGGTAACTGTTGCTGGTGTCTCAGGATCTGTATTGGCTGTGCTTGTTTGGGCAGTACTACGGAGGCTTGCAGTTGTGCTGTACATGCCAATGGACATGCCGCTGCCCACCGGGCGGTCAACTAGGATTCCAATAGTGCAAGGTGCATGCTGTAAGACCTTGAGATTCAGTTGTCGCTTTTCATCTTTTCGGCATACCATCCTACGATCGTACCTGGTAATGAAGAACAAAATTATCCTTCAAATTTGTTTTATTTTATGATGATAAATCCATGTACTTTTTAGAATGTTATACAGAAAGATTACCTTTGTTCCTTGTGGAAGGGAAGAAGAACCAGGCAAGCGCGAACCTCCTCTGCACCCATATAAATATCTTCGTTCATGGTCCTATAAGAGGATAATACTGTCAGCTGCTTTATAAAGAGACCCGAGTCCTGAGAGAATGAATCAGCCGCCAAACTAACTTGTCTAAGATCATCGCCATCATTTTCCCAACTGGAGTTGTTCAAACTTTTCTGGTTGGACATCAAGTCAACTGCATACTTTTGAGTCAACTCCAGGAGATGCAGGAGGTAGACTGCTATGAGGGACCAGCCATTTCCGGCACACAGTGTACAGAGGGTAAGCATTGCAGGGACTTCACGCTGCCCGTGCACACAAGCTAGAACACAGAGCTGGTTGTCTGGTCCAAGATGCTCAAGGGACTGTGGGTTGTATCGGTATGCTCTCCTTTCCCATGCCACAATTAAGCGTGCTACTGGGCAAGCAATGAATGTGTTGATGATTATGGTAAACATCAGGACGACTGCAGTGTCAAATCCCCAAAGCTGCAAAGTTTATTATAACAATTTTTCTCTAGTTATCATGGCTTGCATATTACCTCTTCTGTTTGATTGTTTTATTTCCTCTCTCTAACATTGCATGAATTAATTTAAAAAAGAAAACGAAAACTTCTGTGAATTCCTGAACAAAGACTTCTAACATTGTATGGAATTGCTTACAATTCTTAAACCTAATTTTGTTCGTATTGGCTAAATTAAAAGCTCGATTTCATTTTGATGTGTTGTCATGTGTTCACTATTCAACGCATTGGTTAAATGGAATTCTTGTCAATCAAGCAAACGATTATTTAAAACTGACCTTATAACGTATACCAACACTAAGGAACATTATATCCATGTAACCTTTAGCATTCAGGAGGATCCCAAGTACCACACTTTCCCTGAGACGCGTCTTGAAAATAAACCTGGTGACTGCAACTGTGCCAATAACCTTTCCTGCCATACTAAGAACTGATACCAAAAATGCAATGCCAATCATCTTACCATCAGCCTTTCCAACTAGAACATTGAGGTCATAATTTACAAAAACTCCAGAGAAGTACAATGGTAGAATTATGGAGTGTACTGAGAACATCAGCTTTTCCAAAATCGTCCTTGCTGTGGGACCTTTTCTCGGGAAAGCCAGCCCGAGAAGAAAGCTCATGGTCTTGTTATCATACCCAACAAATTCCATGAAGAAAGTGATTCCTCCCACTACTATCAATACACATCCCACCTCAACATTGCTTATATACCTGTTGCCCCAGACAAGCAACATGTCAGTGATAAAAAAACCTTGGCACTTTGTTAATCAGGACACTAGGTTAACAGCCTTCTACCAGTCAAACAGATTCATGGCTTTATAGTTGACGTTGTGCTATTTTCTTTTTATTTCAGAATCACTATTATATATAATACTTCAAAAGTTCCAGGGAGTGTTTGATTATACCTCTTTTTACGGTTCCGTGCATTTAGAATCTTAACCAACCATTTCATTAAAAGCATTGCCAAACCGACAAGAATGACCCATACAAGCAAATCAAGCATCTTGCCTGGAATCCCCTTTGATAAAACAGCTGAATATGATCTCCTAAGCTGCAGGGAGTACAAGAAAAATGCCACAACTGCAGTCAAGTCATTTAGTACTGCAGAGCTGATGGCAAGCTTTCCTATCTTGGAAGAAACTAATTTCAGGTCTGTAGCAATGCAGACAAGCACAGGAGAGGCACTGTTGGAGAGAAAGAGCCCGATTGTGACAATGAATAGGGTCCTACTTGCACCATCACTGGAGAGGCGAGCATAAAGTAAGGGGGATGCAGCAAGGGAGAGAACCATGCATGCAGAGATGCTTGCAAGGGCTATCGAGCAAGCTCGGCGGATATTTTGTCGGAGGTACATGACATCCACCTCTAGGCCAATGACAAACATGAAGACGACACGTGCCTGCAACACCACATCACTGAAATAGTCAACTATATTTCCTGAGCTCTCAGAAAATTTAGTACGACTCAGTAAAACTGTCCTTCCAACAATGATCCCAGCCTGTGAATGGATGCGCATAATTGGATGGTTAGCCTTGGGGAAAATAATTTTATCACCTTTTATTTTTCTAAGGAAATAAAAGTTGAGGTACTCACAAGAATTTGGGAGATGATGCTAGGTTGTCCAAGGCGCTGGAGGAAGAAATGCAGGATATTGGAGACCACCAATATCAAAATTATCTCTATAGTTAATAAATCAAAGGCATTTACCATCGATTCATGGGTGGATGTACACTGTGCCATTGGTAAGTTTTGCTTCTTGTTTGTGTTTTTTACTTTCTATTTAATCCTGAGGTGAAGAGCTCAGCTCCAATTCTTCTTTATGTAAGTAAGGTTGTGACTCGTGAGGAGCAGCTTAAATAATCCATAGGTTGAAGGAGAGTTTATTCCACTGTAGCCACATTTCTAAGGTTTTACTAGAGAAGCAAGTTGAGAGATAATCTCTTTTTTTAGAGTTTATTTGTTCGGATACTACAATTGATATTTGGGATTTATCAGTTTCACAAGTTTGAAACTGATGGACAGGATTGGATTTTTGGATAACAGAGTTTAGGAAACGGAGCTATTTTGAAGTAATATTTTGTTAATATTTGAATTATGGAGTAGATAATTTGTTACCTAAGTATGGCGGGGTCCCTTCTCTGTGTATTGTTTGGAATTTGTTATTTTTTTACTAAAGAGAGCTTTGCTGGGACAAGATTCTGTTTTACTTATTTATTATTATTTTTTTTTTTTTCCGGAAGAAACAGATTCTGTTTATTTGATTTCTCGAGAAATGTGGAACAGTGGATTTAAACATACCAACAAATACGCCACAACTGTCTCAAAATAATGTTAAAGTTTGTGTCTCTTCACAAATTTTCGCGTAAATATAGCAGCCCTTTAGTTTTATAAAGGGAAGTTGAGTGGCTTTTCACATGGAAATCGTTTCCTTGTGTGACATTGTGCACGTTTATTTGGAAAAAGATTGCATTGCTGATAAAAAAAAAAAAGTGTTGATCTATTAAAATTATTTTTATTTTCTTTGTTATTCAATTATTTAGTCGGAATCAGTCTTATCACTGTTAGTGTATGTATTGAAATATTTTGCGACAACAGATTTTAATTTACTGCATAAATCTAATTAATCGTCTGCAGAACATGATACCTCATTAGTGACATGTCATGGCCATTTTGTCAGTAACAAAATACTCCAAGCATAATACCAACCGATCCAGTATATCAAGTTCATTTATCATTAAGGTTTCAAAAAAAAAGTTCATTTATCATTAAATATTTTCCTACCAATGCAGAAGAAAATGCCCTCATCTGTTTTATCCACGTACATTTTCAAGAAGAATGCCTCCAGCAACCAGATTGTTTCTCAGAAAAGCCAAAATCCATGTCTTCAAAGCTAACTAAAACAGTTAATTGCAGAGAAACTGTTTACCATCAAACTGCTTTTAAGATACTCCACAAGACTCCATTTGTGAAAGATTAAGAAATGCATTGCAGAAATGTTGACCCCAATTCAGTACAAATGTTCATCTATTAGAAAAAGAATATACTCTGATAAATAAAACCCCAAACCTAAACAACTATTAAGTCACTCTTAGGATCTGCGTCATTCCCAGGTAATGCATTAAGGAAAATTATCCCCTATTGTTCCAAACAAAGGATCTATAAGAAAATTACCCATCCAGCAGGTGAACAAGTGTTATTTTCAGCTACAAGAAAACCAGTGAAAGCATCTATATGAAAAGAAAAGAAAAGCTTCGTACTCAAGAAACAATTTTATAAGATGCTTGATAGGCCTTCCTTCTTTGGTACAGCCTTATTACCAGGAAAGGCGGTACGAGAAACATTGACCAGCGCCTTGAAACTATATGGCTCGTGCATCGCCAACTCCGAGAGAACCTTTCTGTTAAGCTGGATGTTCTCCTTCATCAGTCCATGCATAAAATTGCCATAATTCACCTGAAACATTGATACAGAAGAGTAAGATCAAATACCTGTCATGGTTATATTATATAATTCACGAGAGAGAAATTTCACTTTTCAACAAGAGTGTTAGACCAATAAACAATAAGCATGATATGACTATTAAGAGTATATATGAGCATCAGATACTGGTCAACTGGTTTCAGCCAATTCCCACCCCTTACATGAGGAAAACCACAAAAGAGAACCTCCTAGAAGAAGTAATTAGCAAAATAGAAAAGAGAAAATAGAACCATATAACTGGTATGAACGTACACATGCATTATTTTCTTACCAGTACAGAACAAACTTCAGTACATAATCCCAAGAATGAAAACACATGATAAATAATTCAAACGGGACCACAAATTAAACTAGCTGATTAATGTAACTTATATGTACTGATAAATCAGCTGTCTGCAGCCTGCAGGTCTCATTAATTATAAACATTTCATTTCAAATTGTGTTCGTTTATTGACAGGATTAGTCCTTTTCAACCAACAATTTGATTAGAATCAGACAGTCAACTGGTAACACTACATGTAACTAAAAACCCACCTCGGCATTAGCACCACTACATGTAACTACTTGAGAAAGTATTGTCAATCTAGCTCGATTCAAGCGAGGGTAATTACAATCAGATTATTAAAATAGAACACAAAAACTGAGTTTGGACAAAATTCCACATCCTAACAATTCAGTTGGGCAAACTAATCTGTTAGCCAATGTTCAAAGAAAACCCAAAAGGATATATACCCCATGAAGGCGAGTTCCAGCGTTGATGCGCTCGATCCAAAGCGAGCGCATATCCCTCTTCTTATTGCGACGATCTCTGTACGAATATTGCAACGCCTTCTCGACTCTCTCTCTTGCGATCCTGATGCAGTTCTTCGCGCGGCCTCTGAAACCCTTGGCGAGTTTGAAGATCTTATCTTTGTTCATTTCTTCTGTTTTTTTTTATATTTTCTCACGATTTTCCTTGGATTTTTTCTAGTTTCGTACCACTTTAATTGGAGAAGTGAGACTGAGAGAGAGAGGGGTTAGAGATTGGATCGTTGCGGCTGGAGCTGGGAGAGAGGAGGGGGTTTAGAAATTAGAAGGCTATTTCACAAAATAGTACTTGTAATTATCTGAAATGAAATTTCTTCTCGTGATTTTGAACTATATATCTCTACTTCTTGTATAAAATAAAAGCTTCGATCTAAAAATCTATCTAAATTATATCAAAGGTCTATCTAATTTTGAGTCCAAAAGTATATCCAAATGTTATAATATACGATATAGACCATGGATTTTTATGATTTGATCAGATCTATGATGTGGATTTAATATTGAGTCCAAAAGTATATCTAAATGTTATAATATACAATATAGACCATGAATTTTTATGATTTGATCAGATCTATGACGTGGATTTTATAACAAGATAAAAGGTTTAAATCTTTCATCTAGACCGATGTTAAAGTTTCGCTGGAGCGGTATTGCGCTATGTTAAATAAGCATTGCACGAGGATTTGATTCTTCGCTAGCTCTTTTATTTTTTTTCCTTTTTATTAATGTCAGTCGCTCCTCAGCTCGTATGAAATGGAAAGATAAAAGATTAGCACAATTTTATGCACTACCCTTTTCCCTCAATAGAGGCTAGGGTTTCTCCTTAAAAAATGTGTTGGCATAAAAAGAAAGAGGAGTAGACGTTGCTCCATTATATCTCCACTAAGGTTTGTTATCAATGAAGTCTGAGCCGCCTCTTCACTCAATTGAAGTATTTATTCAGCTACTTTCCTTTTTTTTTTTCCTTCTTCACTACCATGAAAAAGGAGTTTTTTGAATTTTTTTTATGGTCAAGAAGAAGCACAAGCAAGAAGAAGCGCTGCACAAGACCAACAAGGACACATCACCTCTCCCTTCATTCCGCCATTCCTCTTCGTCTCGCCATTTGTACAAGAAACCCTAGTTAAGTCTTCTCCCGCTCGCTCATGTCACTACTCCCTCATTTATGTTTGTTCTTATATTAGAATTTGCACCAAGTTTGAGGAAAAACAAATCTACATCCTTGAATTTGTTTGGTAATTAATTAATTTTTTTTTTTTGAAAAGACACTCTTTCTTGCTTGATAAAGACATTACTTGCATCATGTCAAATCAATAGGTTAGCCTTGTTTTCCCCTTTTATTTATCAAACTATCTATATAATTTGTGTATTCTATCATCATCTATCAAGAATTATCTTTGGTTTCATTATTTTTTTGCATGTTGATGATTAGTGTAACTTTAAAGTTTAGTGGGCTGATTCTATTGTAGATTATCCAAGTATGGTTTCAATTTTTTTTCCTTTTAGATTTTTTTATTTGTCATTCAATTTTTTTATATTTTTTATAGATTTTATTTTTCAAAAAAATTTATTCTTTTTACTATCTATTTTTTGACATTTAATTATTTTTATTCTTTGTAGCAACACATGAAAAGCATGCAACTCGTATCGGAGCAAGTTCGGTGAGGTAGAAACCATAACGGAATGATTTATCTAAGAATTAGAAAGCTTACATATGCCTTCTGATATATAGGTAGCGTTACTAAGTCATACTGTTTAGATCATACAAGCAATAATTCACTCTTTTATGCATCTAACACAATTATAACCTCTACTCTCATTGACAAGATATTTTGATCTGGATCCAAACCAAGTATTTGATTAAGCAAGTTACATTCATGTCTTCGAGTCCAATTTTGGTTGGTGCATAAACCTTCTGACTTTTGGTTTCCATATTGTTGTTGCCCACACATTAGGTGTCTTCTTTATTATTGCTGCATTTTTTTCTTAATTAAATTGCAATACAACTAAAGAGCTATATTATAGGTGTTTAACTGCCTATATCCAAAAAAGAAAATATTATATGATCTTATACCTTTATTTCTCAAGGTAAACAATTAAATAATAATCCTTTATGAAATCATAATAAAAATTATAAACATTGTGTCGGTGTCATTACTAGTAGAATTGTTCCTTGATTCCTGCATTTGCTTGAAACTTTATGTTTAATGTAATATTTTGAGTAAGTTCTAGATTATATTCTAGAACATATAAAGGGATTAAATATAATTTACAATTCAGATCTAACTTATTAAAAATATTGTATTAAGCATGAAAAAATATAAATATAATGTGGAAATGAAGCTTTTTCGGAGTTTCAGTTAAGCATTTTGTGTGATTCTTCATTCAACCGACGTAATTTGATCACCATATGGAGAGCTTAAATATTGAGTATGGTAATTAAATGAATCAAGAATCATTTAAAATGCTCAACTGAAGATCAAAATAAGCTTCATTAGCACATTATATGTATATTTCGTTATTCATAATACAATATGTTTAATAAGTACTATCTGAATTTCATTCTAGTGACCATATAAATAGTTTAAATATAGATTATTGTGATAAATTGACTTCAATAAAGTATAGCTTAAAATACTCAACTAATATTTTTAAAAAAGCTTTATTTTACAATTCACATAAATATTTCAACATGTTTTGAATAATTAAGATTTGAATTATATTATAGACCACAAAGAGAGCTCAAATATAATTTATTATTGTTTAAATGACGTCTAATGAATCATCAATCTCTATAAATGCAGAATTGAAACTCCAAATAAGTATAAGTTGCACAAATATACTCAGAACAGAATCTCTTAAAATAAATGTAAAATCGCTTGAAATGCACAAATATACTCAGAATCTGTATAATCTGCACAATATATGCATAATTACAATATATAATCCAATTATTTTTTAATAAGTAAGTTCATAGACATATTCTAGACTATATAAAGAGCTTAAATTTAGACTATTGTGATCAAATGACTTAAAATGAATGCAAATATGCTTGAAATGCTCAAATATACTACGAATCTGTATAATCTGCATGTTATATGAGTAATTACAATGTATAATCAAAACATTTAGAAAAATTAAGTTCATAAACATATTCTAGATCATATAAAGAGCTTAAATATATATTATTATGATCGAATGACTTAAAATGAATGCAAAATCGCTGAAATGCTCAAATATAGTCAGAATTTGTATAATCTGTACATTATATGCGTAATTACAATGTATAATCCACTCATTTTGAATAAGTAAGTTCATAAACATATTCTAGAGTATATAAAGAGCATAAATTTATATTAAAGTGATCAAATTACTTAAATTGATGCCAAAATGCTTGAAATGCTCAAATATTCTCAGAATCTGTATAATCTGTTTATTATATGCGTAATTACAATGTATAATCCAATCATTTTGAATAAACAAGTTCATAAACATATTCTGGACTATATAAAGAGCTAAAATATAGATTATTGTGATCAAATGACTTAAAATAAATGCAAAAATCGCATGAAATGTATACTCAGAATCTGTATAACCAGGACATTATATGAGTAATTATAATGCATAATCAAATTATTTTGAATAAGAAAGATTGTAAACATATTCTGGACAATATAAAGAGCTTAAATATAGATTCTTGTTATCTAATGACTTAAAATGAATGCAAAATCGCTTGAAATGCTCAAATACACTCAGAATCTGTATAATCTGCACATTATGTGCGTAATTTCAGTGTATAATCTTCACATTTTATATAATTAAGTTTTTAAACATATTATAGACTACAGAAAGAGCTTAAATATGGGTTATTGTGATCAAATGAGTTAAAATAAATGCAAAATCGCTTGAAATACTGAAATATACACAGAACATGTATAATCTGCATATTATATGTGTAATTGAATTGTATAATCCAATCATTTCGAATAAGTAAGTTCATAAACATATTCTAGAGTTTATAACGAGCATAAATATACATTACAGTAATCAAATTACTTAAATTGAATCGAAAATGCTTGAAATGCTCTAATATTCTCAGAATCTGTATAATAAGCACATTATATATGAGTAATTACAATGTATAATCCATTCATTTGGAATAAGTAAGTTCATAAACATATTCTGGACTATATAATGAGCTTAAATATAGATTATTGTGATCAAATGACTTAAAATGAATGCAAAATTGCTTGAAATGCTCAAATAATCTCAGAATCTGCATAATCTGCACAATATATGCGTAATTACAATGTATATTCCAATCATTTTGAATAAGAAAGTTCATAAACATATTCAAAACAATATAAAGAGCTTAAAAATAGATTATTATGATCAAATGACTTAAAATGAAAGAAAAATCGCTTTAAATGCTCAAATATACTCAGAATCTATATATTCTGCACATTATGTGCTTGATTCTAGTGTATAATCTGCACATTTTGAATTAGTAATTTCGTAAAGATATTATAGACTACAGAAAAAGCTTAAATATGGGTTATTGTGATCAAATGAGTTAAAATAAATGCAAAATCTCTTGAAATGCTCAAATATACTCAGAACCTGTATAATCTGCACATTATATGTGTAATTACAATGTATAATCCAATCATTATGAATAACTAAGCTCATAAACAAATTCTGGACTATATATAAAGAGCTAAAATATAGATTATTGTGATAAAATGATTTAAAATGAATGCAAAATAGCAATAATTATTTTAGTATTCTCAGAATAAGTATAATCTGCATATTATATGCGTAATTAGAATGTATAATCCAATCATTTTTAAGAAAGTTCATAAACATATTCTGCACTATATAAAGAGTTTAGAAATAGATTATTTTGATACTTAAAATAAATGTAAAATCACTCGAAATGCTCAAATGTTAACAGAATCTGTATAATCTGCACATTATATGTGTAATTACTAATAACAATGTATAATCCAACATTTTTGAATAAGCAAGTTCATAAACATATTCTGGACTATATAAAGAGCTTAAATATAGATTATTATGATAAAAAATGAATTCAAAATTGCTTGAAATGCTCAAATATTCTCAGAATCTGTATAATCTTCATATTATATGCATAATTGCAATGCATGATCCAATCCTTTTGAATAAGCAAGTTCATAAACATATTCTGGACTATGTAAAGGGCTTAAATATAGATTATTGGGATCACATGACTTAAAATGGATGCAAAAATCGCATGAAATGTATACTCAGAATCTGTACAATCTGCATATTATATGCGCAATTACAAAGTAAAATCCAACCATTTTGAATAAGCAAGTTGATAAACATATTCTGGACTACATAAAGAGCTTATATGGGTTCTTGTCATCAAATGTGTTAAAATAAATGAAAAATCGCTTGAAATGCTCAAATATACTCGGAATCTGTACAATCTGCATATTATATGCGTAATTTCAATGTATAATCCAACCAATTTGAACAATAATGTTCATAAACACATTCTACATTATATAAAGAGCATAAATATTGATTACAGAGATCAAATTACATAAATTGAATCCAAAATGCTTGAAATGCTCTAATATGCTCAGAATCTGTATAATTTGCACATTATATTGAGTAAATACAATGTATAATCCAATCATTTTGGATAAGCAAGTTCCTAAACATATTCTGGACTATATAAAGAGCTTAAATATAGATTATTGTGATCAAATGACTTCGAATGAATTCAAAATCGCTTGAAATGCTCAAATATACTCAGAATCTGTATAATCTGCATATTATATGTGTAATTACAATGTATAATCCAATCATTTTGAATAAGAAAGTTCATAAGCACATTTTGGACTATAAGAGTTTAAATATGGGTTATTGTGATCATATGTATTAAAATAAATGTAAAATCGCTTGAAATGCTTAAATATACTCAGAATCTGTATAATTTGCATATTATATGTGTAATTACAAGGTATAATCCAATCATTTTAAATAATAAAGTTCATAAACATATTTTAGATTATATAAAGAGCATAAATATTGATTACAGTGATCAAATTACTTATATTGAGTCCAAAATGCTTATAATGCTCTTATATTCTCAGAATCTGTATAATCTGCACATTATATGAGTAATTACATTTTATAATCAGATCATTTTGTGTAAGCAAGTTCGTAATATTATTTGGGACTATATAAAGAGCTGAAACATAGATTATTGTGATCAAATGACTATAAATGAATGCAAAATCCCTTGAAATGCTCAAATATTCTCAGAATCTGTATAATCTGCACATTATATGAGTAATTACAATGTATAATGCAATCATTTTGAATAAGCAAGTTCATAAACTTATACTGGACTATATAAAGAGCTTCAATATAGATTATTGTGATCAAATGACTATAAATGAATGCAAAATCGCTTGAAATGCTCAAATATTCTCAGAATATGTATAATCTGCATATTATGAGTAATTACAATGTATAATGCAATCATTATGAATAAGCAAGTTCAAAAACATATACTGGACTATATAAAGAGCTTCAATATAGATTATTGTGATCAAATGACTATAAATGAATGCAAAACTGCGTGAAATGCTCAAATATACTCACAACCTGTATAAGACTTTATATACGTAATTATAATGTATAATGCAATCATTTTGAATATGCAAGTTCTTAAACATATTCTGGACAATAATATAAAGAGCTTAAATATAGATTCTTGTTATCAACTATCTTAAAATGAATGTAAAATCGCTTGAAATGCTCAAATATACTCAGAATCTGTATAATCTGCACAATATATGCGTAATTCCAGTGTATAATCTGCACATTTTGAATAATTAAGTTCTTAAACATATTATATACTACAGAAAGAGCTTAAATATGCGTTATTGTGATCAACTGAGTTAAAATAAATGCAGAATCGCTTGAAATTCTCAAATATACTCCAAACCTGTTGAATTTGCACATTATATGTGTAACTGCAATGTATAATCCAATCAATTTGAATAAGTTCATAAAAATATTCTAGAGTATATAGAGAGCAAAAATATACATTACAGTAATCAAATTACATGAATTGAATCCAAAATGCTTGAAATTCTATAATATTATCAGAATCTGTATAAATCTGCACATTATATGAGTAATTACAATTTATAATCCAATCATTTTGAATAAGCAAGCTCATAAACATATATTCTGGATTATATAATTAGCTTAAATATAGATTATTGTGAACAAATGACTTAAAATGAATGTAAAATTGCTTGAAATGCTCAAATATTCTCAGAATCTGCACAACCTGCACATTATATGCGTAATTACACTGTATAATCCAATCATTTTGAATAAGCAAGTTCATAAACACATTCAGGACAATATAAAAGAGCATAAATATAGATTATTGTGATCAAATGAATTAAAATGAATGCAAAATCGTTTGAAATGCTCAAATATACTCAGAATCTGTATATGATGCACATTATGTGCTTGTTTCTAGTGTATAATCTGCACATTTTTGAGTAAGTTCGTAAATATATTATAGACTAAAGAAAGAGCTTAAATATGGGTTATTGTGATCAAATGAGATAAAATAAAAGAAAAATCGCTTGAAATGCTCAAATATACTCCGAACCTGTATAACCTGCACATTATATGCGTAATTGCAATGTATAATCCAATCATTTTGAACAAGTATGTTCATAAACATATTCTAGATTATATAAAGAGCTTTAATATTGATTACACTTATCAAATTACATAAATTGAATCCAAAATGCTTGAAATGCTCTATTATTGCTCAGAATCTGTATAATTTTCGCATCATATGAGCAAATACAATGCATTTTGAATAAGCAAGACCGTAAACATATTCTGGAGTATATAGTGAACTTAAATATAGATTATTGTGAAAAAGTTACTTAAAATTACTGCAAAATTGCTTGAAATGCTCAAATATACTCAGAATCTGTATAATCTGCACATTATATGCGTAATTCCAATGTATAATATGCACATTTTCAATAAGTAAGTTCTTAAAAATATTATAGACTACAGAATGAGCATAAATATGGGTTATTATGATCAAATGAGTTAAAATAAATGCAAAATCGCTTGAAATGCTCAAATATACACAGAATCTGTATAATCTGCACATTATATGCGTAATTCTAGTGTATAATCTGCACATTTTGAATAATTAAGATCTTAAAAATATTATAGACTACCAAAAGAGCTTAAATAAATGTTATTGTGAACAAATGAGATAAAATAAATGCAAAATCTCTTGAAATGCGAAAATATAAACAGAACCTGTATAATCTGCACATTATATGCGTAATTACAATTTATAATCCAATCATTTTGAATAAGTAAGTTCATAAACATTATTCTAGAGTATATAAAGAGCATAAATATATGTACAGTGATCAAATTACTTAAACTGAATCCAAAATTCTTGAAATGCGCTAATATTCTCAGAATTTGTATAATCAGCACATTATATGAGTAATTACAATGTGTAATCTAATCATTTTGAATAAGCAAGTTTATAAACATATTCTGGACTATATTAAGAGCTTAAATATAGATTACTGTGATCAAATGACCTAAAATGAATGCAAAATATCTTCAAATGCTCAAATATTCTCAGAATCTGTATAATCTGCAATTATATGTTTAATTACAATGTATAATCAAATTATTTTGAATAATAAAGTTTCATAACTATATTCTAGATTATATTAAGAGAATAAATATTGATTACAGTGATCAAATTACTTAAATTGAATCCCAATTGCATGAAATGCTCTAATATTCTCATAATCTATATAATCTGCACATTCTATGAGTAATTACAGTGTATAATCCAATCATTATGAATAAGAAAGTTCATAAACATATTCTAGACTATATACAGAGCTAAAATATAGATTATTGGTATCAAATGACTATAAATGAATGCAAAATCGCTTGAAATGCTCAAATATACTCAGAATCTGTATAACCTGCACATTATATGCGTAATTTTAGTGTATAATCTGCACATTTTGAATAAGTAAATTCTTAAACATATTATAGACTACAGAAAGAGCTTCAATAAGTGTTATTGTGAACAAATGAGTTAAAATAAATGCAAAATCACTTGAAATATTTAAATATACTCAGAACCTGTATAATCTGCACATTATATGCGTAATTACAATGTATAATCAAATCATTTTGAATATTTAAGTTCATAAACATATTCTAGAGTATATAAAGAGCATAAATATAGATTACAGTGTTCAAATTACTTAAATTGAATCCAAAATTCTTGAAATGCTATAATATTCTCATAATCTGTATAATCTCTATATTATATGAGTAATTACAAATTACATTGCATAATTCAATCATTTTGAGTAAGCTAGTTCGTAAACATATTCTGGACTATATAAAGAGCTTAAATACAGATTATAGTTTTCAAATGACTGAAAAAATGAATGTAAAATAGCTTGAAATGCTCAAATATTCTATGAAGCTGTATAATATGCAATTATATGCGTAATTAAAATGTATAATCCAATCATTTTGAATAAAAAAGTTCATAAACATATTCTATATTATATAAAGAGCATAAATATTGATTACAGTGATCAAATTACTTAAATTGAATCCCAAATGTTTGAAATGGTCTAATATTCTCATAATCTGTATAATCTGCACATTATATGAGTAATTACAATGTATAATCCAATCATTTTGAATAAGCAAGTTCATAAACATATTCCGGACTATATAAAGAGCTTAAGTATATATTATTGTTATCAAATAACTTATAAATGCAAAATCGCATGAAATGCTCAAATATACTCAGAACCAGTATAATCTGCACATTATATGCGTAATTACAATGTATAATCCAATCATTTGGAATAAGTAAGGTCATAAACATATTCGAGAGTATATAAAGAGCATAAATATAGAATTAAGTGATCAAATTACTTAAATTGAATCCAAAATTCTTGAAATGCTATAATATTCTCATAATCTGTATAATCTTCACATTATATGAGTAATTATAATGTATAATTCAATCATTTTGAATAAGCAAGTCCGTATAAAAAATATTCTGAACTAGATAAAGAGCTTATATATAGATTATTATTATCAAATGACTGAAAATGAATGCAAAATCGCTTGAAATGCTCAAATAGTCTCAGAATATTTATAATCTGCGTATTATATTCGTAATTACAATGCCTAATCCAATCATTTTGAATAACAATGTTCATAAACATATTCTAGATTATTCTAAGAGTATAATTCATTACACTGATCAAATTACTTAAATTGAATCCCAAATGCTTGAAATGGTCTAATATTCTCATAATCTGTATAATCTGCACATTATATGAGTAATTACAATGTACAATCCAATCATTTTGAATAAGCAAGTTCATAAACATATTCTGGACTATATAAAGAGCTTAAATATAGATTATTTTTACTATAAATGAATGCAAAACTGCTTGAAAAGCTCAAATATACTCAGAAGCTGTATAATCTAATCCAATCATTTTGAATAAGCAAGTTCTTAAACACATTCTGGACAATATATAGAGCTTAAATATAGTTTCTTGTTATCAAATAACTTAAAATGAATGCAAAATAGCTTGGAATTATCAAATATACTCAGAATCTGTATAATCTGCACATTATATGCGTAATTCCAGTGTATAATCTGCACATTTTTTATAATTAAGTTTTTAAACATATTATAGATTACAGAAAGAGCTTAAATATGGGATATAGTGATCAAATGAATTAAAATAAATGCAAAATTCGCTTGAAATGCTGAAATATGCTCAGAACCTGTATAATCAGCACATTATATGCGTAATTGAATTGTGTAATCCAATCATTTCGAATAGGTTTGTTCATAAACATATTCTAGAGTATATAACGAGCATAAATATACATTACAGGATTCAAATTACTTAAATTGAATCGAAAATGCTTGAAATGCTCTAATATTCTCAGAATCTGTATAATAAGCACATTATATGAATAATTACAATGTATAATTCATTCATTTTGAATAAGTAAGTTCATAAACATATTCTGCACTATATAATGAGCTTAAATATAGATTATTGTGATCAAATGACTTAAAATGAATGCAAAATTGCTTGAAATTTTCAAATATTCTCAGAATCTGCATAATCTGCACATTATATGCGTAATTACAAAGTATATTCCAATCATTTTGAATAAGAATGTTCATAGACATATTCTAGATTATATAAAGAGCATAAATATTAATTACAGTGATCAAATTACTTAAATTGAATCCCAATGCTTGAAATGCTCTAACATTCTCATATTCTGTATAATCTGCACTTTATAGGAGTAATTACAATGTATAATCCAATCATTTTGAATAATCAAGTTCATAAACATATTCTGGACTATATAAAGAGCTTATATATAGATTATTGTTATCAAATGACTATAAATGAATTCAAAATCGCTTGAAATGCTCACATATACTCAGAACGCATATAACATTTATAATCCAATCATTTTGAATAAGCAAGTTCTTAAACATATTCTGGACTATATAAAGAGCTTAAATATAGATTATTGTTATCAAATGACTATAAATGAATTCAACATCGCTTGAAATGCTCGAATATACTCAGAACGCATATAACATTTATAATCCAATCATTTTGAATAAGCAAGTTCTTAAACATATTCTCGACAATATATAGAGCTTAAATATAGTTTCTTGTTATCATTTTGAATAAGTAAGTTCTTAAACGTATTATAGACTACAGAAAGAGCTTAAATATGGGTTGTTGTGAATCAAATTAGTTAAAATAAATGCAAAATCGTTTGAAATGCTCAAATATACACAGAACCTATATAATCTGCACATTATATGCGTAATTGCAATGTATAATCCAATCATTTTGAATAAGTTCATTAAACATATTCTAGAGTATATAAAGAGCATTAATATACATTACAGTAATCAAATTACTTAAATTGAATCCAGAATGCTAGAAATGCTCTAATATTCTCAGAATCTGTGTAATCTGCACATTATATGAGTAGTTAAAGTATAATCCAATCATTTTGAATAAGCATGTTCATAAACATATTCTGGACTATATAATGAGCTTAAATATATATTATTGTGATCAAATGACTTAAAATGAATGCAAAATTGCTTGAAATGCTCAAATATTCTCAGAATCTGCATAATCTGCAAATTATATGCGTAATTACCATGTATAATCCAATCATTTTGAATAAGCAAGTTCATAAACATATTCAGGACTATATAAAGAGCTTAAATATAGATTATTGTGATTAAATGACTTAAAATGAATGCAAAATCGTTTGAAATGCTCAAATATACTTAGAATCTGTATATTCTGCACATTATGTGGTTGATTCTAGTGTATAATCTGCACATTCACAATGTATAATTCAAACATTTTGAATAAGCCAGTCCGTAAACATATTCTGGACTATATAAAGAGCTTAAATATAGATTATTGTTATCAAATGACTTAAAAATGAATGCAAAATCGCTTGAAATGCTAAAATATTCTCAGAATATGTATAATCTACTCATTATATGCGTAATTATTTTGAATAGCAAGTTCATAAACATATTCTTGATTATATAAAGAGTTTAAATATAGATTATTGTGATCAAATGAGTGAAAATGAATGCAAAATCGCTGAAATGCTCAAATATAGTCAGAATTTGTATAATCATTATATGCGTAATTACAATGTATAATCCACTCATTTTGAATAAGTAAGTTCATAAACATATTCTAGAGTATATAAAGAGCTTAAATATAGATTGTTGCGCTCAAATGACTTAAAATGAATGCAAAATCACTTTAAATGCTCAAATATACTCAGAATCTGTATAATCTGCACATTATTTGCGTAACTATGTATAATCCAATCATTTTGAATAATTAAGTTCCTAAAAATATTCTAGACTAAATAAAGAGTTTAAATATAGATTTATTATTATCATATGAGTTAAAAATGAATGCAAAATCGTTTGAAATGTATACTTAGAATCTGTATAATCTATACATTATATTCGTAATTCCAATGTAAAATCTGCAAATTTTGATTAACTAAGTTCATAAACAACTTCTAGATAATATAAAGAGCTTAAATATAGATTATTGTGGTCAAATGAGTTAAAATGAATGCAAAAATTGCTTGAAATGTTCAAATATACTCAGAATTGCTCAAATATACTCAGAATATGTATAATCTGCACATTACATGCGTAATTCCAACATATAATCTGCACATTTTGAATAATTAAGTTCATAAACAAATTATGGACTATATAAAGAGACCTTAAATATAGGTTATTGTGATCAAATGAGTTAAAATGAATGCAAAATCATTTGAAGTGCTCAAATATACTTAGAATCTATATAATCTATACATTATATGCATAATTACATTATATAATCGAATCATTTTGAATAAGTAACTTCATAAACAAATTCTAGAGTATATAAAGATTTTAAATATAGATTATTGTGATGAAATGATTTATAAAATAGTTTTGCATCAATTTATCTAATTTCTTTAGACTTAATATGAACATTTAAAGTAGAAACGTTTAAAATTTAAATCGAACAACTTATTTTTATTTTTATTTTAGAATTGCCTTGAAAGTAATTTTATTTCTATAATATTGCTCCGGAAAAGATAGATTTCTTATTTCAATATTTCATCAATAATAAGGATCCAAACTCTTTGGTCAAACTAAAGCTATCATTTCCCTATCATCTCTACTCATTGTTAGCTCCGACCGACTGGTCGCGCACACAGAGTTAATCATCATCTACCAATTAATGATTATGGAACTCCATCTCCAACTCCAACTGTTGGTACTAGAATTAAAAATCCTTAACCTCTCTATTATAAATTATAAACTAACAAAACCCACAGCTGAGCTGACTCCCATCCAAAAGTCCAACCTTTTCTCAAATAAATAAATACAATTTTCATTTCTTACCTGATGCTTCTTCTCCGATGACGACCGTCGGATGTTGCTCCCCACTGACAGAGGCGCGCGCCACCCTCGCCGACGCCTTGTTTCGTCGCTTTCCTTGCCTCGCCGACCACGGTCTATCTCTCTCTCTCATATTTCAACTCCAATTCGCACTTGATCTTCCCAATTCTTCAGCTTGGTAGCTTGAAGATTTTCTCAATTACTATAATTGAAGTTGATCTGAGTTGAGGCACCTTTGTTAGACCCTGTCCTGTTACAGTTCCAAATTTCTCAAATTGCAGAATTAGGAATGTGTAGGTTTTGCCCTTCTCATTTCACCAAAATAAAATAAGTGAATAAAAGGACTTTAATTAGAATTATGTTTTGGTGGTTATTTGGGTTTAAACCAATTTTTGACAGATTGGGCATTTTTGCTTACAATTGCAGATACGAGATGCTCAATATATCTCAAACTAGTGGTACTTGTTCTGCATATTACATTGGTTGGGGTTGTGTTTCTCTTCGATGCTGATTTGGTACAACAAACTAAGCGGCATCCCTGGTATTGGACATCTCATCTCTGGCACATATTCAGATAATTTGTTCGGTTTGCTATTGTTTTGGTACAATAAATCCAGTGATTACTTGTGCTTCTTTTTGGCTTCAGGTGTACTGTAATTTTCGTAATTATTTTTCTGGCTGCTCTCCTCCAGTATTTCGCCATGTGTTGTTCATCTCCTGGGTAGTTTTGTTTTTCACTGATTAATTACACTTGACGGTAGGCAAAACTACATGATCACTTTTTGTATTAATTTTACCTTTTCTTCATTAGGTATGTGGCTGATGCAGTGAGAGAAGTGAATAAGATATATAACTCAGCAGCTGATTCAACAACTCTTGATGTGAGTTTTTGTTTGTTCTGAGATATATTGCTGTTATTTTTAAGAGAAATCAATAAATCATTGTTGGAAAAGAAAACATCACATGAATATCTTTAATGCTCAAGCGAAGGCAATTTGTTTCAATAACTGAAGGCTCGAATTCCTCCTCAACTCAGTCAATTTCGACATGGCAAAAGGTAGTGACTGACTTGTACCCTCCTGGTTCTGCTAGCAGGTACAGCATCATTTATTCATAGAAATTAGAAAAGAATAGCTCTCTCTCTCTCTCTCTCTCTCTCTCGCATTTTTTTCATAGTATCTAGTTGATCTTCTTAATAATAAAGTGAACCCTTATCAAAATGGGATTAGTTCCTTTCGTGCATATTATGCCAGTAATTGTCCTTTTATAGTGATGCATGACTAGGAGCTCTTTGAGCAAGAAGCATTGCTGCTACTGCTTCTTTCTTCTTTTTCATTTTTGAACCAGATTTTCAAATACAATCACACAGTCAATATGGTGTGGTAATCTGATATCTGCTGCATGTGTTTTCCTTTTGATTTCCTAATTGTAGGCACTGGACATGTGACCATTGTAAGATAATTCGGGTAATTGTCCTTCTCTTTTATTATTCTATTGCTTTCATTTCTTGTTTTGACATTTCTATTACCAGATGGTGAGGTTACCAGACATGACAGCAATATAATTACTGCAAATGAAGTTGTTTTCTGATATCTTATACTGTTTCATAAAATTAAACAGACAGACAATTGCAAATATACCTAATATTCTCACATTCTTATTCAACCCTTGTTCATTTTGATATATACGACAACCTTCTTTTGATATTTGCCAAACTATAGATTTAGCCATTAACATAGTGATCTAATTGTATATTACCTATATAACTAACAATTTGGACCCAACTAAAAAAATTGACTGGAAATAAAAGCAAGCAAGAACCAAACAAAGAGTTTTTATGGCTTACTGAGATTTTCTATTAGATAGCATCATGATTTAATAATGATGAAAAGGCCAGAGAGACAACTTAATCATCTCTAATTAATTCCCTCTTTTTGTATTTCATTACTTACACTACTTGTCTACATTTTTTTCTGAAGCCTCCACGTGCAAAACATTGCAATGATTGTGACAAATGTGTACTTCAATTTGATCATCATTGTGCATGGCTTGGCACTTGCATTGGAAAAGGCAATCATTGCCAATTTTGGTAAATGTCCTCATTTACAATTCCAATTTAGCTTTTTGTGCAAAAGTGTCAAAATTTTTGCCAAATGTACTTTGTCATCCTACTTAACATGGAAAATTAATGATTGTAGCATATCTTGCCCCTTTTTTTTGCTAATAAGAAAGGAAGGTTGCTTTAGGGTCCGCTCAAGAGGGAGGGAGTCGGAGCGAAGGGAAGGGGACTCGGTACTCTTCGATTTTGGGAGTAACCGATCTCTCCCTCTCTCTGTCTCTCTACTATCCTTCGTTTCCGTCGATTCTCTCCCTCTGGAGCGAGTAACCGATATCCTCCTCCCTTCCCTTCACTCCGACTCCCTCCCTCTGGAGTGGACCCTTAGGCATCACTGAAGAATAGTCCAGTTTTTGTGGAATTATAGAACTAGGCGATTGTTTAGATTCTTATTTTTTCCACTAAGGTGAGATCTTTCAACTCAAATTTTCAAGGTGGTACATTTTCTCAGAGACGGTCCTTTGTGTATGGACAATGGCTTTGTACCTAAGTTACACAAGGTCCCATGCTTCAAAAGAATGGTAAAGTTCTCTCATATTCACTTTAATGTAGCACTTCTAGATATATTAAAGCGGCATTGATCATATTCATACTTGTAATGTTTAATATAATTCATTCTCTTGGCCATTGCATGATCAGGTGGCAGTATATAATCATAATTGTCCTATTTGTGATACTGAGCATAAGTTTAATTCTTTTTGTGGCGCTGCTGATTTTCCATACGTTAGTTTCTCTAGTCTCTTGCACTACTATATTTTCCTTTTAAGCTATGACTTTTTCTTATTATTTTCAGGTTAGAAACCTACTGATCCTATTATACTTAAATCTTTATCTGTGTGCAGCTATCTTGTACTGACAAACCAAACAACTTACGAGTTTACCAGAAGGCGGCGTGTATTTTACTTTAGGTAAGATCAAAGAAATATATATACAGAACAGTTATGGTTCATAAATAATAATGTAGCAGTAGACGTTAGTTGATCCCCCTCTAGTAAAATTATAAAAAATGTATTAATCTCTTGCCATTAAGTATAAAAAATAACTAAATACCAGTTGACTTGACTGTCAGTATCTCAATTGTTGGTATTATTATGATTTTACAGAGGGATTCCCGCAAAGGTACATCCATTCAGTAGAGGCATATGCGAGAACATATCTGCGGCTTGTTGCTCCTTGGGAGGCGTATATAAATTGGAGACGATGCCGTCAATTGATGAACTGGAGGCCAGAGCAAGGCCTTACACGTGTGTTGATATTGTGTCCTGTAGATGCTGTTAGAAGTGTTTGCATTCCAAGTACTGGTGTTTTGACTTTTTGAATGCATCATTTTTTGGTCTTAGTTTTGTTTAATATTTCAAGAATTCAATAATTTGAAATTTCGTAGAGTAGGATATGTTTACACTTTGCAGTGTATCCTTTCATGTACAATGTTTTTGTGTGTACATGATGAATTGGGGGCTTCGATGTTATTCTTGTAAAATTTGGGTTCCTAAATTCCAACTGTCCATCCTTAATAAAAATTCCTATTGTCAAATATAGAGCATACTGAAGAGCATTTTTTTTGGTTTTGTTAGGAACTACGAGGTATCACACTACATACCAGCGGTCGTTTATAGTCAATGTTGTATAATCTAAATCCTAATTTAAATTGTAGCTTGTTGGGTACTTCAGAAAATTATTTGGATCTAGTAGCAGTAATTGCATTTCATGGACTATGTCAAGCATTCCTTTTTAAAGTCAAATAGAAAGCTTAAAAATTTTCGCTCCATACTTATGTTCGTTAAATCTAAAACCCCTAATATTTCTGGAACCTTTCGTAGTACGTTGCAAATGAGAAAATAAACATGTAAATGTTTGCAATTCTTGAAACCACAGTAATTATTATTATTTTTTTACTTCCAAAGCTAAAAAAATAAATTATTTTTTAAGACCTGACAAACTAATTGTGCACAATTAGTTAAAACAGTTCCCCTTCCAAATGCAAAAGTGGGCCTAGCATGGGCTTATAATTAGTAGACTTGGATCATTCTATTATTTATATTTCAATTTTTAATTAGGTTAGTATTAGTCAAATCCGGTTGGCTAACCGAATCATTGAACTGGTTCCCGGAATATTTCGTTTTGTCTGTTGGCAGCTCCGACCGATCAACTGCTCTCCCCCTCTCTCTCTCTCCGCTTTTTTCAAGCCAGCAGAGAGACCAATTTCTTACCAAGAGAGAGAGAGAGATGATAACGCGATCGAACTTGGCAGAGCAGCTGAGAGAGTACCAGATCCGGTCGAAGCACCAGTGGGCTACGCTCGCCTTCCTTTCCTCCACCACTAATTCCCCCTCTAGGTTCGCTTCTTCTTCTCTTATCCTATCTCTTCAATTGTTACTACTAACATGGTGTCCTGTTTAATCGGTGATGAATTGGTCATCTTGAATTACAAACTTGTGATTGAATTTTAGTATAAAATTTCCATATTTCTTCCTCAATTTAATTCAGAATTATGGGATTAAATGAAGCATTATGGGTCCTTATTTTTATTTATTTCATCTTTTTAAATAGTACCTTTTGTCTCTCTTTATGGGTTAGATTTGGGAAAAAAAAATGGCCACATTCATATACCCAATAATAATTTGTTACAAAAGGGTTGTGTTTAATTGTGAAGTGAGTGTTAATTAGGCTTAAGTTTGGTTTAATGCGCAATTGGGAACTAATAACACACTTATTAGACAACAAAGTTCTCACAGAACCTGAATTCTAAGGTCATTTAATATTATTTATTTCAGGGTTGACACAACAAGTTTGCTACTAGAACGGTGTGTATTCTCGTCCCTTGTGTTCGCAGCGGTGGCATTATACTTTTGGTATACAAGGCTTGCGTTATCCTTAATTTGTGTAACATTTATTATACTCACATGTATGAGAGTAACCAAGAAAATGAAACAGAATAGGAAGTATAAGCAAAGGATGCTCCTTCCCTTGTCAATGTAAATTGTTTGTTTCTTGTAGTATATTAATAAACAATTGTTGATTGAGTTTTGTAGTTTATGAGTTATTATGACAAAAAACGGGGGCAACAAAACAAAGAAGGTGAAAGTTATTGCTCTGTGTTTGTTTAGTTTGAGAAACAACAAACAGGAGTTCTAAGATTATTTTGAATCATCTAAATTCTGAGAAGCCTAGGGAATGATTTCTTTTCAGCTTTCGTTGAGTTAATTGTAGTCAGGCAAGGCTATTTGATTTTTGTTTGGAAGATGATAGTAGCGAACCCACATCTCTTTTGAGGTTAGGTATGTGGATTAGAATAGCACAAGACAGTTCCTGTCTGACACTGTTTGTATCGAATTGCAGTTGCATACTAACAGTCTACTATCATAGAGAATATCAAGGAATATTACCAGTTTTAGCAAAGAGAAGCACTGGTGCTCGGGCACTATGCGATCTTGTGTACTTATAGGTAAGATTGACCCCCTGGCATATTTGTTTACTTGTGTACTAGAAGCTTGCCATCTGTTCCTGATTTTCATACAGAAACACGGCAGTTATTTCTGGTTGGACTGACTCAGAAGAGGGCTGAGACATTGTTTATGGTCTATGGTCAAGAAATAAAGCTGGTTTAGCTGTTTAGGCTTTAGGCGTAAAGTCCTTGACCTTGTATTACTTGGTTTGGTTTCATCCGGTACTGAGTTAAAAGATGTTTGTGTAACAAGGTAAGAGTCAGTCAATGAGTTATACCATATATTGCCCTTCCTTCTTTTCCACAATTTTTTTTCTTTTACTTAATTGGTATGATCACACTGAAGTTGACAAACTAATTGAACTTTCTATTGTCATATAAATATGGTTGTGGATGACCAGAATTGAAAAGTTTGCTAATGGAGAATTTGTTAGTTATCAACTGGTTAGTTTGTCTCCTGCTGCTTTAGCACGCATTACACAACTTTTATGTTGGTTCAGACGTTCAGTGCACAACTGCATATTATCCTGGTATGATTGTGCAGCGAGTTGACATATTATTGTATAAATTTCCGGACTTCAAAATTAGATAGATCCATGTAAGCCGAGTAGTTTCCAAGTTTTTCATTAAAAAAAAACAACAAAAATCACTAATTAAAGAATCCTAAGAGGCTAGTATGCATTTATTTGTTGGCTCAAATTTACTTCAGGCAAGCAAGATTGACAATGCCTTAAAATTAGTAAATTGAGCCATTCATTCTCCACCTCTTTTGAAACCTTCCTCTGAATCAGATGCAATGCATTCTTCATTAGAGAAGCATCACAAGGCAATACTATAGGTCCATCATTGGATAAACCAAACTCCTCTTCAGATATCCTAAGCAGCTCCGTCACAATATTGCTACTGAGGTAATTTAATGGAACTTCAAATCTCTTTTTGTCCACTGTATACACCACAAAGTGACCTTTATTCACAACCGGGGTGCTACAAGTACTGGTGGCAGCTTGTGATGTTCTTCTCCGGAATGTTGCTATTCTCTCCCATTTCTTTGCCATGTCGATGACCTTCTTTGGATGAATCATTGTTATTTTGGTATAAGGGATTCAATTTTGATCTTCTATTCAATCTTGGTTGTGGATGTGTTGTGAGGATAGCTTTGCTCTGTCCTACTTATATAGGTAAAGGAAATGCATCATTACTTGTAGATATGATGAAGTGGGGGCAACATGCTTGACTTGGTTCGACAGTTTATTAATGAAGGTTGGGCAGTTTGAATTGTAGAGAAGGTTGGTTGCACGGTATTGTCACATGTTGTGCTTTCTTCTTATCTGCACAAGTCTAGGTCCTCCATAAGATGCCAATACCGTTTTCTTTCCTGTGAGCTAATAATAGAGGGGAAGCAAAGAAACGTGAAACTACTGGTTGATTTAGAGTCCAGACCTATTGACTGACTTCACATCCCATTGGCAACTTTGTGTAATGATGTCATGCTTCCTTTTTACAAACTGTGGCCAGACTTTGTCAACAATCCATGTGCTTTTCAATTGGTTCCTACGTATCACCTTGGTTGTGGTATTTAATTTTTATGGTCCTGCTAAGTACAGGTAGTACATATTGTACCAAACCTGTGTACTGTTGTAATTAATGTCATTAATCTGCATCTTTGTTTGGTATTTGATTAAAGTATAGAAAACATTAATTGATTAATGGCATTATTTAGTGCTCATTTTAACTGAATTTTAGCCAACAATTCATATTTTTGAGGTACTGGCTCAGGATGACACACTTGTGAATGCCTCATACTCCTCTACTTTGTCTAAGAATAAGGTATGATTCTGATTTGTGTATTTCTGGAACCATTTAGTCAGAGATCATTTTTATTCAAACAGGCTAACTAAATAATTTTATCACTGGATGCTGTCATTAGTGAAGTTATTTCAACTGCTACACTTCAATTGGATGGTTTACCTAGTGATGTTTGGGTTTGGCCAGTTTTAAACTTTTAATATCCCTATTTAAGTTCTAGTACTCTTCCCAGAACCAATTCAGGACATAGGTCTTGTCTAAACTCTAGAAAACAAAATTTAATGTAGATATGTTGATGGTATTCCACTATACCATCTCCTTGTGTAGTCTAGCAAGTATTAAATGAATGAACAAGAGTCATGTGATGTTAGATAGCAAGATAATTTTAGTGGGGTATTATGCTTGAATAGGCTAGACAATTGATTTGTGAAGAATTAATCTAGGAATGGATGCAGGAAAAGACGAAGTTCATCTGGGTCCTTTCATCTGATCTGGCAACATGTTAGCTCTAAATTAGATACGGATCTTTCTTTTATTCTTCAAATTTCAATTCTGGTTATTAGAAAGGGAGATATATAAAATTAGAAAAAGGATGTAATGGTACCAGCAGCGGTGGGGACTGATATACAGTTAGGTTTCCTACAACGTGTGGCACACTCATACTAGTTTCGCTCTAGGCAACTGACTTGTAGCTAAAATTGAATGTGAATTCTAACGTGTTGGTTGGGTATTTCTAAACTACCTCATTTAGTTTTAGTGGACTTGGATAAATTAATTTAGTAAATAATAAATAAAAGAAAAGGCTTTGAACTCGAGATCTGTTTTATTTTGCTTTCACACTATCAAGATTACTATGGATACCAATGCTTAGCTGGTACTAGTTTGAATTTTATTTTCTATTATCATTTGTCGTTTTCATTAGTTCTAGTTTTGGTTTTTGGAAAACTTATTGACAATATTGTTATTGTCAGTAATTTGTTCATTGCTAGCTTCTCCTTAACGGCTGAAGAAGGGTTTGGAAATTAAACTGCTTCTGTTTACTATACATATATGAATATACAGTGTTAGTAGAAGATGAGTACATAAGAGTAAAATGACGCTAAACAGAGTGAAAATTGATTAGTTGACTGATGGTTACCTCAACTGGCATTTTGTTTGCTGATATACATGATTCAGTATTGATCTTGACAATTAGGATTATTTTTATGGACATTTCTGGTTCATAATTGACAGATAGCACATTATTGGCCTTCATTAAGCATCCTCAGCCAGTAACTCGGATATCTATGTGGAAGTATGCACTACCAACACTTTGCACAATTCTGGTATTTGTCAACATAAATTTCTCAGTGATGTCTGGATTGATTTGGCAAGGACCAAGCCTAACTATTGGTCTAACAACGGGCTTTAAATATTTTGTTGTTATCCAGTATACTTCAAAAAGCTTTTCCCCTCGTATGTACTCAAACTTACCATTGCGTTACAAGTTTCCTAATATTGTACTCAAACTAATGTTTGGTTACTGGTACAAAACTGTATGCTGCATATAGTTTAACAGGCAGAGAGTAACAGAAAAACTATAATTATATAGCAGACTAAAGGAATTTTTTCTCCTAAACAATGCCATTTTTACATCAATTTTCTCATGGAAGAGAGCATCCTAATCGATACTGTTAAAATCTATTTGATGAATGGAGTCGACAAAAGCTCCTATAGCTAACTTCTAAAAAATTAAAAAACAGCTTGTTGCTGACTCAATGCTACAACAGGAAAAAACAATGGGTTTTGTCTTGTTTGTGACATGAGAGATTTGATCATTTCGCTCTCCACTTCTTGTGAAACCTGCCTTCTCATCAATGAAATTGTGCGCTTCACAAGAGGAGCATCACAAGGTAGTACTATCGGCCTGTCATTCGATAGCCCGAACTCATCTTCTGACATCTTCAATAACTCCTCAAATATTTTGCTGTTTAGGTAACTCAAGGGGATAGTGAATCTCTCCCCATCCATCGTGTAGACCACAAAATGGCCTTTATCTGTGATTTTTTTGTGCCATTTCCTTGCCATCTCGATCAGCTTCTTGGGATGAATCATGGTTTCTTTTTGAATTGAGTAGCAAAAGCGGTTTTGAATGTGTTTGATTTAGATAGGTTTGATTGACATCGTCTCCTTATATATAGGCATTGGAAGCAAATGGTTTTTTGTTCTTTTTCCCTTTAAAAATATTAAATTGGCATGGGAGAAACCATGCATGTGATTGAAGATATGAAGATGGTGTCACTAGAAAACGACCTGTACAAATTGTTATTAAAAAAATAAAGGAAGAAATGAAAAGCCGTTTCAATTGGTGGGACAATTTGGACATCAAGAGTGGTGTACATGTGATTATGTTTACATTCTTGTTTTCTTATTTTTTTTTTCTAGCATGTTAATTTTGTAACAGAAATTTGACTGAGTAATTTCTGGTCGATTCTTATATAAGCTCCTTCAAAAATAATATTGAAAACATTCTGCTTGAGTAAAAATTGGGTCTTAATTCATTAACTTACGCATGTTTCCGTTCTTTTTTTCATTTTGATTGGTCATTCACCTAATATTACTATTCATTGAGATTAAATGGCTTGGAAATATTTGACCATGCAGGCCCACTTCTGTTATACCACGCTAAGAACGCACACACTCTTTTTATGAATTTCTCAGCAAATTCTGACAAACCCATACTTCCCTTCTCGAACAAAAACATTGCGGTGCCAGCAATCCATGTGAACCTTTTCTGATCCGTAGGCCTAATGTACGTCTCACTTTTCCAATTGTGTCCTTTTTCTTATCCCTTTGTATGGTAAAAGTTTTCATCCCAATCAAAGTTTAGATGTTGACTCAAGCTTGCTTCCGGGTCGGCTCCCATAGTAGCGTGCATAATTATATGAAGGTCCTAGATGTATTAATTTTGGTAATTATTTCACATTGAATAGTTTGGATCACTTTTGATGGAAAATCTTAATGTTGGTACATCTATGATCATAAGGTATGTACAATCTCTGATATAAAATTGAAAGCTCAAGATTTGTCCACAAATATCTGATGTTTTCTGCGATTGGAGAGGAACCATAACTTCTTTCTTCTTTTAATGAGGTATGGTTGGTGTGGCCTGACTAAGTTTGGGTTCTGCCTAGTACAGCTTAAACATAAGTTTGGTTCACCTTGTTTCACATTAAATGATGTCTTGCCATATAGGCCTATAATTTCGGATTTGAATTTGAGATAAGAGCAGTATGTCATGGTCATTTTCTATTCGGGGGCAACGAATTCAGGTAACTCCCATGTGGTGGTCATGTGGGTTTGCTAAAGTTATAATTTTGTAATTTTCCCACCATTGTTTCAATCAATTTTTGGAAATGTTTTATAGCGCAGTATAAATGTAGCAGAAAAGTACCTCCACGCATTAGATTGGTAATTGTTCCCTGGCTGATTGATACTTTAATATTGTTGGGAGTCAATAGATGCGTCTCCTGTTGTTATTGTTGACCCCCAATTACAGATAGCGGTGTCAATATTGGGCCGTTTCGGACGTTTCCGTTCCGTTCCGTCCGAAACGGAACGGAAACGGATCGAAATTTGGTTACGTTTTACAGTGTGGAACAGAAACGGAAATCATATCGGTTCCGTTGGTATGGACGAAACGGAAACGAAATCATGGGCTGACGTTTCGTTTTATTACGTTTTTCCGTTGGCCCGTAAAGAACTGGAAGCCCACAATTTATTTAGGTATCTAATTTACGCGTGTGGAATGGTAAGTATTGCAGATGGGAGTCGCAGCGGAGAGGAGATACAGTCGAGGCTCTCACGCGTGCAGCTGAGTCTCATTCATTATACCTAGCCCTAGTCGCCGCAGCTGCCCCTCTCTCTTTTCTCTCTTATGCATTATCTGTCTCAATCTCTCTCATTTTTCTCTCGATTTTGTCTCCCTTTAGCAGATCTGAGTGTTGTGAGTTGTGAATTTGTGATTGTTAAGACTTAAGAGAGTGTGATGAGCGTGAGACATTTGAGACTGTACCTTTCTGCATCGCCTCTCTGTCTGTGCCGACTGCTGTTGAGTGTGAGTGTGTGACTTTTGCGAGGCGCGAGTCACTTTTCGACGATGCAGTGTACTGTGTTGTACTCTTACAATCGATTTGTCTTGCTGGTGAGACTGATTTGAGCAGATAGATGAGAGGCATGGTGATTGCATCGCTGTCTAGGGCTTGTTGCAGCCAGTCACATTCACAGTCAGGCAGTATGGTACAAAAGAAGCAATCATTTCTAGCAAACAACTCTTGCTATTATATAAGCAAAGGTAGAGACAAGTCGCAGTCTCACAGAGAGAGAAAAAAATCAGAATAGAGAGAAGAGCAAAGAGAAAAGGGAAGTAGCTTTCTCAGGTCAATTTTTAATTTTTTCGTTCTATTTTTTGACTGATTTTTACCTTATGTTTTGCTGTCTATTTTTCGACTGAATTTTACCTTATTTAAAGCAAGAAGAATTGAATTTTTCGCTTGAGTTGAGTAGCTACTCAGCTGTGGAGTAGCTGTGTTTTTGTATTAATTGAACTTCTTAATTGAGCTTCTTTATAGCTACTCATTAATTACAGTTAGGAACTTAGGAGTTAGGACAACACTGTTATTGGCATTTGTTGAGCAATTATTGGAATTTATTATTGAGTATTTACTGTTTACAGAGCCAATCATTGGCACTTATTGGCACTAAGTAACAAGTCTCATTAATGAGCAATAACTAAGTGGGATTAATTTGCATGTCATTAATTTGCTGAAATCATTGGCAATAACTGTTCGTGTCATTAATTTGCTTCTGCCAGTCTCTGATCTTCTGTGGCATTCTACTAATTTTGTTTTATTCTTGCTATATTTTGCAGTTGTGAATCATTGTCTTTGATGGCTGATACAGACAGAGACAGTGGTGTATCTGAGCCAGATCTTGAGTTGGAGGCTGAGGATGAGTATGTCATTTTTTCTCTATGTGTTAAAGTGAATTAGTAGCTTTAATTATGTTCGCTCAGCTGATTGTTAGTTGCTATGTAAATTGTTAGCTTTAATTGCTATGTAAATTAGTTGCTATGAATATGTCATTTGATTATTAGTTGATTGTTAGTTGATTGTTAGTTGCTATGAGTATGTCATTTGAAATGCTATGTGAATTAATTGCTAGCTGAATTGTTAATTGCTAGCTGAAAATTAATTGCTAGATGTAAAATTGTTAATTGCTTTGCTGAAAATTCATTTGAAATGCTATGTGAAAATTAATTGCTAGCTGAAAATTAATATCTATGTTATGTGAATTGTTAGAGAGGAGTTACATCCTAATTTGACTGCTGAGCAAATTGCAAGCATTCAAAATGAGGCTCAAGCACAAGATGATGCACAAGATACACCTCAAAATGATGCACAAGATACACCTCAACCAACTAGAAAGAGAAGATATAGGGAAGTTATGACTTCAGAAGCTTGGATTCACTTCACAAAGGGTGTAGTTAGAGAGGATGGTTCATATGATGCCGTTTGCAATTATTGTAAGTTGGTGTTTCCAATGGGAAATCAGAAAGGTACTGGGTCATTGAGACATCATTACACAAAGTCATGTAAGAACAGACCAAAGAGGTACAAACAAGATCAATTGCAACAGATGTTGCAGTTGCAAACAAAACTTGAAACAGGTTAATACTATGTTGGTCAAGTTTTAAGCAATTAAATTTGCCACTTTCTAAACATAATTTTCTTGCTGACTTCTTGTTTATTTTATTTTAGGTGATAACAACAAGGTTGGTGTATGGTCATTTGACCAAGCCATCTGCAGAAGGAATTTAGCAATCATGGTCATTGTCCATGAGTACCCGTTTAATATTGTTAACCACTATTACTTTAGGGTGTTTTTAAAGAGTCTCCAACCACATTTCAAGTTGATATCTAGGAACACTCTTAGGTCTGATTGTATTGGTTTGTATGAAAAAGAAAGGATAGCTTTGTATGAAGAGCTTGGTAAACTTGATTGTAGAATGAGTTTTTCTAGTGATTTATGGACCAATCATTCGGGGGACAGAGGTTTCATGGCACTGACTTGTCATTACATAGATGATAGTTGGAGAATTAGGAAAAAGATTATTAATTTTACCCCTCTTCCCTCTCCACACACCGGAAAAAACATCGCCGAAGCCTTGTTTAGTATGTTGGTAATGTGGAACTTGGACAAAAAGGTTTTTAGCCTTGTGCTTGACAATGCATCTTCTAATGATGCTTGCATCAGAGAGCTACTGAATGGCCAATTGGTAATTATTAATTTATTAAAAATTGTCCTTCTCATTTATGTGATTATATGACTAATCAATAACTTGTTTGTTGACTTGTAGAGAGAGGCGCTACCGGTAGATGGCTCGGTGTTTCATCAAAGATGTGGATGCCACATCTTGAACTTGGTTGTTCAAGATGGAATTTCTGTGGTAGATGTTCAAATTGAAAAGATTCGCGAAACGATGAAGTACCTTCGTCATTCGCAAGCTCGAATGGAAAGGTTTAAGTTGGCGGCATCTCAAGTATGTCTTTGTACTAAGTTTGTTTGCATTTTATTTGCTTTATTTTATTTACTTTACTTTGTACTCTAACCTAAGTTTGCATTTTATTTTCTTTATTTCAGGCTAAAATTTCATTTAAGAAACCGACATGGGATGTTGCAACAAGATGGAATTCAACTTATCTTATGTTGGAGCTAGCTTTGTACCTCAGACCTGCAATTGATAGGTATGCTTGTCTTGATAAGAATTACAAGAAGAGTCCAGATGACTTGGAATGGGAAGCAATGGAAGCATTGATGAACTGTTTGAACATTTTTTACACCGCCACATTAAAATTCAATGGCTCGTAGTATCCAACACTCAACTATTTCTTTCCTGAATTGTGTGAGGTGTATGTAAGCATAAAAAATATGGATAAAAGTCCTTATCCTTTTATTCAATTGATGGGTACCAAAATGTTTGCTAAGTGGGAAAAGTATTGGACAAGTGGAAACACGCTGTTAGCTATTGCATGTGTTATGGATCCAAGATGCAAACTAGAAGTTGTGGAATACTATTTTAAGCTGATTTATCCTACCAACTATAAATGGTATATGACTAATTTGAATGCTTGCATCAATGCTTTGTTCAAGGAGTACTTGGAGACATACTCCAAGTCCTTGCAGAGCCAAGCAGACAGTTCATCGAGGACTCAGAGTCAAAGCCAGAGGTTTGGAGATTTTGCAATAATTTTTTCAATTCAATCACTTAGTTCTTAACTTGTTACTAATTTATTATTAATTATGCTTGTTTCAGAAGCCAAGCTTGTGCATCAAGTACTGCCATTGTAACTAATATAAGGGCTGGATTGAAAAGTTTATTGGCTGAGAAGAAAACCTTGGACCCGGTCAAGTCAGAGCTTGAACAATATTTAACAGAGCCTTTGGATCATACTGCTTTGGAAGAAGAATTTGATATCCTTGCATGGTGGAAGCTGAAGGTGTTCCAATATCCAGTCTTGTCACGACTAGCCCGAGACATCTTGGCAGTCCCGGCATCGACGGTGGCATCTGAGTCCACATTCTCCACTAGTGGCAGGACACTCTCTGTTGTGAGGAACTCCTTGAATGATGAGAGCATAGAAGCTCTCATCTGTGCTCAGGACTGGTTGCGTGTAAGAGTGACCGGTAAGCTTCATTCTTTTTTGTTATGTTGGGTAACTTAATAGTTGATAATTAAGAATAATTGTATTTCATGTATGTGTTGACTTGCAGATAATGGTGAAGAAGTTGGTGGTGAACTATGGGCCGATGAAACGGCATTGGATGACAAAATTTGTGGCAGTCAAGCATGATGGTGCTCCAAGTAACAAACTCACAAGTCACAATGTCAGTGGTTCTTGTTATTTTATGTTTGTTGGCTTTTGCATTTTGTTTTCTCTGCCAACTTGTTGCTTGTCAGTTGGTACTTCTGTTGCTTGTCATCTGTTAGTTTTTGCTTGTTATTTGTTAGTACTTAGTAAGATCAAGCATTGTTATCTGTTGCTTGTCAAGTGTTGCAAGATAAAGCCTGGAGTATCAGCTCTTGGGCTCCTTAGTCTCAAAGTCGATATCTTCGATGATGACATATGATATGAGTTTTATTGGTAAGCTTTTATTTTAGCCATTGGCTGAGGAGGGTACTTGAGATTGAGAAGATGGCTTTGGGGCTAGGTTGAGCTTGTTGCTGGAACTCTAGGTTTATCATCTTGTAGGCACTTTTATGATCTGTGATGTGTTATACTTATATTATATGTCATATGTGTTATGTAAGATGAGCTCTGTGATTCTGTGCTATATGTTGTGTAAGACATGGAGTTGAGAACTTGTGATCATAGTAATTCTGTGTTGTGTACTTGTGTAAGACATTAGACATGAACTTAGTGTTTTTATGCTATCTGTTGTGTTATGAAATGAAATTATTATTATAAATTTTGTGCTATCCTTTGTGTTCTTTTTTGTAAGTCATTCCACTTAGAAATATTTCATTTTTGTGCTAGGTTAGAGTCAGTTTTTATACGGTTTATACTCAGCGTAATATTTCATTTCCAAACTGTAACTAGAATAAACGTTCTTTAACGTTTCTTACGTTTCTTCCGTTTAATCAAACGGAACGGAAAACGGAAGAATTTTTTGTTCCGTATTAATAACGAAACGTAAACGAAATTTATTTCTGTTTCGTCCTATATCACGGAACGTAACTGAAACAAGCCATTTCCGTGCCGTTTGTGCACGTTTGACACCGCTAATTACAGATTAAATATTCAAGGTAATTAGGATTTGTAGAGTGACTTTTGCATTAGTGGTTGAGACTAGTTCTAACCTAATTTGTATAAGAATAATGTTGTGTGCTATTCTGAAAGTGCAAATACTAGCTGTTTGTATTGTTTATGTGCAAGTAACTCACTTGTTCTTTCATGGCTTAATTATAATATTTTATTGAGCACCATATTTTACATTTCATGCTTTTATTTTTTTATTCCCCAAATAAAAATATTTATTATTTATTTGATTTATCACTTTTTTAAAATAATTTAAATTTTAATTAAGTACAGTTGCAATTTTAAAATTTATATTTTGCCTTTCTTTTAGGCAATTTTAATACGATGAAATATATTGAAAATTGCACATTCTAAAAATTACTACAATACTTCTTCATTTCCTCAAAAAAATTCCAGAATTTCAGAAATTTGGATTTGGAGCTGAGAAACAAGCAGTTCTTGAAATAGCTTTTCATCTATATGACTATATACCCTACCCAATGTCGTTGCAACATTAAAACCACAAACCTCAAATTATACTCAATTGTTGCTAATCTTGAAATGTAACTGAGAAAAGATCAATCTTAATTGCAAAAAAAAAAAGATTAAATTAAGACAAAAGCAACATGCTTTGTCGTGCCAGAACAATTGTTTGACACAGGAGTTAGGTTATAAAGAGATTGTTGAGATTAACTGATCTGTGGTCAGATTTCAGTTAGCACCAGTGTATGACACTGCTTCTTGTGCACCCCGGCACCATCTTAGACTGGTTCCAGTTGACACTGGTTTTCGCCATTTCTTCTTTAACCATCTCAAACTGGTTCGAGGCACTTGTGTGCTCATAATTACATTTATTTGTCTTCGCTAGGAAACGTAAAAAGTAAGTTTATACTGTTACTTGAATCTATCGCTTCCTAATCACATTAACCATATTATTAACCGATGACCAGATAGGAACGTACAAATGTGGGCCTTATGTATTTCTTGTACGAAATATTTCGGAACATAACAATTACAATTTACAAATTACTCTCTTATCAGCATATCAACGGAACTTACCTTATAAGCACAAGTTACTACAATAATTGTTTACAAAATATTCTAATAAATTGCTTCAAAAATCACCTAAAATCCATAGCATTTCCACAATATTTTCAAATTCCATCCATATCACCCAAAAAGCACTTATTAAATACCAAACATCATTAGAACCAAAAATGATTCAATCTACCTTTTTTCCGAGTTTATTTCCGGCAAGTGGCAGAGAAGGCCGCACAATCAGGGCCTAATTTCTCACAGGACTTCGCTCCCTCCGCCCTTCAACAATCAACAACAGATGGTGATACTGATTGGTGAACTAATAAAGGTACGAAGCAAAGGTGTTTAGTTTTGATTATTTTAGACTTGACAAACCGACGGCATAATCTGTTCCCTATTAGGCCCAAGGTTTGCATTTGGAAATATCTATTTGGGCTAAACATTGTGTTACCTATTCAATTTATATTTTGGGCTTTTCAAGTTAGATCTGGACTTTTTAATGATTCGTTTCGTTCTTACTTTTTGGGATTGATTTTATGGTTAACTAGGGCAAAATTGCATTTTTCAAATTGCAAACCCCTTCAATAAAAATATTGTCTTAGTCACGAGTTATTATTTTTTTTTCGATTTACTCCTTTTATTAAGTAATCTAGCAAACTAGCATTGCTCAACATGTAGTCCGAGAGATTTGCTCATGTAGCATGGTCTTGTCGCAATCCTTACCGGACCTAATTTTAATTTTCAAAATCACTCTTCTTAAATATATTTACATAGTCCTTTTTTTTTTAATAAAATCACTATGCGTTTTTTCAAAAACATTTATGATCATAATGTGCTTAAACATTTTGTCAACGCACAGTACAATACTAAAATACTAAATTCTTTTCAAAGGTCTGCGTCATGTTTCTACCCCTACTAAGCTACGTTTCTCTGATCTTATTAGACTAGATTAAGAGCTAATCCTCTAGCTATAAGTGTTGCATATCTAGACATACATGAACAAGCCAGTATCCTAAGGAACTTGCCCTATATAAAATTAGCATCAATCATAGTATTAGGTGCTAAGAGAGACATGAGCTATCTAATAAGCCACGTCACAAACATCTAACGGAATAACTAAATCAATCCATAATATAAAAGTTGATATCATATAGTGTCTATGGACTTTGGAGGAGACTTAGCGGTCACGGGACAGAAGTCAATTAACTGATGCAATAACTATCGAGGCAGGGATGGTACTTAGCAATCACGAGACAAAAATTCAAATATTTTCAACTGTGGGAGGCTCAACAAACCAGGAGTTGTTGCCAGGCAGACATCCGCTATTTATTTTTGTTGACCCCTTGGCATCAAATCAGAATAACTAATCTTGCTTCATCGCCTATCCAATAAACTGTTCCAAAAATAAAACTGTCTTTTCGTATCTTTCCTTCATTTATGGTATAGTTGTGCTAAAATTTTAATTGATGCGTTACAATTTATGCCGATAGTTCAATTAAAATCAAACTTTATATAAAAGTATACCTTATTATACCTGTAGTTCTCCCAATTTACCGTGTTAGACACACATGGTATAGTCGTGGTAAACTTTAATTGATGCATTAATTACTGATCGGATACGGATATTAACATCTGAATCTATTATTTTTCAGATTCGGATACGGATCCGAGCGAAGTTGTTTTCATTCCTGTGTAACATGCATGGCTATCAGATTTGCTATGTTGTGTTGGCACGTCGTAAGTTTTAGGCATGTACCGTGCCGAAAAATTCATCCGTTGATTTGATTTTGATACGTCTAAAAACATAACAAGTTAATGTTGATTTAGACACGTTATGTTGCTTACGTGTGTACCGTGCAAGTTTCCAATCCTGCTTAGACCTTTGATCTTGCCGTGGCAAAAGTTTCGATCTAGCTACCAATATGAAACGCGCGTCTATACACAAAATACATGACAAGTTATATGTTATGCAGCGGTGCCATACTTAAAACATGCCCTGAGCCCCTGACACATGTTTTGACGTATTAATTAACTCTTGTTGTATCAACAGTATAGAACCCTTTGTTATTAGGATTTGAATTTTAAAACCTCCAATTGTATTTGTTTTATATCGATTAGTTTTTGAGTTCAAAATAATAATAATAATAATAATAATAAAATAAATAAATAAATAAATTATTTTTATTTCATGTAATAATAATAATAATTTTATTTTTTAGCTCGGCCAAACATGATCACAGTGTTTTTTGGCACTACAATAACAATTACTTTATCTCTATTCAATCTTATTTCCTATCTGCTACCTAGTACCTACCAGCCTCCCCTATTTTTAATCACACCTATCATGATATACTGTTCCTCTGTGTGAAGGCACTGATTCTCATATTTGGTTCCATCAAGATTTTGACAACTAGGGACAAACATTTGTAATTTCTAATATTGTATTTATTTCATGCTGGAGAAATAGACGTTACAGACAAAATTTCACATTAGTGACACAGACTTCTTTTTTCGAAATAAAATGATAAATAAGAACTTTGAAAGTCCATTTTATTTTTCTTTATATAAAATATAATAGTGTCTGGTGTGAATTTTGAAGGAAGAAATATAACAATTAGAGAGTTGATCGTAATAAGGGATGAAAAACAGGGGAAATTGATTTTTTTTTAAAAAAAAAATAAAAACAGCTGATAGGTGATAACTAATAACAAATAATTTCAAAAGAAACTTTTAAAATAAATGGAAAGTTTTTTGGTTCTTAGTACATTCAAAAGAAAGATAGAAAATTTAAAACTGATATTTTTTTGGGTTAATTAGATTTATGCCACTGCGAAAAATTGAAATTAGGAAAATTCATCACTATATGAAAAATTATTTTTTTTGCCACTATAAAATTATACAAATTACTTTTATGCCATTGGCTAATTAATATGACCATTATACCCTTTTGTGTTTTGAATTTGATCTCTGTTTTCCCCCTTTTTCTATTATGAAAAGTGTCACATATGTTTCATGCTTAAAACATCAAATTGATTCTAGTTTTTTTTTTTTCTTTTGCTTTTTGGAGGAGTAAATTGAGTTCTATTTTTAAAACTATGAGAATACATAATTTTGCAAACTTTGGTTTTTCTCAAAATCACAATTTCTTTGGCTGCTCATAAGCTTTAAACAATTTCATTGGTTAAAGGAAGAAATCTAAAAAACCTTATAGAATAAGGGAAGTTAACGGTGAAGAGAAATAAAAAATAAAGCACCCATTCTTCGTAAGGAGAAGAAATATAGAATTTCATGAAAATTTAGAATTAACATATCCATATAGGGAAGATGATGTGCGGCGGGGAGGGTAGTAGGCAATGTTCATGGTTTATTGTAATTAGGTTTAATTTAATGAGGGTAATTTAGAAATTTTTTAGAATTGAGGATGATATTTATAGAAGTTATTGTGTTTTTGGAGAAAATAATGGCAAATATCTAATTTTAACAATTTTTTAATGGCATAAATCTAATTAGGACTATATCAATGACATTTTTCAAATTGGCTAGTTTTTATAGTGGCATAAATCTAATTATTCCTATTTTGTTTTTATGTTTAGTGCATTAGAACGAAAGATGGAATTTTTTTTTATTGCGTTATTTAAGAATTATAGAAATTTGATAGTTTTATTCCTCATTATTTAATTTAACTTTATTAAAAAAAAGGATTCAAACACCTTCTGAGAATAACCCTTATTTTTCTTCTTTTTAATATATCACAGTTCATAACTCATATTCATCTCCTTTTGCACAAATTTTTCCCTAGTAGTCTTCAGTTTCCTAGAAAAAAAAAATGATGGGTTGGCAGGTTTGCTATCAAGAGATGACTATAATTTTGATATCATTCACCAAAAGGTATGCACTTTTTGATAAGAAAAAGGGAAAAATGTTCCTTCTTGTCCGATCTTTTTCTCAAGTCCTCATACAACGGACCTGTCAGATTATAAAAAAAATGCATCAGGACATGTTTAACATCTAAACTCTATAGTAATTTTTTTTAATCTCTATGGGGGCGTTTGTTTGTGACTTAAAGGGTGCATAACTTAAGTTATGCATCCTTAAGTCACCAAACACCCGTTACATAAGACGTCTTAAGGATGCGTAACTTATGCAATCTAAATAGGTTGCATAAGTTATGCACCATCCTCTTTAATTTTTTTTTTCCAACAATACCCCTTAGAAATAATTAATCATAATATTTAATAATATTTAATAAGTAACAATAATTATTTAAAAAACATAATTAATAATAATAATTAAAATAATTAATCAATAATACATTTTTATCATTAAATAATTAATAATATTTATAATATTTAATTAAAAGTAATTATTAATATTTCATAATAACAAAAATGATGTATTATTATCATATATAATAAATTTTTATAATAATTAATAATATTTAATAAGTAATAATAATTATTAAAAAATCGTAATTAATAATAAATATTAATTATTATAATTAATAATTAAATAATAATAATTAATAATATTTAAAAAAGTAATATTAATTATTAACAATAACAATTAAATAATAAGAATTAATTAAAAATAATTAATCAATAATAATTTTTTTTGTTAAATAATTAATAATGTTTATAATATTTAATTAAAAGTGATTATTAATATATCATAATAATAAAAATGATTATTATTATCATTAATAATTAATAATTAATAATAATTAGGTCACAATGTCTTATTAATACATAATATTAATTCAAATGTAAGGGCATTTTAGTCTTTTGACACGAATATATGCATGCATTAAGTTACTCATCCTTACTACACAACCAAACATCCATTACATAACACTACATAAACACTCAGGCATCCTTAACTTATGCAACCCCTTACTACACAAACAAACGCCCCCTATGATTTCTGTTGCTTTTCAATTGTTTACTACCATTTTTTTTCATATTACTATATCTTTTTTTGTCTTTTCTAGAGTATTCATTTTACTAGTCACTACTCATCAGTACTCACTACAGGCCTACCGCACCTTACGGTTCTTACCTGACAAGAATAAATAACAGTTCTGGTGAAACTCTTGTGAAGATGTCAGTATTTTTTAATTCCTGACCCTCTTAATTTACAGTACGGAAAGTGGGCTCCACAGCATTCACTGAATAGTGCCGTAAATATGAACAATAAAAGTTCAGTAATAACTAGTAATTAATGACGTATACTGTACTTCCATTATGCATTTTTAGTCCCGGACTAACGTTTCTTTTTAATCCTTCAATACTGCAATATGATCTTAGATCATGGGACTATATAACATTTTATATGCATCAAAAATAATTGCGACATGTTAACTTCTTTAGAATACTATTCAAGACTCTACAAGTTCACCAATCAAGATAATTCCTGGACATGAATTTTTAAGTTTTTTTATTCCTCTGAAAACAAAATCAAAATTAAATGTGATTTTTTTTTGTATATAGATTATGTAATGTAGATCATATTTTTTCTGTATATAAAAAAGTTAACATATAAAAAACCCTTCTTTTTCTCCTTCTAATATGCTTTGTGCACAAATTTAATTTACATTAATTTAAATTCTACTTAATTTGTACAGAAAACGACAGTCCATTACCCAAAAGCAGAACCCATAATTTTCTGAGGATGAGTACCACTCAAAACTCCAAACCCAAGGATGAAAACAATAAAAGCACGTTCCTTCAAGAAAAGAAAAACTGAATAAAAATGGAGCAGTACAACATGCAATACTTCAGGTTCACTTTCCAATTTACTCATTTATCACGTCCAAGCATGCATTAACTTCCGGAAGACGTTAAGATCTGACCTTCACCTTACTGGTCTGATCTGCACATGGTCACGTTGTTAATTCGCATTCTCGTGGCCTACCCTAAAAATAGCCGAGAGAATGGCAAATAATCTCTGTTAAAAATTTAAGCACCTGCATCTGGACATTAATGACTGATTCGTTCCATTTGTACATAGGCTTCTGTACATAGTGCTATCATCTCCAGTACGTTTATCAATGAGGGAAAGCATCTCTTACCCATTTTCCTTTGACGATGGAAAGGCATCTTACCCTATCATCCTATGAAAATGATAGAGAGAGCATCTCTTACTTACCCCTCTTGTCCAATGTCTATAACACCGCAAAGAGCGATGCTGATATAAATAAAAAATAATAAAAATGAAAAATAACATTATCTATTAATTTAATTTCTAATTTTGGCATGAAATTTTATAATTTTGTAATATTCTCACTCGCATATGTATTATTGATTGATTGTGTCTATAATATTTAAAGTAATGGCGGAGCCATGTGAAAAAAAATACTCTACTGTGATTTAAAATAATATTGAAATTTATTTTTTCTATGATATTTCACAAAAATTAAAGTATCCTAATCCGAGATTAAAACTTATACTTTATCTTAAATATAAACGATATATTTTTTTACATGTTTAAGATAATTCCTATCTCCACCTCTATTAACAAATTTTTGTGAGATAATTTAAAATGTCATAATTAAAAAAAATCTAGACATGATTTATATATTGACTATATGAATATTTCTCTTTCTTTTGGCATATATTTGTCTCCACACTTTTTTTTTACAATAAAAAGTAAAAACTGACATGTTTTAATAAAAAAAGACGATCCATTTTTTCAATGAACGAAGAGAAGAACTCGACAAGACAAAGACTTGGTTTACCATTCAAAGCCAGACAAACACTCTCTCCGTACTTTGCTTTGATCACCTCTGTGTCTTTTCTAGTGGAATTGTTCTGCCCGTGGAGTTGGTAGGTCATATTTTCTTTTCTTTTCTAGCGTTTATTATTTGTTTTTTAATGCAACCCGTGTTTCTTATATTTTGTTTTCTACAGTTCTGCGTTAGCCCCACAAACGCACTTATATTTTCTCTTCAACATTTTCAACTCCAATCTCCATCCAAAACGAAGGCACGGCCTTTTCGAGCATTAATTTATATTTTATAAATATAACATATAGTAATACGATATTTGCTTTTCTAAGAAGAAAAAGTAATACTAGTTTGATTTTTCAGAGAAATGATATCCCGCCCTTTCCAATTCTTCCAATTCAATTTAGAGTTCTGATATTATGCATAAAGCATATATAATATTTGCATTGCATTCATCTTTTTAGGTTTCTAAGTTGCCAACACTTTTTCTTGCATAAATAACTTTTAATTCAAATGATACATATGCAATGTTAATTTTGTTATTCCTTACATAGTTACATGTGATGTTCCTCGCTTAAAGTTTTATACTTCTATAAGGTTTATTTGCACCATAACTACGACACTTTATGAAATAAACTTGTCAAGTAATTTAAATAAATATTTTTTAGTTCACTTGTCTCTTGGTATATTGATGCGCTAACTAATCAAACTGAAATAACTACAAATAAATCTGCCTTGGCAGTCGCTGCCAAGCTCTCTAAAAAAAACTACAAATAAATCTGGCACCGCAAAATGAAGTGGAGCAAAATGAATGATTCTAATTTTCATCAAATTATTAAATTACTAATACAACATAGATATTATATTTGGAGACATCCCATCTCTAATTTTTTTTATGCCCTGATCCATATATCATAGATTTTTGTTTTTTCATGTGTACGTTAGATGGAAAATAAAAGCAACTATTTCTCAATGAAAATTTTGAAATTAAAATTAGAAACACCGAAAATTTAATATGCCAAGAAGAAATTGCGAAATGATACTAAAAAAGGGTAGACAAAATATTTAGAGCATCTAGGAAATTTTAGGTCGAATAGTAAGAATATAGTGGTATAATGATTGAACGCTTGTTGGATGTGCTTATCATAACACATATTTAATCATCGATATTATTTTGGATAAACATACCAATGTTGATTCCTTTTGAAGCGTGCTACTATTGTTGACTAATAATTTATGCTGAAAAAAATGCCACAAGCAATAAGCTAACACTGATGGGTTGGTTTACTTTAATATAGAAAATTTAAATTTAAGAAATGGAATTGAAGAGACAAATTTAATCATAACTATCAAAAGCAAGTTAATTAAATCTCGGCTTTTAGCCGTTGCTTGTAGCTCCTTTTTTATAGCAAAGTCTTGACTTTATTTGTAAGGATATTTCTATAATATATTTGAGTGCGCTACAAATATGAAACTGACAGCACTTGACCATCCAAATTCTTGTGTCTGGACCAGTGCGCTCTCGTCAGGATTTTAAAATTCCTTCAAATTTTTTTTTTTGACAGAACAAAAATGTATTTTTCCTGTTTCTTCTCCGTATGTAATACGTTTAATTACGGGAATCATATAATTTAATTTAACAAATCACTTGACCTTCACTTCATTAGGAATGTGAAGTTGCGGTGCCGTTGCTCATCATAATTCTCATATTCCGTTTCCTTTTTCCGAAAGTTAGAGCTCCACACTTTTACTATTTCATTAAGTAAACTTAAGAAACGATACTAAAATGTCTGTCCACTTATACTTTTACTCCTCAATGCTGTGTTTGAATTCTTGGAATAGTAACTGACTTCAAAAATAATTATGTCAATTTAAATCCTATATATTTATTTTCAAAATAATATATATATTTTCAATTAATGCATTTTGATTAGTTAAAGAGAAAACTATTTGTCTTTAGTTTGTTCAAGAAACATATTATTGTTATGTATTAAACAATAATATAAATATTATATTGTAATATTTTTTCGAGAATTATGATAGTTGTTGAATCCGTGTCGTATATGATAACCATATTCATATCTATATCCATGCACGCAGTATCTCTAATGGTATATGAAATAAAAAAATATTTAAATAGAAAGACATCCTTTTGACTAATGAATGGGATAAAAGCGAGCATTACAAAATCAGCACAAATAGTAAATAGATTATAAATTGAGGACTTTTGTGTAATGTAACCTCATTTAATATATAGAGCTCATTTTAATACTTGTATACAGCTTTTTGTTGGTTACCTTGTATAGTTTTTTTTTGAAATAAAAATTCAATGCGACTACTTCTCCCTTAAAACAGAGCACTACATGCATCCCACTCCCAAACTCTCATGCCTCGCTCACATCACCACAAAAAGCTTTAAGTAAAAACAAAAACGAAACTGGTTTCAATTTTGGCGCAATGTCTACCATCAATGTCGTCTCTATGCTTTTGCTTTTCCTCTCTATAACCTCCGCCTTCGCTTGTGATTGGTGCGCTCAGCAAACTAAAGCCTCTTTCTTCTCTTCTCCCGGTCCTCTATACGGTAAATTTTTTGAGTCTTTCAAAATTGTACAAATTCCCACAAATTTTGTTCACAAATGGTGATTATTGATTAATCTCTCCTATTTGTTTGTAGTTGGGGTTTGTGGGTATGGCGCTGTGGCCACACAATTGTACAACGGCTACATTGCCGCTGCTAGCCCGGCGCTGTTTAGAGAAGGCGATAGCTGTGGCAGTTGCTTTGAGGTATATCAAAGTTTCTAAACAAGTGTTTGTAGTTAATTCTTTTGAGCATTATGTTTTGTATGTTACATGTTTGTTGAAATGACTGAGTGATGCTAAGAGATGGCCGATTGCACGTGCAGGTGCGGTGCAAGGATGAGAGGCTATGCAAGAAGGAAGGAGTGAAAGTCATAGTTACTGACATGAGTAGAACCAACCGGACAGGTTTTGTGCTTAGCAAGGAAGCTTTCATGGCTCTAGGCCATGATGGCTTGGCCCATGACTTGATGCAACATGAAACTTTGGATGTCCTATTTAGAAGGTAATTGCTCTTGATTTCCTTTTTCTTATTACTTCTTTTTGGTTTTGTTCAAAATATTAAAACCATTTGTGTTTTGTGGTCATTTTCACTTTGCTAAGATGTTGAAATAACTGAATTTAAGGATGGTCATGATGGCTACTATTCACATTGCTTTTGTGAAGAAATAATCGATTTGGACATCTCCCATTGTATATTAGGGGTTGTTAATTAACTAATTCATATCTTAATTATTGTAAATGCATTGTATGTATATGATCAGGACACCGTGCGAACACAACAAGAACTTATCAATCAGAGTAGAAGAGAGAAGCCGCGGCCCAAATCACCTGACAATTAAGTTTCTCTATCAAGGCGGTCAGACTGATATCATGGCTGTGGAAGTAGCACAGGTATGTATGATTTGCTGCAACCAAATTAAAATTAAAATAATTCATGATGTACTATATTATCCAAATGCATTGTTGTGACGCCAACCATTCCATGGTTGTTGATGAGCCATTATTGAACTGTATAACCTCCAGCTTCCAAAAAATGCAAGTAGATGAACTATGCCATTGTCAGTTGGAATCTCTAAACGGCAATATCCTTTTCCAGTCTATTAATTAATATTAGACACCCTTTTTCTGTGATTAAATATCAGAAGGCATTGAATATGATGAAACCAATTGATTATGTTCCCGTTTTTTTGTATAAACATTTCCCTAGTCAATGTTCACATCATTAAAACAGCTAAATGTTATGAGATGGGTTCTCCATCTACTCAAGTAAAAGGGAGATAAGTATAAAAATTCCTCTTAATGCTATCTGTTTCGGTATGTCTATTTAACTATGGTCTGATATCTTCATTATTGACTTAGTCTAATGGAAAAACTTTACATTATTTCTAATTGACCCTCCTTATTGTATCGGGCAGAACAGAAAAATAAAACAATTTTGCATATATTCTTCAGGGAAGACATTTACTGTCATAGTTGAACTTAGCAGAGTTTTATTGATTGCAGTCATTTACTGAAACACATTTGAATCTACATTTAATGAATTATTATTTCCATAGGTCGGTTCACCGGTCTGGCAATACATGTCTCAACGAATTGGTCCGATTTGGAGTACGCCTCGGGCACCAATGGGCCCACTTAGATTCCGTCTGGTGGTGACTGGTGGGTATGACGGGAAGTGGGTCTGGACTGAGGAAGAGGTTCTCCCAGTCGATTGGAAAATCGGCGAGTTGTATGATGCTAAGGTACAAATCAAAGACATTGCTCAAGAGAGCTGTTGTCCTGATAACTCTTACAGAGAGAGATGGAGATAGTTTGATGAGAAATATGAGGCATACAAATAGAGAAGCCAGGCACAAGTTTGGTTTGTGGTTTTTATTTCTTTTTTTCTGTTTTCTCAGAGAGGGTGAGTTTCATTGAGTGCTCTTTTTAAAATTATATATACTCCTGCAAAACGAGAAACATGATCTAGCCCCAAAACATGAGATATATCATATTCTTAGAGAATTCAGTATAAATTGGAAAAGGAGGAATAGGAGTGATATATTTTCATATTCATAGGGGTAAAATTGATCTTTTCTTTGGTTGTTGGGGGTGTGAGTGGCATTTCTCTTTTTTCAGGAGTATATATCTGGTATTTTGAGGCTTTTCTGGTTTAGCAAAAAAGAAAAAAGGGAGAGAAAGAGAGAGACAGAGAAGTTAGGATAACTTGAGGTGCTGTGCCTTGGTTGTTTTTTTTGCGTTGGTGCAGTGCACCGTCTATGGTACCACTTTTTGAAATTTGATTCGATCAAAGAAGGCAGGAAGGACCATCTTTTGACAGATTGTTGTCCCAAAACAAAACAAAGCTCCGTGAAGGGATTTCAAGGTGGGAATCTTGGAAGTGATAGCGTGAACCGAATGGGACAAAGAAAGAGTGTCAGCATGCGCGACCAGAGAATTAAATAATTAGAACGTTGGTCTGTGGCCGCAGATTAATTTGTCTTTGTAAGGTGATAGGATTTTGTAAATTATTTGGGTTTGTTTTCTTGGATGACGAGGATCAATTCATGAAATCGTGTACATTTTTATATGAGAAAGTAATGATATGATAGAAAAAGACTTTCTTTTGGAGTTTTGGTTTTGATGTGTTTGTCTATGTCTATGAAATTTCCACTTGCTTTTGTAGTTGTGTTATTTTTTAAAGAACAAATTATTTTCCAACCAAAGATGCATGGTTTGATATTTTGTGGAAAAGTGAAGGTAAAGTAACAGCGGTTTAGTCTAGATTGAATTATCTCTTATAAAATATTCATGATATGAAATTTATCCGATCTGTTTAGGTTGCATGGATTGAATATGGATCAGGAATCTGTTACGTTCTAATGTGAATAATGAATGGATCCCTTGTGGAGTTATGTAACAGGACAATGGCAGAGGGGAAATTTTTTATTTATTTATTTATTTATTTATTTATTTTTTTTTTTTGGGGGGGGGGGGGGGGGTTGGGGTGTGTTAAACTTTGGATTTATTATGAGTTGGAGTTGGATTTATGTATTATTCAATTTTCAAGCAAAAATATACTTACAAATCAGTACGGATGGGGTCATAAATTTATATTTATGACATCTACCTTTTAATGCATGTGGGATCATAATTAGTGACATGCAACAAAAATTGGATGAAAGAACTTACGAAGTTACGATTTTCTATTTTTCTTCAAGTCGTACGCAATACACAGATAATGTACATTAACAACTTAATCAATTTCTTTCAAAACAGAAGACAAAGGCTTAATTTGATCCTTGTTTTTCTTCAAATAAAGCTTGACCAATGTTCTGTTCAGGTTTCTAAAGTTTACACCGTTAATGAAAGTCCTCTTTTTTATTTGAACTTCTTTTCTGTTAAATTAAATCCAGAAATAATTACGGTATCAGAAAATTAATTCTGTAATATTATCAAGCACTCTAAATTAAGGATGATTAAAGTTAACAAAATCCTTGTTCTTTTCGTTTTTGTTTTTTTTAAAGTTTTCAGCTTGTTTTTTTTCCTTTTGTTTCCTAGACAAAGCATATTTGCAAGTACAATGGACTTCTTCAAAGCAATCCAACTAATTAACAAAATAAACTGCTCTCGTCAAACTAATTCAATTAATTAACAGAATTAACAAAAAACACAAACCCGACATGAATTCTTAATTAAGAAAGTATAGTCGTTGCATGCTGTTTTTCAACTAGAAATAACTGCCAGTTTTAGTTTTGCCAGCATAAAAGAAAAAGCACGGACCTTTACTAATTATAAGTTTAACAAAAAATGCAACCACTCAACCTCCGTGAATCCTATATATTTTTGCTGTAAGTCATTCATTTCTCATAGTTACAAAAAAGAAAAGTAACAAAAAAGAAAAGGCACACACAAACACACGACCGTATCCCAATTTTCAAGCATAAAAATGGCGTTCTTTCCTTCAAAGCTGGTACTTTCAGCAATGCTTTTATCTAGTCTTCTCATTGTAACTGAAATTGAAGTGGTATCTGGTATAAGCGTATGTAACATGAACAATGATGGCATCAATGCATGTTTACCAGCAGTAAAAGGATCGAATCCACCACCGCCTTCCTCTAAATGTTGTCAAGCTGTGAGAGGTGCAGATCTACCTTGCTTTTGTTCGTACCAGCATTCTTTTTTGGTTGGTGCAATGGGAGTTAATGTTGACCGCGCTAAGGAACTACCTTCTAAGTGTGGCATTGCTGGACCAGCTTGTTAAGATCACATCCCAAAGGATTATAGTGATTTTTCTTTTTCTATTTTCTGTTTGATAATTTAATTAATTTCTCACGTGCTATAATTATATTTTGTATGGTTTAAGGAAATTATATTGTACGGTTTAATGAAATTTTCTGGATGATTCAAGATGTTGAAAATTTATTATGAAGATCTCCCGATAATTACGGATTCAAGATATATTTAATGTTCCATATATTTATTTTATGATTAGATTTTTATATTTTTAATGCAAACAAAATAGTATTGAAATGTCATTTTGTACGTGTATAGAAAAATCGATATGAGTCACATGCTATCACATCATTGATTTTATTTTGATAAATGAGATAAATTCTGATATATTAAATTTGTCAATTAAAAACATAATTGAAATACTAACTGAAAAAAAAGTGGAGATATTTGAACCTTTCTCTACCTGAGAAGTTGACTCTTTTTAGTGGGCAATGAATCTGTAGCCACTATCGGAATTGCGCCAGACATGAAACTTGTTAGTCAAGACCCAAGCTGTATCACACCATTGGATCAGTGGCCACCAATTCAGAACCACCTCAAATTGTTGTATGCAGTATGCTCTTCTTCGATCCAGGGCATAAGGCACCGATTGCGGATTGATGGAATATTTATTTATGGGCATCAGCTCATATGAAGTAAATCATATAAAGCCCACTTGAGATGAGGGGTCCATAACAGAGTTTTCTCATCCAGGATAGTGGTGGTACACTGGTACTAGCAATTTGGACACGTCATCCTGTAACCAAAACAGCCTGATTAATGACCAGGTTTTTATTTTCTTAGATTTTTTTTAAAAAAGAAAATTAAAGTTCTTTTTATTTTTTAGTAAAATATTTATCTTGGATTTTCGTGCTAGTTACATATGTTGGATATAGGAAGTTTATTAGTTGACTACTAGGAATTGTCATGTAAGATGTTACTCAAAATAAATAAATAAATAAATGCAAAAATAATAATTGAAAAAAAGAATTAAGTACACTCACAGAAGACGATAACAGATTAGGATTATGGTCGGTGTCTGTCACACGACCCTGGTTTAGCCCAGCCCATATAATACCCGTCAAAATCAAAGATCCATGCTATGTCTTCCCGGCCTAATTTAAGTCCAAGCAATGAAATAATCGGTCCGTCATCAGTCACAGTCTGATATAGTGATATAGCCGAAAAAATTATAAATAACTTTAATTAATTACGAAATTATAAAATAATCCGTTTTTAATATATTTTTTAACAATGACTTCGCAGTTTCGGAATCTCAGATTCCGAAACTAATTCTGCTTAGTTTCGGAATCTGAGATTCCGAAACTAAACCTGCCGACATTTTTGCGGGAAAATAGCTAGTTTCGGAATCTCAAATTCCGAAACTAGCTAGTTTCGGATTTTAGGATTCCGAAACTAGCTACTTTCCCGCTCATAATGATTATTTAATTGATTATTTAATCAATTATTTAATTATTTAAATAGTTAATCAATTATTTCACTATTTAAGCACTATTTAATCAATTATTTGCCCGTTATATATATCCCCACCCTCGTCCCTTTCATTTCACTCCTCTCTCGCCTCTCGCGTCTCTGAAGAGCATCAGTAAGTTTTTATTTTGTTTTATATTTTAATTTAATTATTTATTTTATTTAGATAAAATATGTTAATATTATAAAAAATAGATAAAATATTTGAAAATTTTGAAAAAATCTGAAAAAATTTTATTATTTGTTATGTATAATAATAATATAATTTTAAAATTTTTAATGTGATATAATAATAGAAAATTGCATTAAAAATTAGGTTAATATTAGAAAAAATACAAAAAATAATGTTAAAATATTGGAAAATTTTGAAAAACTCAGAAAAAATTCCTTTATATATTATGTATATTAATAATATAATTTTTGATTTTTTTACATGATATAATAATAGAAAATTGCATCATAAATTAGGTCAATATTAGAAAAAATAGAAAAAATAGTGCAAAAATTAGAAAAAATTCTATTTGTTATGTATAATAATAATAATAATAATATAATTTAGAAATATTGTAAAAATATTGTAGAAATATTGGAAACATGTTAAAAGAAATTATAAATAATATGTAAAAAAATATTGTAAAATTATTTTGACAGATTATAATAATTTAGAAATATTTTAAAAATTGGAAAAATTAATACTAAAATTTGATAATTCGTTTAGGTTGATATTATTTTTTTAAAATGTACAGAAAATATCTTACAAGAAGAGCAGTTGAATTGAACTTTGAGAGATATGGAGAAGGGAAAAGCGAAGGTTGATGCAAAAATTGACAATACTCCAACACTAAAAAACGAGGAGCAGTCGAATTCAATTTTGAATGACGATGAAGATGGTGTAATTACAAAAAAACCAAGAAAACTAATGCATGTACGAGATTACAGGGCACTTTTCAAGCTTCCTGCCAAAAAGATGAAAGACGGTCCGAAAGAAGAACCGAGTGTTAACACTCCGAAAGAAGAACCGAGTGTTAACACTCCTGAAGATGATTGAATGCTTTAACGTCATCTTTATTTATGGACAAACTATTGTGTTGTTTAATTATGCATCTTGTTAACATATGTGATATTTATATGTATTTTGTTAACTGTTTGTTTAATTTTAATCTGGCTGACATTTTGTGTGGTTTAGTTGGTTGTTTAATCTTTACATGAGGTTATTTTTTTAAAATTTTTTGTAAGCATAAAACTAAAGAGATATATAAAATATGAAATATAAAAATCACAATACGAGATATATAAAAAAACACCAAGTACGAGATGAAAATATCATAACAATGTCATACAAAACGAGATACAAAAATCCTAATTCCGTCCATCACGACGGTAATTCCCCGTTGCCGGGGAATAATCAATATATGCGCCTGGTGGCTGTCGGCGCTGTCGGCCGCGAGCAAGTCCTGGAGTGGGAACTGGAGTGGGAACTCGAGGAGGTCTACTAGATGATGCCCCAGGATGACCAGACTGTGGACTGTATCCAGAAAATGGAGACTGATACTGAGGCTGGGACTGAGAGAAAGTCGACAACGGATCATCTAAGGGAATACCGTATGTCTGGAAATAAGCATCAGCCTGAGTCTGGTACTGACTCTGCTGAGGCTGCTGCATATAACCCCCTCCAAACTGACTCTGCTGCATATAACCCCCTCCAAACTGCGTCTGAGTCTGGTACGGAGGATAAGGAGTATGCTGGGTGGGGTGCTCTGGAGGGTGTGGCTGAGAATAAGGTGGAGGTGGAGGTGGAGGTGGAGGTGGAGGCTGTGGCTCAGCAGTCTCAGGCTCAGCAGTCTCAGGCTGAGCAGTCTCAGGCTCAGCAGTCTCAGGCACAGATGGTCGGGAATGAGAGCGTCTGCTCTGAGTGATCGGCTGGCTAGGGCGCGGAACATCAAAAAATGAATCGAAATCATGCAAACTGAAATCACCCTGTTACACATAATAGCAGTAATAATGTTATAAAAATAATTTTGAAAAAGAAGAACATAAGAAGAATAACACAATAATATTAGATTAAGTTTGTGATATACCTGCATGAACCGATGCTCGTCCCAACCGGGCTCCGGAAGCTCCTCCTCGTCAGACGACGTATCAGGTATGGATGCGATGTCCGTCGGAAGACCCTTCGACTCCAATACATGAGGTATCCGATGAGGCTCGCCGACAAGATCTAATGTCGTGCTGCAACTAGTAAGCAGCGTCTTCCCAGCACGTCTGAATCCCTTCTTCACCGCCCATGCACATGCTCGAAGCACGTCTCTCAAAGTATGCTTAACCTGTTTAACCAATGTTAGCCATCAAATTATATTTGAAATCGGTTATTGTGAATGGTTATTGCATCAAAATGAACTCACCAAAGCCACGTGTGCAGGACTGTCGCGAAGGTACGACATATCGGCAACCGGAGCTGTCTATGTCTCCTCTGGAATATGTACGACATACGCACCCCCATGTACCCTCAGCCAACGTAGATACGTGGCCTCGATAGCATCGCTCCACGGCCGCTCCTCCCTGACCCTAGCCTGTGTCATGTCACCCCACATGCCTACCTCCGTCTGGAAAACGTCACGCCAGTCTCTGTTTCGGTAGGTGGGGAACATGTATGCCATCAGCTGCGACATCCTCTGCCAAGCCTGTTTTATTTAGAAAATATATTAAGTAAATATTTTAATTAAAAATAAGTAAATATAGTTATGAAAAATATATTTTATTGTACCACAGGTCGAGGTGGCGGCACTGTCTGGTACAGCATGAACTGGTGCATGACACGATCGGCGTAGTGCCACATCACCATCCAGTAATGAATGCACGGGATACGGACAACAAACAAGCTCGGATCAACCTGAGCATAAAATGTATGAATTAAAAAAATAAAAAATTATATTATTATTTCAAAAGAATATTAAACTAATTTTTTAATAAATTTTCTATTATTCTAACATGTAAAAGAATAATATATTCATTGCAAACCTGAGCATAACGAGGCATGAGGCTCCTCATATGGTCATAAGGCCTCCAATGGACGTGCTCGGGTCTGATCTTCATGAGAACGTCCCGAGCATAATCCATTCCGGATGAGTAACCAGGGCCTTGATACTTCTTAGATCTGTGACGTGTAGTCCATCTCCTGCAAATATTTGAATATCTTTGTTTAGTTATCTTATTTTTAAATGCAAATATTTGAACATATTTGAACATCTCCTGCAAATATTCAAATGTGTTTAAAAATTTAATCTCAAATGCAATGAACATACCTCCCGTAAGGTGCACAGGTATCAATAGATGGTACACCCCAGTCGCTAAAATCATCCGTGATCGTCGGCCGACACAAAGTCAATCGCGCATACGACCAGACCTGCAGAAGTAACCACGGAGCCCCGATCTTCGTACTGTTATTTATTGCTGCTGTGTCCAAACCTCTATATAAAGCAGCAAGTGTGGCCGCACCCCAATTGTACACTCCCTGAGAGGGAGCAGTACGAAGATCCTACAAATATTTACAAATTTCATTTATGTCAGGCAGTCAATTAAGGCAAAACAAATGTACATATTATAATAATTAATAAAACTCATAAATATTTTATAAAAATCTTACGAACCCGCAAAAGATCCAGATAAAAAGCCGGAACGGAGTCCCCCGTGCCATCCGGAAATAACGTGCAACCAATAAGCTCTAGCACGAATGCCCGTGTGTATCTATCAATCTGATCCTCATCGTCGAGGACAACATCATTCCAAATCTTTCGCAGCTTCGTAAATCTAACGCAATGTTTTTTCCTGCATTTCGACTTTATTGTCAGAACAAAACATTAAGTTTATTATAAAGTACACAATAAGTTTTATAATTTTCTTACGTTCTATCTTTTTCTCGGAAGCACTTTTCCACTTCCTCCTGCGGTGTGTCCCGCGGCAACGCATATGTCGAAAGAAGCTCGATATAATCGAAATGACAACGACCCGTCACGACTCGGCCACTCGTGATGGGTAAACCATATAAGAAAGCCACGTCCTGCATGATAGTTGAAATACTATTAGTATACATATAAATCATAAGTAAAGTAAGATGAAATTTACTTATAAAATGTCACGTACCTCTAGACTGACGGTCATCTCACCGACATGAGGAAAGTGAAACGTGTGGGTCTCCGGCCTCCAGAACAAGGCCAAACCCTGCACAAGCGTATGATCCACAGGCATATGACCAAGCTGAACGACGTGGATCAACCCAAGTGTCGTCAGATGCTGGTCCACCTGAGGAGTCCTAGCCATCATCGGCTTGTGCACCAGTGGATGCTATTTCTTTATTTATCAGAAAAAAAAAATTAGAGACTATATTGATTTGAAGTTGATTTTCAAATAGTAATGAAAAAAACAAAATAACATACATCAGGGCCACGAAGCTGGTCTGGTTGCAAATGCAACAGACGATCATCACCAGGAGGAGGAGGAGGGGAAGAAGAAGGGTCCGCTGAGGTAGAAGCGCCGGCTGAGGTAGAAGCGCCGGCATCAGCAACACCAGAGAAAACGACGTCCGTAGGCTCAGGCACGGCTGAAGTAGAGGCCTCAGGATCGGTACGTAGCCTCGTAGATCTACGTGAACCTGGAGACGTTCTTCTTCTCGGAGGCATTTTCACTACTTAATTAAAAAAATTAAATGTCATAAATCTAAAAAAATTTCGACAGCATCTCCCCTGTACCGGGAAGGTTTCCAAAAATTTCTTTACCCAAATCCCCCCTAAATAAATCCATTTCAAACCAAGCAATCATATCATATCACATCATATCACAATCGATAATCATATTCAATATTCAAAATCATAAACTATCATATCATATCAAAAACTATCATATCATATCAATATTCTAAAACTATCATAAAATCATAAACTATCATATCATATCACATTCAATATTCAAAATCGTAAACTATTCTAAATTACGTACATTATGCAAAATAAATAAATTAATGAATAAAAAATACTCACCTCGATCGACAAATGCTCCTGAAATAGGAAATTCGAATCTTGAATCTTGTTTGAAATTTTCTGCACATTGAAAACCAAAATATAAGATGATTTTTTAATATATATCAAAATATATATTATTAATATATATCAAAATATCAAAATATATATTATTAATTTACATAACAAAAAATATACTTTAATATGATTTTTTAATATTTTTTAATATTTTTGGAATATTTTTCCTATTTTTCCTAATTATTTAAATAATTTTTTATTATTATAAGATGTAAAAAATATAAAATTTGCTAAAATATTTTTTTTCCTAAATAATAGAATTTAATCTGATTTTTAAATTTTTTTGGATATTTTTTAAATATTTTTTCTATTATTAACCTAATTTTTTTAATAATTTTTCTATTATTACAACATGTAAAAAAAAAAATTTTTGCTAAAATATATTTATCCTAAATAATAGAATTTAATCTGATTTTTTTATAATTTTTTTGATATTTTTTGAATGATTTTCCTATTTTTTCTATTATTAAACTAATATAACTAAATTAAATAAATAAATTAATTAATTAAAAAAATAAAAAAAAACATACCTGAGAGGAGAGAGGCGCTCTCGGAGGATGAAAGGGACAGAGAGAGAAAGGGAGAGGGGTCTCGTATATATAATAAGCGTCTGCTTAGTTTCGGAATCTGAGATTCCGAAACTAAGCAGAATTAGTTTCGGAATCTGAGATTCCGAAACTGCGAAGTCATTGTTAAAAAATATATTAAAAACGGATTATTTTATAATTTCGTAATTAATTAAAGTTATTTATAATTTTTTCGGGTGATATAGAGCAACACAAAATACTCGAATTGAACCCACATCGTTGGACCTTGAAGCTTCCCAAAATCAAAGATTTGGGAGATCAGATCCTAAAGTAGTGGCCTATTCTGACAACTTCATAAATCGGACTTGGAGTCTGTCTGGGAGTATTGAACCCATTTGTTTATAATTCTTGTTTCGCAAGAATATATTTTTGATAAAGGTTTCATAATTGGGTTTTGAATCGCTATGCAGAAAGGTATTGAATATGCAGATTTATTTTGGGTATTTTAACTATATATATTTATTTGTGTTTAAAGCATATCGAAATTAAGTGGTTTTATTGTTTTTGGTGTTTTCAATTACATCAGAATGGGGGTGTACTTCAGTACTTGGTATGATTCCTGCCCTAGGAAATTTTTTTGTACAAAAAATTTGATCATTACCTATGTACTGATCTTGTGTGGTTTTGGTTCTGTGACCAAAGATGCGGCTGTATTTTCACAATCCGCGCACCTGAAACCAAACCCATGCGCACGTGCGGTTCATATGATTATGACCGTATATTAAAGCACCAAATTTTGCAAGACCTCTTAAAAATAAATAGGACGATCCATGATAAAAATGCAAAAAAAAAAAGAAATCATCTTCTTTTATCTCTGCAAAGAATTATATATTAAATTTCATTTATTTTAAACCGTTTTATAAACAGAGTAAGCATTTATCAATCATATGTTTTTTTTTATACGTTTGATATAAATGTAATACAGATTAGATTTTAATATGAAAAGTAAAAAAAAAAAATTCTATGATTATTGTTAGTATAATTTTATACTATGATTTTGATTCAATTTGGCCCTAAATTATACTTGAATTTATGTGTTTATAACCTCATTTTTTCATAATATTGTTAGATATAGGTACTTCTATGCCCTTTTGATTTTTATTAGGATAAACTTCAGAATTTGATGATTTTGCATGAATTTAAAGCATTCAAGCGACCAGACAGGCACTTGAGCGGACAGCTGAAGATCATAACTGCAGACGATCCAAGCGGGCAGCTTGCCTAGTGAGCGGACCACTAGAAGAGACTTCGGCAGTTTTCAGAAGAGCAGTTATTCTCAGCATAACTTCCTCACAGCGTCTTTACTTGACTAAAACTGCTTTTGTGCACGATCTCACAGTCTGGAGGTTACAAGGCAACACTATATAAGTGCCTGGAGTCGAAGGAAAGTAGAGTTCGGGGGAAAGAGAGAGAAAAACCATCATAAGAGATCCAGGACGACAATTACGAGACTTCAGGTGACCCTCTTGACCTCCAGGTTGGTTGTTTGATGCTCAGAACAGAGAAGAAAACTGAAGGGATTTGAATTGATTTGTTGTAATATTTTCTTATCTTTCGTTTTATCCATATCTGATGTTTGATACCTGTGTTTTGTTGATGATTTATGTAGGCTAATACTGTTTAGGGGCATAGTTGTGAACCTATGATTTAGTTTAATTTGCATGTTTAATTAGTTTTTATTTGATCTTTTGTGTTTTGAACTTTGTGCTTACTTCTTATTGCTGCCTTGATTTGTTTCATAGTAGAATTGGTATTTTCTTGTTGAGTTAAGGCCAAACTCGAGCCTAAGAGTTTAAACCCAACCAAACTTAGAACAATTCAACCGCACCAAATCAATAGATGACAAATAATCGAAAGATGAAAGACTAGACTATGAATTGAAAACGATGAAGTCTAATCTCGATAAACGAGAGTTGAGAGATATCCTTGACCCAAAGATCAGATCTATCACCCTTAGTAAAGAAACGAAAGTTGACACTTAGAGTCGATAGAAAATTAATCATAACGGTTAGTTAGTCTTGACCTATACAAAAGTTAGGATTAAGTACGGTTACCCGCCAAGTTAATTTATATGGAAGACAAATAGAACTAATCACACTTGTATAATTATCGGTAGGATTAGGAATGACGTTTGGATTATTCGATTGTTGTCTGTGAAAACTTAGAAACAAGCGGAACTACCAAAGTCCTGTCGACCAGTTAGTGTAAGCGGACCGCTACAAAGATAGTCGGGTCGCTTTGTGTTTGGAACTGAGTCAGAAGTTAGCAACTTTAAACCCTAATCTACATTTCATTCGGTTTTAATCTTTAGTTTCCTGAATCATTAGTCTAGTATTTCTAGTTTTTTAGTTTAAAATAATTTATAATTGTTGGAACTCTGCTTTTTAAACCAACTTCCCTCGTTTTATTTGATTGAAGAATTAGAATTAAAAATTTGTGTACTCGAACAATATGTCCCTGAGTTCGATAACCCGACTATACTTATTTAGATTATATTTGTGGCTGAATAAGAGTAGAGATCGGTATTTTCGATAAGGTTTCTCACACAACGACAGAGTAGGTCATCATCAATTATCATAATTGTTAATTAATTCTCAACTCTTTCTGAATTCTGAAATGAGTTTAAAATGATAATTTGCGGTCATATATACTAGGACCCCAAGGTCAAACTAAAGGTTGATGACTTGCATTTATTTGCTTCATTTTGTCATTGAAATTGTCACTCTTATCTTAGCCTATTAAAGTATTTCTATGAAATTGTTAATTTACCATCTATCCTATTGGAAATGGATAAGCATGGTGCATCTTAGAGCTGGCGTCTATGATGCTAGCTAGCCTCAAGTGGTCCTCATTTCGGCGTTCTCCAAGTCAATGACCTCCTAACGGTAATGATCATCTCATGTATTAGTTGGATGCTACATCAATTCTAAATTAAAAAAAATAAAATAATGATAATATTTTTTTACTATGTATTTTGCGTTTAAATAACATGTATTTCTTGTGCACTTTTAATTAATGTCTTTTGGTACTTTGTCATAGAAAATATGGTGGTAATGCCAAAATTATTCTTTGGAATATTTAGTTTGGACATTATTTCTTTTAAAAAGTGACAATAAGCTCACAACTTAGAATTTCACTCATAATATAATTTTTGAGGAAAATCTTTCAAATTTGAATTTTACTAGTAATGTTAATTTTCGGAGAAAAAAAAAAAATTCCAACATTCCAACATAAGTTCATATTTGTAGATAGCGCGATGTAAATCCAATCCTTCATTCATGAAGGAGACGGAAGTGAACAAAGTTAACATATATTTTGTTTTTTCATCTACCTTTTTCTTTTCTCTTCCACTGATGTTTTACTGCAGACCTCGCTGCTGGTACTTTCTCTACCAACTTCAGCCTCTACTCTCTACTTTTTTCCCCCCTACTACCCTTTTCCTCTTCCACCAATTATCTTTTTATTTTCTTTTAATTTTCTAGCACGTTAAATCTTTCTTTAAGGTAAAAATATGGTAGGAGTGGCCGCCTGAACTATGTATCAATTTTGAAGAATGAATTTACCATGAAATGTTAGTTTCAAGCAGAGCACCGATCGTAGATGAATTTTAACCGGTAAGTCGAAGGTGATATTTTCATGTAGAAATATCCCTAATTCTATTTCTTTTGTTTGATTTTTTTTTTTATATTTTTACATTTTCTTTGAATGTACTTTGTACTGAATCTAATGACATATATTGTTGAAAAGTAAAGCAAAACCTACAGAATATCTTTTTTTTTAAAAAAAAAAAAAAATTCTTAACGATTGTTAACATTCCTCTTTTGTTTAATTCTAAAATCCAAATAAATGTAGATAAGTAATTATAAGAAATGTTGTTCATATGAAATAAATGGTCATTCCTTTTGCAAACTAACGAAAAACAGTACAAATATAAATTAAACTCTATGATGCAACGACGTAGCAACTAAAAATCTAATATATTTCAGTCATTTAAAAAAAAGAAAAAAAATGTGCTATTGAAACCAATTACTAATTAGTGCTATAGCTGGTGGTTGCAAATTCGAGGTCTGATAGTAAATGCTATATCAAATGTTATATATAATATTGTTGCAACTTGCAGATTTAAGATTAAGTGTAGAGTTCATAATGGCATCGTGCCAATTAACAACTATCGCATCTAGTTATCTAGTTATCTATACAATCCTCATGAATCTCACATAATCCAAAATAAAGGTCGTGCGTACTCTTGCTTGTCACTTTTAAAAGTTCACTTCTCTTAGACTCTTACAATCGAAATCATATCATCCAATTAATCTTGCGCATATATATATATTGAATATTTTTGGCGAATACACAGACAAAAACAAAGTTATAATTGTGGGATTATGTGTTATATTTGATGATTCATACTATGTATGGTTCATTTTTTACAATTTGAATTTGACATAACAAATATTTTGACAATTCATTAAGACTATAATATTTATAATTAGCAGTTTGATCTAAATAAATAAATTGAATTTTGAATTCGTAAAATTGTACGGGAGGAAGTGATCCTATTTGATTTACAAATTGTTCTTAATTAGATGGTCATCTTTATTAACGTTCCTCTTTTGTATAATTAATAAAATGTAATAAATGGATATAAGAGATCAAGACGTATTAATTGTTCCAATAAAATAAAATTGTCGTTCCTTCGCGAGTTTAAGAAAACAAAATAATAAGTATAATTAAAACTTTACAACGCGACGACGCACGTACTTAAATCTAATTAAATAATTCAGTCACACACACACAAAAAAAAAAAAAAAGATGTGCTATTGAAACTAATAAGTAACTAATTATTGCTAGCTGGTGGTTGCAAATTCGAGGTCTGAAATAAGTGATAAGTCAATAGTTAATACATTTGATTTTTGCAACTTGCATATTTAAGTTTAAATGTTGAGTACTTGAGTTTAATAATGGCTTCGTGCCAATTAACAAATAGCGCATCTCATTTATGCAATCCCCATAAATCCCACATAATCCAAAATAAAGGTCGGCGCGCCAACGTCTCTTGCTTGTCACTTTCGAATGTTTACTTTCTCTTAAAATCAAAATCACACCTAAGATATCATCGAATTAATTTTGCTTGTCACTTTCGAAAGTTCGCTTCTCTTAAAATCAAAATCATGCCAAATATCTGTTCCAATTAATTGTGCGCATAATAAATATTTTTGGTGAATACAGACAAAACCTTAAGTAGATGTGGGAATATTATTTAGATTTGATGATTCTTATTGCGTTTGGCTCATTACTAATTATAAATTAAACAGAACAATTTCGACAGTTCATTATTTTTTTTTTCTGTAATATATATTAACTTTTGATTTAAAACAAAGAAATTGGATTCTGAATTTGCAGAATTCTGTGGGAGGAAATTGGTTCTCTATAATTTATAAAATACTAAGATTATATTTGTACTAGATATGGCAATCGCAGCTTCGCTGCGCTATGTAAAATATAAAAATTTTTAATGTAAAATATAAAAAATCTGTCGTAAAAAACTTGTCAAAATTTATAGACAAAAATTTTTAAGTCCAAAATTAAAAAGTCACTAAATAAATTTGACATAAATTTTCTTTCCAAAAAATCTTGTTATTATTAATGATTGGTACGACTATTTTTAATTGGTAAAATTATTTTTGATTGGTACAACTATTTTTAATTTATTTTTAACGAATCAAAATTATCAGTTGAAATAATGGAGGGCTTAGATTCCGCAATATTAAGTGGCACCAGATTTAATAATACTTTAGATTTAGCAGTTATTAATATCGTCAGACAAACTCCAATTTTAATAGAAGGCATTTATATTTTTCTGCTAACTATTTTTATCAAATTAATCCTATGTACTAAATCTACAATTTCATGACCGAAATGACCTCAATATTTACCGTTAAGGGGTATTAATTATAGTCTAAATAGTTCCGTTGTACCAACCATATATGCAGGATTATTAGCATTTTAGAAGCAAGAGATCAATCTGATGATGTGCAATTATCGACAAATACAAAAAAAAAATCATGCCACACGTGGGACGCCAACCGACAGCGTACCATTGAATAATTGTTTTGACGATTAAGCCCTTGGCATGATTACTTGCTTGACAACGCACCCACGAATGGATCGCCGACGGCCGGATTGATGAATAGCTAAAATAATAATAATACAATTAAAACATAAATAACAAGTTAGTACGATTTCAGTTCAGTTCACCAATGATTTCATATATTTTGTTTGTACTCGCCACTTGCAAAGATCTATTTTTTCGTGTCCTTTTGTCATAAAGGATTCTTTCTTGAAATTGAACTACAATGCAAATTTCGTCCCTTCCTGATCTAACGCACTATTTAATAGTAAAATCGTACCTTTTTAATAAGTTACATTAAATTTGAAATGTATATTTATAAATTGTAACAAAATCAATGTAAAGTGTAAATGACAAAGTTTTTTCTCCATTAATACGTGGAAAAAGCACTGTGTGCGCTCGGTTGAGAAGTTTTTTCTCAAAAGACCTATTGCATTTCAGATTTAGATGATTCAAAGACTACATATAACGCTAAAAAAGAAAAGAAAAAGAAAAATAAGAAAAATCTTCCAAATTTGGGCATCTCAAACCCGAGAAGCCATTTAATAAAAACAATGTGGTTGAACATGTTGTACAGAATAGATAAAACATTCATTTGTCAAGTTCAACTAAGTTTTCGATTTATATATGATACATAAGTAAAACTAACAAGCAATTAACTAGAATGCAAAGATAAGAAACAGTTAACTGTTTCAAACCTACTTACAATCATTTTATGTTGATATTAATATATACAAGACAATATAAATTAAACCGCATCTGTTTGTGTAGAAAATTATTTTAGAGTAAAATTTAACTACATCTGATTCCGAAATAAACCACAACATATACATGACAACATAAAATAAATCACATCTCAGACATCTGATTTCGAAATACAAATAAAAAAATCCCTCTCTCTTTCACTTAATTAATCACTGAGATAACACAGAAGACGAGGCGTCTGATGTTGGAATTGAAGGAAAAGTAAATGCCAATTAATTTTAGGGAAAATTGGATATAACCCCTCTAATTTTCTCTAATTGGATATAACCCCCTCAAATCCTTGAATTTGGATATAACCCCCTCTAAACTTATTTTACGAGGATATAACCCCTTTTGTTTAATTTAAATCATATCTTAAGTAAAAGAAAATAATTTTTATAATATCTGACCAATATACCCTCCTGCCAATGCTCTTTCTTCACGCTGGACCTTTCATCTTCTCACTTGCGTTTATAAATAAAAGCCAATAAATTCCGATTCATCTCTTTTTAAATCACTAGATTATTCTTATCTAAAGTCTAATTTGTTTCCGTTCTCTCTTCGTTGCCCCTTCTCATCTCTCTTTAAAACCTTCGACAATTATTAAATTAACCAACTTACTTTTATTTTTCACTGGTTTTACGAATCGCACCTTTCCCTATAGATCCATTTGATGAAGTAATTTCAAAACTCACAGGAATAATTTTATAATAAAAATTTGAGTTTGGTTTGGTGGGATTATTTGATTTGTTTTCTTCTTTGCTGGCTAAAGATTCAGAAATAGTTTGTTTCGTGCTTGTTGGAGCAGCCCAATTTCAATGGTCCATAGGGCTAGATTATCAACTTAAAAATTCTCAAGAAACGCCATACTTGCATACTTTCTTGAAGAATTTGTAAAAAATATATTGTATTATTCAACAGTGGGAAGATGACAAACGATTAATCAGATTTTGTTTTTAATGTTTTTAGTAAACAGTAGTAAGAAATTAAAAGATTAGGCGACAAGATGAAGAGAACGAGGTGCAAGAGGGTATATTGGTCAGAGATTGTAGAAATTGTTTTATTTTACTTAAAATATAATTTAAATTAATCAAAAGGGGTTATCTCCTTAAGAAACAAAATTGGAGGGGGTTATATCCAAATTCAAAGATTTGAGGGGTTATATCCAATTAGAAAAGATTAGAGGGGGTTATATCCAATTTTTCCTTAATTTTATGGCTTTACGCAATACAAATCAGATTACATATTAAACGGTCGGTTTGTACAGGATTATTCTAATAAAAAAAATTACCCAACCCAATATAACCGGCCGGGTTAGTAAAATTAAAACCTGAAGTAACCCGAATAATAGTTGAACCTGTTAGAATACGGGTCGGATTGGACGAGTTTTAATTTTTTCTATACACTCCTAAATTTTATAATAGCTAAAGCAATTGATGCATTCCGTATTTTTGTTGCGGAGCAATATTTAGGATTCTATGGAATAATAGAAAGAAAATTTGTCTGTACTTTGACATGTTACATATATACTTGTAGCTATGATCAAATCTAGCTATACTTTTGTATTGTGCTACATGAAGATCCCTTAAAGCGCAGGTTTTGACGATATATAATTTTCTGGTGTGGATGAACCCCCTCTTTAACTAGAGTGAGCTTGAAAAGATGCTCGAGTTAGAAAGGAACATGGAAACATGTACCCGAATAATTTGGTATCCCCGGGGATGTTTGGTATCCGGGGGATAAGAACAAGAATAAGAACAAGGGCTTGTTCTTGTTCTTATTTCTTGTTCCAACATTTTCATGGAACAAGAACAAAGTCCCCTTGTTCTTATTCCCCTATGTGTTTGGTACCCTTTGAACAAGAACAAGGTTCCTTGTTCTTATTTCCACGTTTGCCAAACATCCCCGACAAAATAAATGTGGCCGTTTTCATTTTATGTTTTTTTTTTTTGTTGTACTTGGATTTTATTTGTTATGGTCTTTTTTTTTCATGATTATTTGTGGGTAATGGGGGTATTTTTCTATATTGTTTATAACATTTTATTTATGTACTAAAAGGATTATGTATTTACTGACTATAAATTCTGCTTCCATTAACGAAAGTTCTATTAGAGCATAAAAGCTCTGCTTATTTAAAAAAAAAAATTAAAAAATGCAAGATAACAGCCGAAGAAAAACAGAGCCAGACAGCTATATGCCAAGTCATGCATGACCTTTTTTTTTTTTTTTTAAACAAGTTTCTCTGTAAAGATTCTCAGACATCGTTGATATTTTGGCGAAAGTTTATTGCTTTTTTGCAGGCTAAAAAGATAAACTATGTACAACTATGTAGTGATCCGTACATGTAATTAACTACATGTAACAATCAACCAATAGAAACTGAGCGCTTAATAAGTTAATTACACATATATAAAACCTCCCCTGATGTATACACTCTGTCCGGTTGTTGGCACTTCGCATAAATTCTATATAATTCATTGTTGTAATTTCGGTAAGCCTCCTTGAAACATCACATAATAGTTATTTAATTTTAGGACGTGTTTTGCATTCGGCCTGGTTAAGACAAACACGTGCATTAACAGCTAAGAGCTGTAATTTTGTCTCAAGAAATAACGCGCAAATGAGACATTTGGAATCTAAACAACAAAATAGAATAGAAAAACAGTACGTATGTAAGACTCAGATCTCAAGTCTACAAGAAAATAGGAACTAAAATACTACATAGACCAGGTAAGCTATCAATTTCAGAACGACACTGTTTAGCTACACGCTTAGCTATAACGAATTAATAGAGACATTATTGGTTCATGATGTACAGATGGTGATGAGCATGCAATGCAATGCAAGTATGCAAATGCAAGCATGCAAGATGGAGTTTGAGTACACGTGGTGGCTCTCCATTGCTCCATTGAATGCAAGATTTCAGATCTGATCCCACGTAATCAATTGCCATACTGTGACAGCTAGCACGATTCTCGGATCAAGTCTCTTCATACACCTTCAACCCCACTTGCCATCCGCTCGTGTACACTTCATTTTCAAATTAATAATTTGAAGTGCACAACCTAACGCTGTCGTCTTTAAATACCTTCCTCCTTTCTACGAACCAAGTCATCTCAAATCTCAAAACTCAGAAAACACCAAAAGAAAAGATCAACAGAATCTAATAGAAGTTATCATGGTGACGGGATTCAGCCGTTCAATCTCTCTTCCTCTCAGTCCAAGGCGTAGCAGCAAAAATAGCCGTGCAGCTTCATATCACATTCGATCGGTGAGTCTCCCTTGTCGCTCACACCCACTAATCTCTCACCTTGAAGAACAAATCCAAGTCATCAGATCATGGGCTGCAAGCGCAGATGGTTCATCATCCTGGATCGAAACTGGCCTATCCCAGATTGAAATACTTCTGATGGCCATCAAAGAATTCCTACATCGGTCTCAAACACAGGAAATCCTGTGCCATGCCATCTCAACTGAAGGTCTTCTAGACGACTTTCTTCTACTAGCCGACTTACATGGCTCATTTCTATCAGCCATTGTGACCCTAAAGCAGCATCAGGCAGAGGTGCAATCTGCAATCAGGCGAGCAGATAAAGTCTGTCTTGTCTCTGCCCTCAGGTCACAACGGCATGTGGAAAAGGAGATTGCACAGCTTGCCATGTGCTTAAAGAATGTTTCCAAGAGTCGGTCTCTTGGTTTTGCTTCTGGCGCCTCAGAGGTTGAGATAGCCGGGATTTTTGTGGAAGCTGTTAATGCAACTGCAGTTGCATCTGTGGCTGTATTTTCAGGAGTTGCAGCAATGTCGGCCAGCACTTCATCAATGAAAAATTGGAGCACGATGCGATCATTTAAGAAATTGGCTTGCAATTCTTTGACAAAGAATACTGTTTCTGATGATGATGAGTTCAGTGTTTTTGAGAAATTAGAAGAATTTGAAGTGTGCTTAAGAAATGTTGAGAGCTGTAGTGAGCGGGTGTTTCGGAGGCTGATAAACTTGAGGGTTTCACTGTTGAATATTAGCACTCCAACTTTGTAAATAAAAAAAAAGAAAAAGAAAAAAAATTGTATAGAAAATGTGATCCAGCTTATTTAATGTTAATTTTGCCATTTTTCAAAATTTACTAATTTGTTGAAAATATTCTGGTGGATGCTTTTTTATCATCTTTATTGAGACAAATGAAACACAATTTATATAATACACAACTTGTGACAGAGTCTCGGCCCATAAATTAACCTGTTGTTTTTTATTTCACGATACATTTATCTTTCAAGTTCCTAACTTAATTAGGAGTTCTTGATAAAATCATCATGAGGCAATATAGGAACTACCAAAATGAATTTCTGGAGTAACGGCTAAAGAATTATTATATTATGTAAAACCACTTCTTCTAATACCGAGTAACGGCTACAGAACAGATCAATCGCACTAAGCAAGTAGAATTACAGCAAGACAGTAGTTGTCATCCAACTCCTATTTTAATATGGTAATTACTATCTACCATCCACCGGATTACCATCCAGCGCCATCCAATTTTCCGCGTGCTGACGTCAGCAAAAGATTTTTGACCAATTTTCGAAAATTTTTTGTGCTGACGTCATCAAATATGCTGATTTAAGGGTTCTGTTAAATGTTTTAAGGGTTGAATTAAAGTGTGTAAGTGTTCAGTTAGATGCAACAATAATTTATTTCACTTTGTATGTTGAATATGATCATTTATTTCTTACTTACGAAATTTGTATATATGTTCAGTTTATTGTTGTAAATGTTCATATTGTTACTGTAAATGTTTGCTATGTTTGTTTTATCTGTTCATTTTATTTTTTTATTTAACCAGTTTAATTGAACACAAAAACTACGAAATCAAATTTCTGCTGCAACTAACTGAACACATAGACACTTTAAGTTCACCCCTTAACGTATTTAACTGAACACAAAACACTAAAATTCTAAATTATTGCTGCATCTAACTGAACACATACATACTTTTAAATAATCCCTTAACGTATTTAACTGAACAGAAAACACTAAAATTTCAAATTATTGGTGTATCTAACTGAACACTTATACACTTTAATTCAACCCTTAAAACATTTAACTGAACCCTTAAATCATTTAACTGAACCCTTAAATCAATATATTTGATGACGTCAGCACCAAAAAAATTTTGGAAATTGGTCAAAAAATTTTGCTGACGTCAGCACGCAGAAAAAAAGCTTTTTTGGCCTGTTGGATGGCGCTGGTTCAATTGGATGGTATTGGATGGTTTTTTGTTGGATGGTGTATATAATTTCTGTTTTAATATTCTCTTAACAAGATATGGGTAAAGGGATTTTACGCAAGCTTCCAGCCCAAGACCAAGCCCAAGCTCAAGCCCAGGTCCAGTTCTTGAGACAAACGAACCTTACACGCACAACACATGTTGCCAGCTTGCAATAATTAAGACCATATGTTTATAATTGAAGGATGATGAAATCTATGTAGGTTTTACTATCATAAAAAATTTGAATTTTACAACGGTTCAGTTTCTATTTTATAAACATTTTGACATAATTTGAAGCAAGAAATTGTTAATATATTAAAGTTAGCAACTGGGGAAAGATCTCAACGTTAAACTCATCGCCGTTGAGAGTTGTAAACCTATGTGGTTGCGATGTACATGTAATTAAATTAACTATTACCCAGTAGAAATTGAGCGCTTCATATGAGACTTTCGATTAAATTACCAATCAAAACTCTAACAATATATAGTGTCCAGTTGGCATTTGGCTGGAATATTTTCTAGTATTTAGTGTAGTAACTTCCCTAATTTTGTATTGAAACCTTCCATAATATAAAGACCAAGTAAACTACTAAATTATCAAACATGTACCACATGCATGCTCTTGCAAAAGACAAACGCGTGGATTTCTAGTAAATAAATGCAATATTGTCTCAACGAACAACGCACAAGTGGATAGCTATATACGAGACATTTGGAATCTACACAAGAATTGAAAAAGGCACATACGTAACACTCGGATCTCAAGTTTATAATTTAATCTTGATCAGGAGCGAGAGAGAGAGAGAGAGAGAGAGAGACATTATTGTTTCACGATGAACACAGATGGTGAACATGAAAGATGGAATACGTGGTGGTTCTGTATAGCTTACATTAAATGTGATATTTTAGATTTGGTTCCACCTCATCTTCGCCATACTACAACAGCTAGCTAGCTTGATTCTCGGATCAAGTCTCCCACCCCACTAACCATCCCCTCGTGTACACTTCATGAATCATAATAATTCGACTGAATTATTCAAAATGCACAACCAAACGGTGTTCCCTTTAAATACCTGATCCCCTCCCATCTCCAAGTCATCTCAATCTCAGATCCAAAAGATAAAAAAAAAAAAACACCAAAGAAAACCTCAAGAGAAATTCACTAAATCTCTAAAAGGAAAAATGGTGCCTGGATTTAGCCGTTCGATCTCTCTCCCTCTTAGCCCGAGCCGTAGTGGCAAGAACAGCCGTGCGGCTTCAAACCATGTACGGTCCATGAGTCTCCCTTGCCAATCTCACCCGATCATCTCCAATCTTGAACAACAAATTCGAGTCATCCGATCCTTTTCTGCCAACCCAGATGCCTCTTTCTTATGGATTGAGGCTGGTCTCGGCCAGATCGAAGCAGTCCTAACTGCTCTCGAAGAATTTCTACATCTTGGCCAGACACAAGAGACCTTGAGCCAAGCTGCTTCAACCGACAGCCTTCTTGAAGACTTCCTTCTCCTGGCCGACATCTACAGCTCGTTTGTTTCAACCATTGTAAGCCTAAAGCAGCATCAGGCAGACGTGCAATCTGCACTCAGGAGAGCTGACAAAATCTGCCTTGTCTCTGCTATAAAATCGCAACGGTTTGTCGAAAAGGAGATTGCTCAATTAAGCTCTTCCTTGAAGAATATCTCTAAGTGTCGGCCTCCTGCTCTTGCTTCCAATGCCTTGGAGGCTGAAATTACTGGTATCATGGCCGAAGCAGTTAGCACCACCGCAGTTGCATCTATGGCACTATTTTCAGGAGTTGTGGCAATGTCAGCCGCAGCTTCATCGACAAAGACATCTAGCACGACACGGTTGTTTAGGAAGTTGGCTCTCAACTCTTCGTCTAACAGTAGGGTTTCGGATGAAGAGTTCGGTGTTGCCGAGAAATTTGAACAATTCGAAGTCTGTGTCGGAAATGTTGAGAGCTGTAGTGAACGGGTGTTTAGGAGACTCATAAACTTGAGAGTTTCCCTCCTTAATATCAGCACTCCATCTTTGTAAAAATTTCAAGAAAAAAAAAAAAAAAGAAAAATGTATAGATATTGTATAGAAAATTTTGACTGAGTATAAATTTTGTCTTGTTCAATATATATTGTGCTTATTTTTATATATTCATTCCTGATTAATTAGTAATTTTACATTATAAAAGTATAGACTAGCAAATTGAAGTCACAAAACATAATTAAATGGCAAATTGGCATGAATTCTAAGCCAACGAGATATATCTGTTAGGCGTAAAATATATTTATATCATAATAATATTGTCTAATTAACATTACGCAATTCATATAAATTAACAAATCATAATTAAGAACTCATAGGATTGAAGAGCAGACATGTCGATAGGCGGAAATCTGATCTTCTTTAATTTTCCTTAGCAATTTTGATGGCAATTAATGGCCTTTTTCAATCTCTGCCTAAGCACTATCTTAATGGACGAAAATTAGAAGGGGTGCCTTCTTAATTGACAGGAGATTAATATTAAATACTAAGGTAATTAAAGGGATCTAGATTAAATGAATCTGGTCCATCAGATTTTCCATCAAAATCTGATGCACCCCATAGATAAATATATTAAATGAACTCGGTTCTTATTAAATAATATATGCCACATTAAATTATAATTAATAATATTAATTATAACAATATCGTCCATAATTTAAAGTTTAATCATCCCTATTTGCGGAACTGAAAACCAAGAATAATTGCCGATTGCCTGCCAGTATATATATATGCTTCAAGGTGATTTATCTTATATATATTACTACGACAAGAGGAAATAGATACAACCCTAATTTTCTACAAGGCATAAACAGAGATGTTGAAGGAGTTTGAAGATTACCATCTATTCAAATAAGAGAAACAGGAAAAAATGATATAATTGTTGGCCTTTTTGTTTTGATTAAGTCTGTACATTGGTGGAAGAGAGCAAGACGATAAAGAAGATGGGGCACAACGCCATATAATATCTTTAGAGGCGGTTTTCTAAGTGTTTTTAGAGAAGGTTTGGCACAGTTTCTAAAAATAGGTGGTGCTAAAAATATATAATAAACCTTCTGTAAAAATGGCGTGGCTAAAAATAAGCCAGATTCGAATGGAACTTTTAAGATATCTTTAGAGGCTGTTTTTTTTATAAAAACCGCCTCTAAAGATGCATCTTTAGAAGCTGTTATTTTGAAAAAATAGCCTCTAAAGATGTCTTTTTTTACTATTATGCAGAAAATGCATTTTTGTAAACGTTTTTTTTTAAGTCTTTAGAGTCGGCTTTTAAAATAAATCGTTTCTACTAATGTATTTTTAGAGACGGTTTTTTATGAAAAACCGTCTCTAAAAATAAACCGCAATAAAAAAATTTATTTTGGGCCTAGCCTCATTTTTGCTAGCCATAAACATTTATACTAATTGGTATATCACAGGCCACAACAAACACAATTAATATACCTAAACAAACAATACATATATCAAAACAAAACAATTTAATTAACAATAGTAAACGTATCATAAAAAATATACTAATTCACATTCATTTAAAAATAAAACTCATACATGTCTATATAAATATGCACAAAAGTCAACCATTTCTTCACAATATCATACACAATATCACAATTTCAAGCATTTCATACATAATATCATAATTTCATACACAATAGCCAACCATTTATTCACAATTTCAAAATCCATGCATTTCATACCAAGCACACATCATATTTTCAGAAAATAAATTACCTTGAAGTGGGGTAGTGGCAGTCAGCGGCTTCGAGGCGGAGTGGAGAGGCCGAGAGGGGTTTCAGTTGGAGGGTTTTTCGGAGGAGAGGGAGCTGTTGAGAGGGTTCGAAGGAAAGGGGCAGCGGAGGAGAGGGTTCGAGAGAGAAGAGGGTGCAGTGGAGAGAGAAGGGGGCAACGGAGGAGAAGGGCGCAGCGTAGGAGGAAAGAGGCGCAGTAGAGGAGAAGGGTGTAGCAAAGGAGAAGGGTTCGGAGCTCTTTAGTACTTAGCAGAATTTCGGAGGATGGATTTCGAGCGAGAAAGAAAGAAAGAGGCGCTGCCCCCTTTATTTTGAAAATTGATTTTTAGAGACGGTTTTTAACTAAAAACCGCCTCTAAAGATCAATTCCAGTTTTTTTTGTTTATTATTAGAGGTGGTTTTTTACTTAAAACCCGCCTCTAAAGATCAAATACGAATTTTTATTAAATAGTTCAAGACTTTCTATTTTCTTTCTGTTAAATAATTTATTAAACTATTAAATAATTTATTAATTTATTAAATAATTTATTAAACTATTAAATGATGTATTAAACTATTAAATCGTCATGCAATGAATGTGATATTTTATTATATATCATTGTTTAAAGACAACTTAATATTTGAAGGAAGAATGAAGAAAATCAATTGGATTTTTTCATTATGTTTCTACTCAATCAAGTAGAGAAAGCCTGATAGTCACAAAATAAATTCTAACCAATATGTTTCTTATACGTATGCTATACAAGGTGTCTTCTTTTTTTTTTTTTATCAATTTAGTTACATTATTTGCATATTTCTATAACATTTCAATTAATTTCTCGTGTAAATCTCATGAAATTGTAGAAAACATAAGGATCTTGTATGATTTTAATAATAGCAGTGATTATTTCACAGAACAATTTAAATATGACTTTTTATAAAGAATGCCAATCAAATGTAGATTAATTTCTAAACTTTTGCAAATTACTTGTATAGATTGATGTGAAATTGAAATGTGATATATTTTTTTTGTTATATCACTAGCTTACATCACTTAAGCATGCGTATACAAAGTTAATTTCATATAATCATAGGGCATCCAATATATAAATTGTAAAGAGAATTTATGTGATGCATCATAAAATCATAATGCATATGCATCATAGATTCATGTGAATTTATATGATGCATCATAAATTTATATATTAAAATCTCATATAAACCAAGATTTGTAATTTAAAATTTTTTTACGATATACTTGACATATTTTATTTTCAACATTTTGTACCTAGTTTGTATCCAAAAATAACATGTTTGAAAAAAAAATAGTAAAAAAGAATAAAAAATTAGTTTAAAAATAAAAGTAATCTAGAAATATTAGTGATAGGAAAATTTGATAAAATATTAGTAATCTAGAAAATTGACATCGTGAAAGTAATAACATTCATTTATTTAATATTCTATTAAACATCAAATTGTTCTATTAAAAAAATGTACAACTATTAATTAAACATAATTTATTTTCACATCAAATAGTTAAATATTGAACATAATTTATTTTAGTATTTTTAAGACTTTTTTTATTTTTTAATATAACTTTTTTTGAAAAAAAATCGGAATTGACCTTTAGAGGCTGTTTTTGATTTAAAAACCACCTCTAAAGATCAATTTGAATTTTTAACTTTTTTCTTCTTTTTATTTTTTTTTTACTTTTTTTAATATTCTATTAAACATCAAATTGTTCTATTAAAAAAATATACAACTATTAATTAAACATAATTTAGTTTAACATCAAATAGTTAAATATTGAACATAATTTATTTTAGTATTTTTAAGACTCTTTTATTTTTTTTAATAGAAATTTTTTTTTAAAAAAATCGGAACTGACCTTTAGAGGCTGTTTTTGAGTTAAAAACTGCCTCTAAAAATCAATTCGAAGTTTTAACTTTTTTTCTTTATGTTTTTTTACTGTCTTTAATATTCTATTAAACACCAAGTTGTTCTATTAAAAAATGTACAACTATTAATTAAACATAATTTATTTTAACATCAAATAGTTAAATATTGAACATAATTTATTTTAGTATTTTTAAGACTTTTATTTTTTTTAATTGAACTAGTTTTCTTTTTTTAATAGAACTTTTAAAAAAAAAATCGGAATTGACCTTTAGAGGCTGTTTTTGAGTTAAAAACCGCCTCTAAAGATCAATTTGAATTTTTCAAATTTTTTTTCTTTCTGTTTTTTACTGTTTTTAATATTCTATTAAACATCAAATTGTTCTATTAAAAAAATGTGCAGTTATTAATTAAACATAATTTTTTTTAACATCAAATAGTTAAATATTGAACATAATTTATTTTAGTATTTTTAAGACTTTTATTTTTTTTAATAGAACTAGTTTTCTTTTTTTTAATAGAACTTTTTCTAAAAAAATCGGAATTGACCTTTAGAGGTTGTTTTTGAGTTAAAAACCGTCTCTAAAAAGGTTCAAAAAATCCAGAAATGTTCGTTCATTTTTAGAGGCTGTTTTTTTTTGAAAAAATCATCTCTATTACTGGTTATTTTTAGAGGCAATTTTTTTATTAAAACCGTTTCTACTAAATTACAAAAACAAAAAAACGGTTCATTTTAGTTTTCTTTTTTTAATAAAACTGCCTCTAATAATGTGATTTTTAGAGATGGTTATTTATCAAAACCGTCTCTAATGGGCTATCGTCATGTTTGTTTTTTTGGCAAAAAAGTTTAGAGGCGGTTTTTAAAAAAAAACCGTCTCTAAAAATGACCGAGGAAAATTTCAAAAATGCCACTGGTTATTTTTAGAAACGAATTTGTTAAAAACCGCCTCTAATGGGGTGTCTCCAAAAATCTTTTTTGTTGTAGTGGGGGCTGCTAAATACACAAATGTTGCATGACTAAATTCTCTAAAGTTTTCTAAATAAAATAGACGACAAATAAACCACTATTTCCAAATGATAAAACACGTATATTAAATCTAAACAATTGTATAATTTGACAGAAGCATTAATATAAAAAAAAATAAAGGACAAGATATTTTCCCACGACTTTATACTTCCTTACATGAGTATATCAATGCACGGTTTTTTTTTTTTTTTGACTAAAAATGAGGATCTAGTCCTCACCTTCAACTGATAAATTCAATTAGGATTACAAAGTAATGTTCAATTAGCCAGTGGCTAATTAAAATAAGAAAACACCAAAAAAGAGATTGTAAAAAAATGAAAAGAAACGAAAGAGAAGAGATTAATCTAAAATCCAAATAAAACCGAAATTACTAGATAATTACAAATTCCTTAATGAGAAAACAGCATTCAAATTCGATCGATCTCATAAAGCAGGGCACATTTGTTTTTTTTCTCTAAAGCTGTAAATACCATAAATGCGGTGTAAATTAACTGAAAGTTATATTTTTCCAGTATTAACACCTCCATAATTTTTTTTAGGCCAAGTTAGTGCTCCTATATAGCGGTCATATAATAATATTTTTTTTGTTTTTTTTGTTTTCGGGAAAACTTTATTTGTTGTACACATACGGATAAAAAAACATTATCGAGAAATTGTGTGTCTAAGAAATGAATATTTCTACAAGCAACTCAATATGTGGTCCCTTAATTAAAAACCCTAAAAGGTATAGTATAACTAATTACAATTTTGAAGGTAATTACTAATTAACGCATAATATAGTATATCTTTGATCGTTTTCTTCGAAAAGTATTTAATTTGATCCATCAGTATACCATAACATAAGGTCACACCAACAAATTAAGATGGTAGATTTTTTCTGGCATAATTAATTTTTAATTTTAGCAAAACCAACTTCCTCGTGCTTTTAACAGAAATAAACAAACGGATAATGATCCCTCCTAACTATTCTTCCGGATAATTCTCTCCTAACTCTTGATATATAATTGATAATTATCCACCATGCATGCAGAACATTTTTTTAATGCAATTACTGCATGATTTATAATGACTGAAACCACATTTAATATTCCAATGTGTACATGATAAAAAAATTAACACAGTAATAAACTATGAGATTATCGATAAGGTGCATGTGATAATATTTTTCCATTACTGTTATATCAAATCGCCGATTGTTCTAATTGTTGCATTAAAAACAGATAGACCTAAAAAGAAAAGGTATTAAACTAATATTTCATGCTTCTTTTCTAAGAAGATGATTTTTGTCAAAAATATTTAAGAATTTATATCTTAATTAATGTTCAAGTTTAATCAATTAGAGAGCTGAAATTGAAATAGAGGATCCTTCTATAATTTTGTTAGATATGAACTCAAGGGACATACCCATATATTTATTTATAATTAGATTAGTATAACGAACAGTGTTATGTTAATGTCCTCATAATAAAATAAATCTTCTATATATGATATGAATATAAGAAATTATAACACTACAATAAACATAATAGTGGTGCATTTTTGTTTTTATAATAAACGCAACCGACACATGGGACACCAAATCTCCAGCCAATAGCATATAATTGCGGGAATCAGATCCTCTGGACGCAGTTTCCGTGGACGTTTGGTGGACGGCTCGAGATCTGGACCGTCTGATTTAATCTCAACGGCTAAAGGGAGCCCCGTGCATTCCACCACACCCGAAAAAAATATTGGCCCGAAAAAAATGAACCGTCTGATTTAATTTCAACAGCTCCGATCGAAACATCCATTGGACGTTTTTAAAAAAACGTCCAGAGGATCCGACTCCTATAATTGCGTCTTGCCTAATAAGCACATAATTGGGCAACCGACGGATTTTTTTTTTTTCGGCGCCATTAAATACATAAATATAGCATGGTCCCCTCTTTAATTCCTGACGGACATGACGCCGAGCCTGATCTAACTCTACGGTTCAGATCTTATTGTATATTTATTAATTTTGGATCTGGCGGTCCAGATTTTAGATGTACGTACATTTCTACCTTGTAGGCATGATATATAAGCACATATAATAGCCAGATACGGACTCTTTAAACGAACAGCTGGGGATTTATTAATAGAGTAGAGGACTAGAGGGCTAGATGCTCTTCATAAATCTTGCGATCATTCCATTAGATTTGGATGGGGTAAGTTACAATGAATGAACTGAAGTTCTGGAGATGTGTCATTTCAAAATCAATGCATCAATATTAATTAAGCCACTAGACTTTACGTCATATTTCTATTTTGATCATTCTAGATTTTTGATTCATTATCCACAAACCACAATTTGATACAAGCTAATTATCGTTTTCATTTTAAATTTAGGTAATTATGCTTATCAAAACAAATTTCATCATTTTGATAAAAATTTTGGCTAAATTATGAAAAACGATCAAGTCACACATTTTTTATTTGCAAACTTTCGTCTGTTTTTTTTATAAGTGTTTTTTATCCAAAAAAAATAATTAAAAATTTTGAAAAAATATAAAAATTGGTCGGCAAGGAGATTTCAATAGGAAAATCATATTGGACGGTTTGGATCGATCATTTTGAAGCAGATCAAATAGTTTGAATCAGTATGCATCGAAACTCTCGTACATTAGTATGCACCATGAAAGACAAATTAAAGAATAAGAAGACAACATAATTAAAAGACATAAAAAATGACTGAAAATTAGCCGTTTGAGAATGGCGAAAAGGAAAGTCACCAATCTCCCGTGCTAAGAAAATCGTAATTTCCTTTTTTATTTGAAATGATTGAGTTGAAACATCTTGAAGCAATCGTGATATTTTGATATACACTTTCCGCATAAATATGATTTCAGTTCATGGTTAGTGTAACATAGTAGGAAAACCAAACCAATTTGAATCAATTAGGTTAATTTAAAAAAATAAGATTAGAAAATTTGAATTTATAAATGAATAGCATTTTTCTTAGAAATTAAATCAAAAGTAAAGTAAAAATCGACTCGAATTCGAAATTTTTGACTTTGTGTAGTATCTATAATTAGTATAAAATATTCTAGCAAAATCAAAGCTTAATTAATTGTGAAATTTAATGTTAAATTGATTAAATTTTAATGAAATTCGTAATTAAAATAACTCAAAATGAGTTACAGCACAATTGGTCACAAGGATTTGCTACAAAGGATCATGAAGGGTAAATTTTTAATAAAACTTCGGATTTTCGCTGTCGCAATCCCCTTCTTCTTCTTTCTTCTCTTTTCTTCTCCGCTCCGTCCGATCCTTCTCTTCGATCCTTCTCTTCTTCCTTCTTCTCCGATGAAATGTCACACATACCCACTGGAGTTGATCGACTGTGGCGAGCCAATAGCACTTGGCCTCAGCTTGAGCAACACCATCATTACCTTGCTCGATCTCATCCGAGAGAGAGCTCAAGCGCGTGAGAAGATAAGTATCGAAGTGGTGACTCGAACTGTAAGATTCGAGCTCACAATCCTCGTCGTTGGGTTCTTCTCTCTTCCTTCCTTCCTCTGTTCCGTCTATAAATACTCTTATTTTTGATAATTTTGGGGTTGGCAGTAAACAAGGAAAATTTCATAGAAAAAAAAGTGAGAGAGAGAGGGATCGAGCGGGAAAGAGAAAAAAAAGGGAAAATTACAGAAGATCAAAGGTATATTGTTCTTCTTCTCATCGTTTGTATAGCTTATTTGAGCCGATAGGAAGTTTTTGAATTTTAGGGTTTTGAGTATAAACTTTAACTCTCAACTGAGATGTTAGAACCTGGGGTTTGGATGCAATTTTTGTGTAAATTAAGCGTTGAATCTGTAAATTGAAGGCTATAATTTAGTTAGATATAGTTTGAAGGGTATTTGGGGTCTGTTGGAAGGGAATTGATCGAAAAATGCTAAATTGAAGTTGTTATTGCTGTTGAGCTCGAGGGAAACGTTTAGATGGGATAATTGATCGTTGTTGAAGCATGGTACCAGCCTCAGGTTCGAGGTACAGGCTTCTGGTACCGTTCTGGTATGTGGCGACAAATGACAGGGACTGGGTTACGAAAAAAAAATTGGTCTGAGGGCTTGTTTGTAAAGAAAAATGGCTTATATGTAAATAAAAAGGGCTGATATATGAAATAACTTGATTCAGGGGCTTAAGAGAGAAAGAGCTGTCGAGGAAACGTGTTCTGATCCAGTTTCCTTAATGGATCCTGTCGGAATCGACGCGGACCCGAATGTCTGGCCCAAGTCAACTGGGTCAGGTTGACTTGGTTTAGCCAGTTCGCGAGGTGGGCCTATATTGGGCTGTTTCTGGATTGGACTTCAACAAAAAAAAAATAATAAGAAGAGTGGGCTTGGATTTTTATGGACTGAGATTTGATTTGTTTAACCCAAATTAGTTATTGTGGGCTGAACTTAATTAATAACTAATCAACTTAATCAATGATTAAGTTAAATTAATTGTGGGCTTAGATAATTAATTAAAGAAAAAGCCACTAAATGTCGGGTATTTCTTTAATTAGTCGGATTTTCGGGAGATGATGAGAATAGTCCGAGTGAGTCGAGAACAGATACGACGACAAAATCACCGACTTTCTGATCCCAACAATAAAATAAAAATAACTTTCAGATTTTCGAATTTGTTTTATGATTTTCTGATTTTGATTTTTAGATTTTGAATTAATATTTTATTGATGACTTAAATCTTAATATATATATATATAATAGATTAATATTAAAGAAATTATTTAAAATAAACACAAAAGAAATTAATTAAAATGTATTAAATTTTTAAAGTAATATAAAAAATATAAATTAATTAAGTGATAAAACATTATAACTAAGAATTAAAATAAATAAACTAAACTAAAAATAAAAGAAAATATTTAATAATTAATTTAAGAAATAATTAAACAAAATAATTAAGAAATAAATTAAGTTAAAAATAAAAGAAAAATAGAATAATAGTGTTAAAAATTTCTGAAAACACAAGCAATTACTATAAAATAGTTAGAAATTTTTAGTCAGTCTGGTAGCTTAAGCCGGACCACCCTTTCAAATTAAAATAACCGTTAGTTAATTAATAACGATTTTTACTAATTTCAGGGGATTGGACGGAAGAAACTTTTGACACGAATATAGGTGCGGATACGTGGATTTCTATAGAGATCTGTTTGGTAACTTTAAATTATTGCATAAGCATGTTGATCTTACCAATGAGATGCATTATGAATTTATCATGTTAGATTATAGGAACATATATTACAACTCATGTTGAATCTATCTCCTTGTTCAAATTGACTTATATGTTTAGGCAAGTTCGATTATTCGTTTGACGGATGGGCTAAATCATTCTAGCTCAACCTAATCTTGCCTGGAAGTACTGGATGATGATTATGCAAGAACGATACTGGATATGAATTGACATGAAAATCAAAACTACTCTCCGGAGTCGGTCGGCCACCGTCGGCCAATTTCGTAGCGCTACTCAGATATGGAATTCCCTCATGCCTGCCCAGGGTTAGGGATACGTCCCTCATGCCTGCCCTGGGTTAGGGAAAGGTCTCCTCATGCTTGCCTAGCTGGTTGGGTTAGGGGGCCTGAGTGTGTCTTTGATATTATACTGATACTGTGTGATATGATACATGTTGTTTCATGATTTTCCTGACTCGTTTACATGCATGTTTATTACAGATGGTTGTGATAGGACCTTTTCTGCTTCGATGTTCGGTATGCAGCTGAACAAAGATTGCATTGCATTACTGCTATTTCATCTTGACTGTGTTATTTATTTATTTAATTATTCATTTATTATTATTATTCATGTTAATTATTACGAGAATTATTTCCAGATTAAGATTTCAACCAGAAATCCACGTCTGGAACTAAAACCCGCACTGAGAAATTATTTCTCACTTAATTTTCTTGTTTGCATGTTCCTCGACGGATGGGGGTTCCAGAGGACGCACCGACCTGCGAGAGGACCGCCGATTGAGGTGATTGACGGTTCTTTTTACCATCATCGTGTATATGTGCCGCACCTAATTAGGACCAGTGTCACCCACCATATATCTTTAGCCCCGGATGTGATATATTTCTATTTTGAGTATGCAGACCCACCAGCTCATCCTCCAGTTCCACCGCAAGCCCCTGAGCCTGCTGCACCACCACCAGTCATTATTATTAGCGACTCAGAGGATGAGGAGGAGCCGGAGGAGGAGGTGGTTTAGTTTTTATAGTTAGTTAGGTGTGTGTTGGAACTGTAAGTCAGCTTTTGGTTTTGCACTAGCACTAGTCTTTGCTCTGTATTCATACAGACCTGTCTAAGTGTTGTTTATAGATTGCAGTTCCGAGTGGTTTGTTAGTTATGTGTTATAGATGGAGTTAGACAGCACTTTATGTTATGTACGTACATATTTATGTATAATAGAGCTTATATATTATCTTTGCGGTTTTGCTTTGTTATTTATTCCTACCATCGTTAGATTGATAATATTCATTTATATTATCAAAAGAAAAAAAAATTATACGTCTTTTGTTACAAAAATTATTGGTTTAAGCCTTATGAGGGTACAATAATCTGTACTTTCGTGGCGGGAGTTGTCATATCTAGTTAGGGGATGTGACAGTTAGCTAGCTTAGATTGAATTGAAAAAGTCCCAACAAAAATTGACTATAATATTTTCTATATAAATACACACACACACACACACACACACACACACACATATAGAGTTTTGCTATGGTGAGTTGCAACTCACGGAGCCTTCTGTGAGTTGCGATCAAAACGGTTAGATCTGATTCGAAATGACCCATCCAAACCCTCCAATATGATCTCCATATTGAAATCTCCTTGAAGACCAAATTTTATATTTTTTCAAAATTTTTAAGTATTTTTTTCGGATTTTTAAAAACTGCTGTTTTTGAACGGTACATAATTAATTAGATTAGCGATTTTCCAAAATTCCAAAAAAAATTTTAAAAATTAAAAAAAAAATATAAAATTTGGTATTTCTATAGTTCCATTGCCATCAGTATACCAACTTGTCTCTCTCAAAATAATGATATATTCACATTATCCTTTTCCATTTCATTTCTTTTTTTCTTTGAAGGGCACATTATTTTCTAAAATAAAAAAGGGGGGGGGGGGGGAGTTCATTTCATTTTTAAAACATAAGAAATTAAAAAAATTAATTTTCATAATAGGAAACTAATAATACTCCATGGCATCATCATAATTCTGCACATATCATAGTAAAAAATACCAAAAGAAAAAAAAAAAAATAGGTAAGCTAAAAAGATCCATTGTTTCGAATCCATGCAAACTAAAATTTCGAGTACATCAAGTCAAGCAATTACGATGCTTCATAGCTAGAATCTTGTCATTCACCACTTCAAGCTGCACAGTGTTGCAAGCTTTTACATTTCACGTTGGAAGTTTGGATGCAGCCCTAATTGCCACAATGTTTGAAAAGGCTTGCCTAGCTAGTTGCAACCCTAGTTGCCACAATTAATCTAACCGAACGTTGAGCTACTCTCCTATTATCTTAGGGTCCGCTCCAGAGGAGAGTACTCGGGAGAGGAGGGAAGAGACTCAGTACTCTCCGATTTCGGGAGTAACCGATCTCTCCCTCTCTCAGTGTCTGTAGTACCCTTCGTTTCCGTCGATTTTCTTCCTCTGGAGCAAGGTAACTGCTCTCTTCCTCTCTTTCCTTCGCTCCGAGTACTCCCCTCTGGAGCGGACTTTTAGAGGTAAGTTCAATTCTCACTATAAACACATAAAAGAAATAAACTTTATTTCATAAAATGGACTATGCCTTATAAATATTAGTCTTATTTTCCAAAAATATATAAAAAAGGAGTTGATGCCCCTTTTCTTATATAAAATATATAGTAATGCAAAACAATTTCGTATGCAAGTCTATATATTAAATAGAGAGTAGGCGTGATTTTTCTATATAGCGCATGCTACAAATATACAATTCAATGAACAAAATAATTTGTAATATAATTGAAGTTTAGTAAAATTGAATAAATATTTAAGGCCGCTTATTTTAACATTAGAATAACCGACGGATGGACTAATTTAGCAATACCTACAGTTTCAAGGCTTATATATTGTAGCAATTTATACTAACGTAAAAGAACGTACGTATATAATTGAGACATTCACAACTGGTACATAAAATTGATGGAAGTAATAAAAAGTTAAAAACCTTAAAAGTGGTTTGAGACATTCACCAGAAGTTCATTTATCTAAATAACAAAAGAAAAAAAAACACTCATCCAATTATTACATACAAAAGGGTGATTTGACATAATTGAAAATTGTAAGACAAATCCATTTTGCTCAGTAATTTATTGAAGCTTGTAGTTTACAACCGTATCTTATAAGCAACATGACAAATCTATAAATTAAACGATGAGAGACACTAACCCTGCAACCGAGGATTATAGATACGTGTACTGAACAGACAACAAACATTTGATCTTAACCCCCTACTCATGTTTATAATTTGGTGGGGCGCGAAAACTATATATGTTCTTGAATTTTCACTATTCCAATTTTTGGGAATCATTTAGTTACAACAAAAGAATTGCTAAACGATGCATATTCAATTGCCACAGACATTTGTTGTCGATGAAGCACAAAGGAAACAAAAAGAATAATAAAAACACCAAATAGCAGCAGCGGCAGGAGACATTTGGAATCTCTAGATTAATTGATAAATGAACTCAGATCTGAGTCTACTCTTGCCACACTGTTATGTTGGGGTTCCATGAACAAAGAAACATTTTTATATCATGCCTTTCATGCATGCTCATCAGAAAATGAAATGCTAAACAACGTGCATTATCGAGAAGAATGTAGTAGATAGTACGTGGCTGCATTTTATAGCTTAAATTAATGTACTATTTAAGATGAAACGAGTTACCATCTCAGCTTGATTCCCGGATCCAGTACCCTACCCAATTAACCATCCGTCGTGCATACCTCATATTCAACTCAATAATTGCAAATTGACAACCTCTAAACAGCTTCTCTTTATATACCCTCACTCTCTGCAGCCTCCAACTCATTCCTCATCAAAAAGCTTCAAAAGCATAATAACTATAACAATTTCAAAGCTTGAAAAAGAGGGGAAGAAAACCTCAAAGTGTGAAAAATGGCACCTGGATTCGCCCGTTCAGTCTCACTTCCTCTTAGCCCAAGCCGTAAGATAGCATCATTTCATGTTCGATCAGTAAGCCTTCCATGCCAGACCCATCCCATCATCTTTAACCTTGAGGAACAGATCCAAACTGTTCAATCGTGGGCCACAAACCCAGAGAGATCATCGGCTTGGATCGTGGCTGGTCTAGTGCAGATTGATCTACTTCACACAGCCTTGGAAGATTTTCTCCAACTGTCCCAAACACAAGAGACCCTTCAACACTCTGCCCCAGTGGACCAAGTCCCTGACGACTTGCTCCAACTAGTTGATTTCTATGGTTCATTCCTATCCAACATTGGGACACTAAAACAATGCAACTCAGAGGTGCAGTCTGCACTTCGTCGTCAAGACGGAGTTCAGATGGCATCTTCTCTAAGATCACAACTGCATGCAGAGAAGGAGATGGCACAACTCGCTTCTGGGTTGAGAAGAATGACCAAGTGCAAACATCTTTCACTTTCTCCTGATGCAAAAGAGTTGGAGATTGTGAAGGAAGCAATTTGCACGACTGCCTTTGCTTCAGTGGCAGTATTCATGGAAGTTGGGGCATTGTCAGCAGCTGCTTCTTCAACAAAGATGAACAGTGCCACGAAGTCATTAAAGAGATTTGCCATAAACACTTCACTCAAGAAAAGAGGTACCGATGTGGAAAGAGATGTTGTATCTCTTGAAAGACTGGAGGAGCTAGAAGAAAATATCAGGGATATCGAGTTTTCTAGTGAGCGATTGTTCAAGAGCCTGATAAATTCAAGAATTTCACTTCTTAATATTACATCTTCTTTGTAAAACATTGAATAAATTTGTACATAGGTGAGCAACAATTTTGGTTAGCATTGTTAAGATGCTATATATAGATTTGTATATAAATGTTATACTAGTGGAAACTATACAACATAAATTTATCTCTTGCTGACATGAAAGTTCTTTTTTCTTTCATTACTAGTTTGTTCTTCTGTATATTATTTCGTAGAACCAATTAATTTAGTGTGCAAAGAATCACGGGTCATATAATTAGAGATACGATAATAACATATCACAGATTACAATTACATGAATCATTTCCTGATATCTTTTACCATCCTAAACTAAACTCTATCAACAATGAAGAAGAAACAAAAATGGGTAATAGTACTTAATTTACATTTTGTTAAAAAAAATGGAAAAGACTTGGTCCTGTTTACAAAGAACTGATAGAATGTCTAGTTAAAGCCGTTATAGATCTACTTAGTATATATTTGTAATTTCCCCCCACTGGATCATAGACTCTTACTATGGGCTTTTTTGTAAATATTTAATACAAAGTTATGTGGCTTGACCCTAATTTTCTTCCGATCTACATATGATATAAAAGAAAATCACAGCTAAACCTCGCATTTGTTGACCGTGCACATGTTTTCCAAGGAGGTCAGCTACTTAGCTTAATAACTCTTAATTAGAGGCACAACTAATTATTCCAACAACTCGTCTCGAACCAACAAGATTGTAATTTTATTCATGCCACAAATCAGCATTCAAAGTATAATTTTATTCGTCTGATTGATAAAATGGCCAGTTTGGATCTCAATACAAAATCCTACAGACCCGGCCAATAAACAGGTAACTGAACAACAGGTATACCAGGGTAACGATTGCATCAATCAACTGTAATATATTTTTCTTTCAGAAGATAATTTAGCATTACTGTCACTCAAAAACATTTAATTAGTCAATCTATCACTACATCTTAACTATTCGATCACAGAAAATTTATCAAAAAAGAACATGTGGACTATTCAATCAGTTGTAATTTTCTACTGAAATTGGTTGGTTTACCGAACACCAGTGGAAAAAACCCTCTAAACATGTGTTTTAATATAACTGGTAATTTAAGACGTACGAGTCATTTCCCCCTCCCTTAATAGTGCGTTATTAGAAAAAGGTGCATTAAATGAAAAAGAGGAAACTGCTCTGTGTTCTCATCTCTCACGACCATCACTGTATCTTTTCATTGAAACAACTTTTATGCCTGGAGGTGTTCTCTTTTTTAACAAAGAACATGAAAGAATACTTGATGGTTCATTTAACAATTATAACAAAGTAGATGTTTATTATCCTACTTTTACGTATGTGAACTCCAAGATCAAACATTCAATGTCACTCATTATTAATAAAATTACTTAGATAAAAGGAAATGGCCGAATCAAATGAATGTGTCTTCTTTTTTTTTTTTTAATATGCAAACATGCATATGGTTTAATTAGTTTCCAGGAGAAAATGGTATCAAAGAAAAGGATTCTTACTGCAATGCAAATCATATTCCTAATTGACTATGGATCACACTCAACTGGTCTCCCATCAAATGCTTTATCTGACGAGCAAGTCAGTTAACCTATGTTGCATTGGTAGGGTACGAGTACCGTACCCGGTACGATTCGGGTACGGTGGTACGAAAATTTTCAAAAATCTCTGGTACGGGTACGACGATATATATATATATTATTTGAATATGTTATTGATCTATAATTATATTATATTACAAAATATAATGTGTATAACATAATTTTGTTTAGCTACGGCTTAGAATTTGCACAAATAAATGACATAAACTTGGAATTTACATAAATAAATGACATAAACACTAATATCAACACGTTGACCGTTGACTTGTACGGTACCAGTACCCGGTTCGTACCCGGTACGGGTACGGCTGATGTTTCGAAGTACCAGGGTAACATAGCAGTTAAACATTTTGACTTTAAATTGCCAAAGCACCCATAAGACTACCTCAACACAATGCACAAATGACAAATCACCCTCCAACCCTGTCAAGCAACTGTAGCTCTTGTAATAAAAAAGACCATATTTTTATTTGCAATTCAACTTTCTCTAATTTTTATTTGACTCCACAGATTTGATATACACACAATGACAAAAAGCCACACGTGTTTAATACTAGCACTAGGGAAAAATGGAGTGCACACATATCTTGTAAACATCAAGGAGCACGCATGGTAGAGGAGACATTTGGAATCCACTGAACAATTGAAAATTTAGTATAGTCAGATCAAAGCCTAATCTCGCCACACCGTAATGTTGGGTTTCGGCAAACAAGTTTCTTATTTTAATTTCATGCCTTCTCCATCCATGCACAACTCTAAGCAAAAAGACATTTTTGGGCATCATAATCAAAAATGAAAAAAAAAAAAGTTAGAAGAGGTACGCAGTAGCTTTCTGCAGCTCATACAAAATGTGATATTAAAGATCCTATGACACGTCGTGTTTGCCACCTACCCCACAGCACGATTCCCGGATCGAGTACCTAGAAGAGTCACCACTCACCATCCCCTCGTGCACAGCTCATACATATTCAATACTATTATTTCAATATGACAGCCTAGCCTAACTGTTTCTTTATATACCCCTCCTCTCCATCTAAAAGGCTTCAACTCATTCAGATCCAGTACCTCAAAACTTATTGCAACAAGTAAAACTTGAGAAAAGAAAAAGAAAAGAGTGAAAAATGGCACCTGGCTTTGCCCGTTCTATCTCACTTCCTCTTAGCCCAACTCACAAGAAAGCATCATACCATGTGCGGTCTGTGAGTCTTCCATGTCGCTCCCACCCCCTCATCTCTAACATTGAGGAACAGATCAGAGCCGTACGATCATGGGCTGCAACCGCAGATGGGTCATTGGCTTGGATCGAAACAGGCCTAATGCAGATTGAACTACTTCATACAGCCTTGGAAGATTTTCTCCAACTCTCCCAAACTCAAGAGACCCTGCAACAATCTGCCTTAGTGGATCTACTCCTTGACGACTTGCTCCAACAAATTGACACATACGATTCTTTTGTATCAACCATAGTAGACCTAAAGCAGTGCAACTCAGAGGTACAGTCTGCAGTCCGTCGACAAGATGAAGTGCAGATGGTGTCTTCTCTGAGATCACAACGACAAGTTGAAAAGGAGATGACACGGCTTACCTCAGTCATGAAAGGAGTAAGTAAGTGCAGACATTTTGCACTTGCTTCTGATGCAAAAGAGTTGGAGATGGCTGGAATTGTGATGGAAGCTATTAGCGCTACTGCTTTTGCTTCAATGGCACTTTTCATGGGAATTCAGGCATTGTCTGCAAAGGCTACTACTGCCTTGAAGCCATCCAAAAGCTTGATGGTGCACCTTTTTGCAAAGAAAAGGCCAACAGAGGAGGAGATAAACACCCTAGAAAGATTGCAAGAGTTTGAAAATTGTATTAGAAATGTAGAGTGCTGTAGTGAGCGTGTGTTTAGGGGCCTGATATGCATCAGAGTTTCAATCCTTAACATCACTACTCCCTCATTGTAAATTTCTATAGGAAAATGTACATATGTGAGAAGAAAAGAAATTTTGGCCAACTTCCTTTAATTTGTTTCAAAATTTACAGATTTATTAGATTACATAAGTATAGCCAAATATGTGATATAAATGTGCAAATTAAAGAAGAAAGAATTTATCATTTATATAAAATATTAGTACATGGTTATGTTATTATCCTTCATTACCAAAAGAAAAACACCTATGATCTTATGGTACCGACTACTGGAACAAAATTTACTATTAAGAGAGTTATGTGCATATTATGAAAAGAAAAATTGGCAACAGGAGTACACGGAGGTTTTGTGTGTGTGTGTGTGTTGGGGGGGGGGGGGGGGGGGGGGTGATTGGTGGGTGGTTATAATATTAAATTTGAGATACTTTATATTAAATGCCATGTGTTGTTTGCCATACTACCAGCACATCTTGATTCTCGGATCAGACCCCTAACTGACTGACCTTGTCCACATGTGCAACCCAAATAAACTCAATTTAGTTAATACCCACAACCTAACTCTCTAGTCCTAAAATACCCTGTTGCCAGTTTCCATTAAAAATATAAACTGTACATTACATGGAAAAGGTCTGTATAGACCTTCATTTAGATAATTGATAGTATCTAATACAGAAAGTGCATTTTATAACATAAAATAAGTATGTATGTTCATATAATACAGCATTGTCAATTTTTTTTTAAATAATTGAAGGAAGATTTTTAATAGAACACAATTTGTTGAACTACTGTTTGTGATGAAATGAAACAGAGTATCATTCAACAAATTATTTCTTGCGAATAATTGTTATAATACGAAATATCACCCCTTTCAAGTTAATGACCAGATCTTATCCCAATTTCCAAAATCCTCTTTCACCACTAGAACAAATCAATCTCGGTGCAAATTTTACTAAGCCAAAAAGGATTGGAAGGAGACATATAACCTTAGAATGAATAGGAAAATAGACTCATAATCTAAAGTTATCCCAATTGCTATATAAAAATGATAGGTTGGGAGGAGCAAGGCTACTTATTCTGTGTCAATCTCAAAGAATAGAGGCATCACTGGTTTTTCTATTTGCAATATTAGAATATAGGATGGGAAAGAAGTACAAGGGTTATTGTGCTTTGTGTGTTTATTGTCAAATCATAATACACACCAGTCTGACAACATGATTTGTGGATCAGGTTCTCTCCCTTAATGAGTCCTCTCACGTGCATACTTAAGTAACATTGGAAAATAAAAAAAGAAAAAGCCAGATGAAAAGCTTACTATAAAGCAAAGTTCATCATGCAACTCAATGGCCATGATTTCGCTCTTGCAACAAAAATCAGTGAAGCTAAGGTAAATACAATACCTCTTCTACAGCCTACACGAATGGATGCAGGTTTATATTAAAACACGTAAATAAGTAAGAGGCTTGAAGTAATACAGCAGATGCCCACAATGTACACATGCAACAAGCCAACAACCTTTGATTTTAATCTAAACATGTGTACTCACGTTTCTGCAACTCATCATCTTTCTCCTAAAGCATCTTCACTATGTTTAAAAGGGAAAAAACTCATAATTGAGTTAACAAGCCATTGAGGCATTTTATCAAACACCTGGTCTGCACGTGGAGACAAGCACGAATACGCAACTCTGACGAGTCACGATACTCCATTAAGGCATAAAGAAGAGATTGGAATCTTTGGAGTTTGGACAAACAAAAGGAAGTTTTTAAAAGTCAGATCCATCTAATTCTAGTCTTATAGATGCAAAGTAATGTACCTTGTTTTTGGGAGGCAGATGCACATATTGCACCATAACAATTTGCAGGAAGAAGCACCTGATTCTGACTCTCAATTATTTAATTTGCAATCTAATAGGGGTAAATACTGCTCACACCTCTTGGCGATAGATCACAAGCTGTTCTTTTTTTTTTATTTTGTTTTCTTTGAGTGCTAGCCTGCTAGGTTATAAGTAAGAAGCGTGCATTGTTACTATATATCTAACAATAATAGTATAATACGTTATTAAAAAAAAAACCAATAATATGAGAACCTTTTTTTTAAAAAAAATGAAGTACGGAGAAAAGAAAATAACACACATTGTGCGTATTATCATATTACAAAAAAAAACCATAATAATTGAAAAAAGAATTTATTATCACATTTGTTGCTTGAAGTAACGAATTTTTTTTTTTTTTTTTGAAAAAGTTCTTTCATTTCAATATGTTTGAAGAGATACATCTATTCAAAGAATAGAAATAAATTTTTGTCCAATTCAATTTATGATTGCATTATTTCTATAAAAATAGGCACACACTTACGAACACACGAGACAAAGCAAACATTGATCTTTCTACCCGAAGCTCCCACCCTGTTTGCATTACGATGAGTAAGCACCATATGTGTTTTTTTTTTTTTTTTTTTTTTTTTCACAAATCTCCAAGTATCATTTAATTACAACAGACAAATTGTTAACCGATGTATACTTTGGTACAGACATTTGGTGAGCAACAAGCGCCAAAAATAAAATAAAATGTTATAATTAGAAACAGGAATAAGCTTAATTATCTAATAACACCGAGTAGTAGCGGTGGGAAACATTTGGAATCCCTGATTATTGATAAATAGACTCAGATCTGAGTCAAGCCTTGTCACACTGTTATGTCGGGTTTCGATGAACAAAAAAGAAAAAAAAATATTTCCTGCCTTTCATGCCCATCTATAAACGAAATACAAAAATATGCATTATGCAGAAGGTAAAAGAGGGTATGAGCCTGCATTGTTTAGCTTAAATGTGATATTTAAGATCGGATGACTCATCGTGTTTGCCATCTCCAACACAGCATGATTCCCGGATCGAGTTGCCTACCTGACTCACCGTACCCTCGTGCACACCCCAAATTAAACTCAATAATTCAAAATTGACAACCTAAATAGCTTCTCTTTATATAACCTCACCCTCTCCAACCTTCAACTCATTCCTGATCAATAAGCTTCAAAAGCATAATAACAATAACAAACAAAAGCTTGAAACAGAGAAACAAGAATTATCTCACGTACAGAGTAAACAATGGCGCCTCGATTCGCCCACTCTATCTCACTTCCTCTTAGCCCTAGCCACAAGAAAGCATCATACCATGTACGGTCAGTTAGTCTTCCATGCCGGTCCCACCCCCTCATCTCTAACCTCGAGGAACAGATACAAGCTGTTCAATCATGGGCTGCAAACCCAGAGGGCTCATCAGCATGGATTGTGGCTGGTCTAGTGCAGATAGATCTACTTCACACAGCCTTGGAAGATTTTCTCCAGCTCTCCCAAACTCAAGAGACCCTTCAAGACTCTGCGTCATTGGACCAACTCCTGGATGACTTGCTCCAACTAGTTGATTCTTATGGTTTATTCCTATCAAACATTGAGACACTAAAACAATGCAACTCAGAGATGCAGTCTGCATGCCGTCGACAAGACAAGGTTCAGATGGAATCTTCTCTAAGATTACACCAGCAGATAGAGAAGGAAATGACGCAACTTGCTTCTGGGTTGAGAGAAACAACCAAGTGCAAGCATCTTTCACTTTCTTCTGATGCAAGAGAGTTAGAAATCTTGAAGGAAGCAATTTATGCGACTTCCTTTGCTTCAATAGGAGTTTTCACAGGAGTTGAGGCATTGTCAGCAGCTGCTTCATCGACAAAGATGGTTGCAAGGAAATCATTAAAGAGATTGGCCATGAACACTTGTAAGAAGAAAAGGGATGCTGATTTGGAAAAAGATCTTGAATGTCTTGCAAAATTGGAAGAGCTAGAAGAAAATATCAAAAACATTGAGTTCTCCAGTGAGCGTTTGTTTAAGAGCATGATAAATTCAAGAGTTTCACTACTTAATATCAGAACCTCTTCTTTGTGAATTGTAATACATTGAAAGTTTGTATATAGACGAGCAAACAATTTTTGTTAACTTCGTTAAGATGTTATAGATTTGACAACTTATATTAATGGAAAACTATACAGTTAAAGACAAATTTCTTCTTGATGGCATGAATGTTTTGTTTCCTTCATTAATATAGTTTAGGCTACTTATCTGGGTTGTTATAAATTTTGAGAAACTAAGGAAATTGACTGCATAACAAATCAGAGGTCATTATAGGCTAGATCATTCATTTAAGTAAATTATGTCCTGAGATCCCTGACCATCTAGCGAAAACTCAATCTGCAAAGAAGAACGAACTGAAATGGGTAATTAGTACTCGCCAACACTTTTAACAAAATGGAGAAGACTTAGACGTAAATCGTGTCTAGTCAAAATAAGGTAGTTCGGTATGCACATCTTATAAAATGTCTAGTCAAAATTAGGTACTGGTTCGGTATGCACATGTATTCCTGGAAGGTTTAGCGAAATAAATCGCTACAAATTAATGGGCAGATAGCTATATCATCGACTCTTCTCAAGTCAACAATCCGATGTCGTTCTACTTGTGCCATAAATCATTATTTAAAGGATAATTCAATTCGTCCAGATTGAGGAAAATTGCAAGTTAGGATCCCAATACAAAATCCTGAACACCCAATTAAAAGGTAAAAAGTTTAGAAAGTGATGATCTCAATATAAAACGGCAAGTTAGGATTAAATCCAACATATATAGCTATTTGAAAAAGCACTTCGATCAGTTCTTGGTTTTTACAACAATTGGTTGGTTCACCCAGCACAGTGCAGAAAATCGTGTGGATCTCACAGAATAATAACTAGTAAATTAAGATGTTCAAATGGTCTGGCTAGTACCTATGGAAATGAGCGCATTAAAAGAAAAATCACAATTCTCTCTTTAATCACTTATGTATTTAGTACTACGGCAGTAGTCAGTCCACTGTTTTGGTTTGTAATCAGAGAGATCTGATTGTACTAATAGCATACAATGCACAAATTACTCTTCAACCCTATCAAGCAACTCTAGTTTTTCTCCTGAAAAACACCTATGTGACTATATCTATTGATATTCCAACTTTCTCTACATTTATCTCACTCCAAAAAATCTAACACGCACAGAATGGCAAAAAATCACACACTCATACGAGTTCAATACCAGGCTACCAGCATTAAAGGAAAAGATGTAAACAGAGCACAATAGATGAGACACTTGGAATCTATTGATCCATTGAAAGTATAGTTTAGTCAGATCTAAGACCTGTTGCCACACTGTAATGTTGGGTTGGCTACACAAGTTTCTTATTTTAATATCATGCCTTCTCCATGTCTATTCCCAAACAAACAGACATAATTGTGAATTATTAATTAAAGATCCAATGATTGACACATCGTGTTTGCCATCTGCCCCACAGCACGATTCCCGGATCGAGTACCTAGAAGACTCACCATCCCCTCGTGCACAGCTCATATGTATTCAACGCCATTTTTTCAATGTGGGAGCCTAACCTACTCTTTTCTTTATATACCCTCCTCTCCCTCTAAAGATTTGAACTCATTCCACATCCAAAAACCTCAAAAGTGCATAACCAAGTAAAACTTGAGAAAAAGAAACAGAAACATTTAAGAGTGAAAAATGGCACCTGGCTTCGCTCGTTCTATCTCACTTCCTCTTAGCCCAATTCATAAGAAAGCCTCGTATCACGTGCGCTCAGTAAGCCTACCTTGCCGGTCCCACCCCATTATCTCTGGTGTTGAGGAACAGATCCAAGCCATCAGAACCTGGGCTACAAATCCAGAGCAGTCATTGGAATGGATTGAGGCTGGCTTGGCACAGATTGAAATGCTTCACATAGCCTTGGAAGATTTTCTTCAACTCCCACAAACACAAGAGACCCTCCGCCAGGCTACCTCATTGGATCGACTTCTTGATGACTTGCTGCAACAAATTGATACATATGACTCATTTGTATCAACCATTATAGACCTAAGCCAGTGCAACTCAGAGGTGCAATCTGCGGTCCGTCGACAAGATGGAGCTCAGATGGTGTCTTCTCTCAGATCGCAACGGCAAGTTGAGAAGGAGATCACACGACTCACCTCAGTCCTGAAGGGACTGACAAAGTGCAGACATTTTGCACTTGTTTCTGATACAAAAGTATTGGAGATAGCCGGAATTGTCATGGATGCTATTAGGGCTACTTCTTTTGCTTCAGTGGCTCTTTTCACAGTAATTAGAGCATTGTCCTCAAAGGTTACTACTTCCTTGAAGCTGTCAAAAAAGTTGACGGTGAACTCTTTTGCAAAGAAAACGGCTACAGAAGAGGAGATAAATGCCCTGGGAAGATTGCAAGAGTTTGAAGAATGTATAAGAAGTATAGAGTGCTGTAGTGAGCGTGTGTTTAGGAGCTTGATATGCATCAGAGTTTCACTCCTAAATATCACTACTCCCTCATTGTAAATTTTAATAAAAAAATGTACATAGATGACAAAAAGAATTTTGGCCAACATCTTGTTATTTGTTTCAAAATTTATAGATTGATTAAATTTACATAGTGTAGTCAAAGATGCAATATGGGAATTGTTGTTTGTTCTTCAAGCTTCAATAACTTACAAGTGTTTGTTTCATTCCTTAAAACACAAAGAAGGAAATAATCCTCTAAAATTGAAAACCTGATAAAATAGTGATTAAACTGATTGAATTGTCTTTGGATCCGTGGCATCAACAATCTCTAAAGAAATTTCACCATTAACCAGAAATTTAATAGCTTAAACCATTAAATGACTCCCTGTCATTGAATGCCCTATATGTTGTCTTAAAAGCTTGGCAGCTACCAATTTTTTGCAATGAAATTTTTGACAAATTACAGGTTTCCTCCCATATGGTTTGATTGTTCAATGCCAGTTGTCTTCGGAAAACATTGAGCAGACAATATTCTCTAGTTACAGGCAGCTAGGCATTGTAACAACTATTTTAAGTCAACCACCAGATGATTAGATCAGTTTACTTGTTCAAAGAAGCGCCATTTTAAGTACAATCTTATCTTGAGTAAAAATTGGCAAGACTGGGACACTCTGCAAATCTTCTTGTGCAGAGAGTCTTCACTTTGTTACAATCTTTGTACTTAAGCTTGTTTTTTTGTGTTTAAAAAGAACTTTAGATCAAAATCCTAGAACTGCAAATATTAATAGATGGTCGCAATGAATCTAAATACCAGAATTGTTGTTACATATTTACATGTATCAGGATGGCAACCATATTTTCTAAACAAAATAGGAAAACCAAATATATCAGACTTCACTATTTACATAATAGGAATACATGGTTTTGTTATGATCCTCCATTACCATAAAGAACCACAAATGAGCTTTTATTACCATTTCTTTGAGACAAATTTCACTATAAATTCACTATAAATTGTTTCTGATGAAAGAGAGCAACCTAAAACTTAGTTTCATGATCATTCATATACCAGAAACATTTCTTAGTTAAAGTTCAACACTCCGCCAAGATTTTCTGAAAATTACACAACATTGATATCAATATGAAAATAAAAACATTTTTATTGGTCGTGGGTGGTAACTTGTAAGATTGCTTTTCATTTTCATGAATAAGTCGTGGAGATGCACTTATTTCAGGAAAAAAAAATGAAAACAAAACAAGATTTTTGTTTATACAAAAGAAAATTGCATACTTTTAAGAAGATTGGACTAGTAAGATATTCATACAAAAGTAGATCCAGATCTAAAGTTTATCCAATTAGCTTATTACCGCTGACTTTTTATTTAATGTGCACAGTTAGAAGATTGGAGTAGAAAGATATTCATGCAGGTCATTGTGCTCTGTGTCTATTGCAAAATCATCATATATCCAGTCCCTAACACCTTAATTCCTTGATCAGGTTCTCTCATCAGTCCTCCCCCGTGCACACTATATATTTAATTATATTTAGTTTCCAAAATCTGAAAGAAACTCTCCCTTTATCCATCCTATAACTCCATAATAAAAGAACACCAAAAGAAGGGATGATATATATTCATTTCCAGATGTAACAACTCTACTGAAAGTGAAGATGGGACCAGGATGAAGCAGTGTGCATCACTGACGATCACTTGAGGCATAATCAGTCAGAACTCAGAACTATCATCAAGAAGCTTAATCACCATTATTTCCTTCAGTAAGTCCCTAAACACTTTACTTCAGAATGAAGTGTCCTTAAACAAACTGATGGGAAATGGGGCCTCAGTAAAGATCAAACTTTCAAGAGGCTGCTATAGTTCCACTATGGAATTACTGCTACACATAAGAACTTTTTCCAAATAATTTAATTAGATCCTGGGTATATTCAAGAGTTTCCCTTATCATAAACAGCATTGCTTCTCATAATAAAAGGAAAACAGAAACTATAAATCTACTGTACAATTCATGAAAAAAGGGGCTAAAAGTTCTTTACTCTGACAAAATAAATTAAGGTGTTGTTTTTGTTATTATGAAAACCTAGTGTGTTTAAGTTAACTGATATGAACTATTAGGTTGACCAATAAATGTTCATAGAGAAATGTAAGTACGATCCTGATTTCCATGATTCTCATTCATGCATCTCTATTTGGTGTTTTGCATGTGTCAATTTGTCAACTATCTTCTTTAAAATGCAGCACTTTGTAAATAAGATTATATGTAAAAAAGGACTCCCTAATACATAAACGTGGTTGCAAAAAAATTCAGGACTCCTGTATTTCTTTTCCATTTTAATCAAATAGACACCAAGGAATAATCTATTAGCAACTATATGATCCACATGTCATAATAATGTTTTATATTATTCATGCTGCTGATTTGCCATGCCATAGTGTATATTTCGGTTTAGATTCTCCCAATTGACCATCTCTCATATATTGTTAGCAACAAGAACAGAACAATGGAATAGATGCATGATTACAGACAACAACACACGTGGTTCAACTAACACACGTATTTGCATGACTACAGCACATCTACGAGATGGAAAGGAGGCATATGGAATATATACGATCAATATCAAGAGATATGAGTTTAACTAGGGTTATACATAACAACTACAAATATTAAGCGTGGAACTCTTCTGTAATGCTGGTTCACCCAACACAAGGCACATGGCGTTGCTAGTAATAATTTGTCTAAGTCAACTCTAAATAGCTTGTTATGCATATTATCTCCTTTTAAAATCATAAGGTCATGGGTCATGTTATAAATCCATAGTTGTTATATCACGTTTTTGTAACAAATATCTCAGTATAAGCTAACCGATGACACTGCTCTCATGCTGGTCAATTGTGTCCTTCAACTAAAATTCCCTCGTGTGTGTGCACGCTTGGCATCAATCAAAGTCTGTCTCTTGCAAGTTTCTTATAGAACCCTTTCACTATCTCACATATCCAAACAAAAAATGACAAAACAGAGACAAAATTTAGAGCAACTACTAATAGTACGTTGAGTCAAAAAATTGACGAGAAGAGAAACGTCTGTGATTTCCAATAGTTCCTTCAAATATCATCGATTTACTTCAGAAGAGTATAGACATCTTCTGTGGTTTCAAAATAGGAAGGTTTAGAACACATTAGGATACTTCAGAATAACCTGTTTTCACAGAAGGAAAAAAATGAGAACAAGGTCATTGAGCAAAGCATATCTCTGGGTGTATAATTTTGTAATCATATGTTCCGTGTCATGTCAATTGTACAAGTGCTTTATGTTTTCACTGTAGTGGACTAGCAATATTGATAGTTAAACATAGTTTATCAACTGAACTCAACCAAAAAACTTTTCCTTGTCTAGATTTGAAAACGAACTTAAAAATGGGTAAACAAAGCCATTAAGGCATTTAATCAAACACCTGATCTGCACGGAAAGACTTTACCAAGGTGCCCTGCTCCCACCAGTTACAACTCACAACACTCCATTGAAACGGAGAGAAGAGATTGGTGGAGTCGTCCAACCAATAGAAAAGGTTCTAAAGTCAGATCTATCTAATTCTAGTCTTCTAGATGAAGATTTTCTAATTCCGACCTTCAATTATTTATTTTGCGCCATAAATAGTACAGTTGGGAACTTGAGATGGCTACATGGTTTGTATTCTGGAGTAAACACTAGTTCCGCTCTCCCGTATCGCAATTTTGGGATGGATAGGGTCCGACTGTCAGAGACTCAATAGTCAACAGTCAACAGTCAATCCTCTCCTCTCTCAATAGTCAATAAGACAATAACCACCCCACTCTCAACTCTCAAGCAAAGACACGTCAGTTCAGCCACTTAGATCTCAGTTCGACGACTATTTTAAATTGCAACGTGATGAATCGATGAGATTAAATATTTGTAATTGTGTAACGTTTGTTAATCTTTTTTATGGAATAAGAATTTTGAAAAATAAAAAGTGGTAAATTAATTTATTGACTTCATAGATTTGATTGTGCTACTAGAAAAGGAGGCTAATTAATCTCATTAGTTTGCGTATATTATTTTTGTAAAATACACCAGGACAGATTTATGAAAGTCATTTCCGAAGAAAATATAATTATTGAACATACAAATTATTTGTATGTATAAATTTTGACACATTAATCAAGGCATTTTTGTGCACATTGTAAGGTGTAGAGCAAACAACTGAAGCCTAATAGATAAATTAATGGACCTGACTTGCATCATTTTATAACCAGATAGCATGATCTGTTCGGAGGGCGTTTGGTTGAGGAATAGGTGGAGGAATAAATTATGCAGCATACATTTTTGTGTCAGGTTATATAGTCAGTGTTTGGTTGTGGAGTAAATAGAGTGATGAAATAAATCATTATTTTATTATTATTTGTGTTAGTAATTATAATATTATTTTTCATTATAGTTTGAAAAGATATTATTTTGTTTCGTATTCAACTTGTGGAGCACCTGGAGCACCTACTTAATTTATACTATCTTTTGATGATGGTATAGGTTCTACCCATTTATTTCATGTTAGGCAAAGGTGTTTGGTTACGTAAATGAGAAACAGAGGAGGAAACTCATGTAGCAATCAAACACCCCCGAAGGGTCACGTTATGACGTCTGATTATCAAATAAGCCACCAAAGTTTCTTTAGCACCAATTATCAGAATCAAATTTAGCCACGAATTGTTCTCTGTCTACAATGAAACAGAGTAATATTTGCCCCGAAGTTGTACTGTACTATATCAATTTCATCCCACATTATCCAAAAATTATTTCACTATGGAAAAATTAATTTGATTTTTTAGAAAGTTAGGATTGCATAGTTGTTGCCTGAAAGTTATATTGGTATCAGAAAAGGCATGTTATCTTTCATCTACCTAGCACTAAAAAACGTAAAAATAAAAACTATAGTGAAACGCCAAACATAGTGAAAAGGAGAACCTTGGAAACAACTGACAAATTGAAAAAAAAAAAATCAGACCTAATTTATATTCTTGTGAAACTATTCTTTTGGATTTGGATGAACAGAGAAGTTATATTTAAAAGAGTATCAGTGTGGAAATTGCTTCACATAATTATATTGTATCATACAAAAGGAGGCCATCAAAGTTTTCTTAGTACGAAGTAATGGAAATAAAATAGGTCACCAATTTGTCTCTCAGTTTAGAATCAGTGTAATACTACTAATCTATAGCCTCAAGTGTGTAACATCCTACCAAAGCTCGCTGTAATTTTTCCAATACTGATCCCAATATGAAAACAGAAAAATCAGTTTCGTATTAAAAAGCTAAAATAATATTTTCGGCCCCTGATCCTAGTAGAAGAGACATAGGTTATCCACCAAGCTGGGAGGAGACATTTGGAATCAGTCTTGCCGAACTGTTCTGTTGGGTTTTGGATCAACTGAGAAAATAAATCTCAAACATATTGCCTTTCCATTGTACAGCTCCAAATTACGAGACTAATGTGGATTATAAAGAAAAAATCAGGCAAGCATACATCGTGGATCTCTGTGCATATGCTATTAAATTTGATAACTTATATTGAATAATACATGGTGTTTGCCATATTAACAGCATAGCTTGATGCTCGGATCGGGTCCCCTACCTGACTCACCTCCCCCTCGTGTACAACTCGTAATCAATTCAATTATTTCAAATCCACAACCTAACTCTGTTCTCCTTAAATACCCCAACCGTCTCCATCCCCCAATCCATCTCAGATTCAAAAAGCCAGAAAACATTTCAAGCAAAGCTCAAAGAAAGAAAAAAGCAAATAAGAGTAAAAATGGCACCTAGTTTCGCTCGTTCAACCTCACTTCCTTCTAGCCCGACACATAAGAAAGCATCATATCATGTCCGCTCTGTGAGTCTTCCATGCCGGTCCCACCCCCTCATCTCTAACCTTGAGGAACAGATCCAAGCGGTCAGATCCTGGGGTGCAAACCCGGAGGGGTCATCAGCATGGATCGAGGCAGGCCTAGCACACATTGAATTGCTTCAAATAGCCTTGGAAGATTTCCTCCAGCTGCCGCAAACCCAAGACACCCTTCGTCAAGCTGCCTCGGTTGATCAACTTCTTGACGACTTGCTCCAACTAGTTGATGCTTATGGCTCCTTTGTATCAACAATTCTCACACTCAAAGAATGCCACTCAAATGTTCAGTCGGCCTTCCGCAGACAGGATGAGGTTAGAATAGCATCCTTTCTCAAATCACAACGGAATGCGGAGAAGGAGATTGCTCAACTTACCACAGGTTTAAGAGGTATCAGTAAATGCCGGAATCTTGCACTTTGTTCTGATACAAAACAGATTGAAATAACCGGGATCATAAGGGAAGCAATTTGTACAACTGCTTTCGCTTCCATGGCAATTTTTGCTGGAGTTCAGACATTGTCAGCAGCTGCTTCATCAAAAAAGACTTTTGGTGTCACAAGATCATTTAAAAAATTGGCCATAAGCTATTCTTTGAAGAAATGCAGCACAGGCGAGGAAGAGAGCATTAATAATATTAAGAGATTTGAAGAGTTAGATGAATGTATTAAATTCTCAGAGTGCTTAAGCGAGCGTGTGTTTAGGAGCTTGATTAACTCAAGAGTTTCACTCCTGAATATCACAACTCCTTAATTGTAATATAAACTAAATTTTGTATATAGAAAAAGAAAAAATAGACTTAAGTCTGAATTTTGATGTTTCAATTTTACAGTTTAAATATCTTCGAGAAATCTCAGAAAAAGACGAATGGTAAATCACCTTTAATTGATTCACTCACTGGCACAGAAATATAGCATCGGTATTATTTACTTAGAACAATTGACTAGACATCTATCACATTGTATTTCAGATCTTTATCTACTGTTTATTCGTTGTGTAAACTATAATTCAATTCCGTTCATGGTTTGTCATGAAAAAGCTCACCTACTTTTGTTATGTCAGTTATGACCTATCCAAAAGTTGCTTTTTAACAATAAAAAGAGAATTATTAGGGTTATTATTGCATATAAGCACACTATTTCAATGCACATAAGAAGGTTCCGACAAGACAACTGGACTTCGTTAACAGAAGTTAGGCTCTCTGCATGATTGGGAAAAAGAAATTGTATTATCAATCTGTCTTAAGATGGTTGTGCACATGCATTCTTTGAAACATATTATTGGGTACAGCTATATATTATTACAACCATTATTATGTAATTAATCTCCTATAGATGATAAGAAGGGGACATCTGGAATCTCAGAGATAACAGAAAAATTGGCTCAGATCTCAATTCCAGCAAGTGCTTTATTTTAAATTGTTGGGTTGGATGCGCAAGACCACTTATATTCAATTCTTCAAACACGTCTTAGAGCATGAACTATAATTGAATAATGAATTAGAGTGCATGATTAGAGTGCTTCATTCCGATCATAGCCATAATGATTTGTGGATGGGTTCCTTCCATTATGAGCTTTCCCAAATAAAAACTTTCAATTTAATAAATTTCTTATTGTCTTTCTCCTAAATCTGACAAAAACACTCTCTGTATAACCAACCTTGGATACCAGGATCAGACAGTGGATGGTTACCGTTTAAACTTTAGAGATATAACAAGTCAAACTCCCCTATCAAGCAAGTCAGTAGAAACTTTACTGGAAAGCAAATTACCATTAGAGATCAATTCTGACTGGATGTGGGCCCTAAGTAAGGATGTATATATCCAGTATCAGTATGCACAATACTTTGGTGAGTGTATTTCTGTTGCACATGTTAAACTTTTCATGATAGACTCTAGGTAATACCTTATAAACATCATGGTTTCTCATTTTAAGTGGTAAAAATTAGAAGATTTAAATTACCATTAGAAAATTTTAATTAATTCAGCATATCAAGAAAATGCGGCTTTATTAAGGTTATTCGTAACGTATTATAAGAAAAGAGAAAAGTTGCTTTTGTTGTTGTAATACACCTGTGCAAATTATTTAGCACGATTAAATCTGTAGGTTTTCAATAGATGTCCAAAGATAAATGAAATCTGGAACTTGGATAACTCAAATGTACTCTCCCTTTATTTTTGAAATAATTCATAAATTTTTAATTGAATAACACACGTCAATACAGCTCTAATCAAGATTACCCATAATAAGTACTCCCCCCCCCCCCCCTCAAAAAAATAATAATAATAATAAAAAAATAAATAATAAATAATAATTATAATAAAACCAAGACACGCACGCACTTCATAAACTGACAGCAAAGTGTCATGTTTATCCGGTTTTGTTGACATTTAAAACCAATGGAACAGTTATATGCTTCGAATGTTCAAATCATGTTGTGTACTATAGATGCTGTTGTTTTGTTGTTCCATGGTGTATGTTTCAGTTTAGATTCTCCCTACCGGATGTCTCACCTAGTGTTGACCACAAGAAATGGAATAAGTATGTTAATACAGACAACAACACCCGCAGATTCTACTAACAAACTACACATCACTTTGAAACCCTTTTATAGTTTTATTTATATCCCATTTCTCATCATTTATAAGTCCCAGCCTCACCTGACATACCAAACTGACATACCAAAGTGAAAAGAAACAGAAGAGAAGAAGATGATACCAGGGTTCAACCGCTCCATCACATTTCCGATGACCCAGAGACCTAAGAAGAGGCTCGCATACCATGTACGATCGGTTAGTCTCCCTTGTGAATCGCATCCTTTAATTGCGAATCTCAAGGAGAAGATCAATGTCGTCGGATCGTGGGTTGCCGGTGCAGATGCTTCTCTTGCCTAGATTGAAGCTGGTCTATCGCACATCGAGCTGCTACTCTCAGCTGTGACTGAATTCCTCAACCTCTCAGAGACAAAAACAGTTCTTCAACATGCCGCTGTGTCGACTGAGTGCCTCCTCGAAAGTTTCTTATACCTAGTTGATTCATATGGGTTGATGCAATCTGAGATGGTCGCGATGAAGCAACATCATTTTGAGGTTCAGTCAGCTCTCAGAAGGCACGACTCTGCATGATCGCTTCTTCTCTGAAATCACAGAGAATAATTGAGAAGGAACTCAGCCACCTTGCCGCTAATTTGCATGCAACAACTAAATCCTCACATATATGGTTCTTCCTTCAGATGATTCAGAGGCAGAGATCATTGAGGTTATGAAAGAGGCGATTGGCGCCATGTCAGCAGCCTCTGTGGTTCTCCTTAACAGAGTGGAGGCAGTGTCGGCTACTGCCTCTACTGCGGCTGCTTCGTTGGCACAGTGCACAGCCAGACATTTCAAGATGAGGAGTTGTAATGGAGAGAAAGAGATGGTGATTCATGTAAAATTTGAGTTGGAAAGATGCATTGAGATGGTAGAGAGACGAACAGAGAGTGTGCTCGGGAGTCTGGTTAATTCCAGAGTTTTGTTACTAAACATTCAAAGTGGATTGTTCTAGAGACATTAGTGAAGAGGCTAATTAGACTAGTTGTAAATAATGTACATGTACATAGTTATTGAACAGAAATTATAAGAGTGAGACTCTTTTGATTAACATCGTTTGTGAATTTATTTTTGCTTGCTTAACAATTAATTGTTGCATTTCGGCATCAATTGTCTGATTTATGTATCACCTATATTTTATAAAAAGGTAATTTTAATTGGTCCAATGGAATTGCACTAATTTGCTACTCACGAAGAAAATAATGTAATCATTTACAACATTACAAAATAATACAGACAATTTTTTGTGGATTTTTAATTGATGTAACTCATTCGAATTCATTTTAAAGATTATAAAATTCAAAATTTTATTGACAAAGCACCTTTTTCCCCTGTTTTTTCCTCAAATTGGAACAAAGGATAATAGGATCCATCATCACTAACATCAGCTCACCTGATTGATCCGTTTTATCTTTGACAAGTTCTGCTGCGTATCTATCTACAAGTCAATTTCAGGCGCAGTGTTAAAACGAAGCTCCTTCCAAATATTTTGTTTTGGACCAAAGGAATTCAACGGACCAGTTATAGTGTACCTAGCCGTCTTCACTTGATGTTTTATTTAACAGAAGCTGAGGTTGAAACTTGGAACTTGACAGTCCGGTTTGGTACCGGTCCTCTTCAACTTCTCCTGGATTAAAAGGCGTCATAAGTGACATCTGCTTCCAGATATGATGGCCCCCCTCTTGTATTGTATCTATCTTGGTGGTTGTTAAGTATTAATTGTAAGACTAGAGAGGGTTAATCGAGCGAAGCTCGATATTTGATATAGTAATAAAAATTAAATATGTTATCATTTAATAAATATTGATTGTAATTAGGTTGTTATGTTTATAATTAATTTAAATAAATTAACAATTATGAAAAAATTAACAATTAGTAGTCTGTTTAGGCATTTGAACTACTTTTGTTGACTTAAGTTTTTAAACTATCACAAATAAAAAACGTTGTTCCATCATTTTTCATAGAAGCAACTAAGAGAGAGATTGAAATAAATTATGTGACAAAAATGACGCAGTATAATTAAAATGGATCTCAATAAGGAAACACAGCTCTAAGCAACACATATTACAACACAATAAGTAACACAAAAAAAATTAACATATATCTAAAGGAACGGACTAGATTTAGTCTAAGTAGAAAATCAAAGGTTTTGATGGCGTGTTGCACTAATATTAACTAAAACAGGGACCGACACCCATACATCTTTATTTATATTTTAGATTTTAGATGTGAGGGTTGGCCTATTAGCCTATTACATACATGCACTAAATCCTTAAGCTGGATTTTAAGTGAATTATATAGTGAAGTATGGTATGCTGGCCCCTCTTCAATGATGGAAATAATTTGATGATCACAAACAATTTTAAATTAGACCGTATATGAAATAAGAATATAAGATCGTCTATTTTTTTCTTTCATAGTTGTACATAAGAATGTATAATATCTATAAATGTAGAGCATTTATCTTATGAGTTAGTAATCAACAACTGCCTTTATTTTTCTATTTCACTACCCTTTTACTTTTTAGTTAAGTAACTATGAAGTATGCACTAAAGTTGTGGCTAAAAGTTCTTTAATCTGACAAAATAAATTAAGGTGCTGTTTCTGTTATTATCAAAAACCCAGTGTGTTTAAGTTAACTGATATGAACTCGTAGGTTGACCAACAGGCAACAACTGATTTTCATGATATTCTCCTTTTCTTGATTCTCATTCATGCATCACTATTTGGTGTTTTACATGTGTCAACTATCTTCTTTAAAATGCAGACACTTTATTATAAATAAAATTTATACATAAACAAGGACTCCCTAATACATAAACGTGACTGCAAAAAATTCAGGATTCCTGTATTTATTTTCCATTTTAATCAAATAGACACCAAGGAATAATCTGTTAGCAACTATATGATCCATTTGTCCTAATAAAATTTTATATTATTCATGCCGCTGTTTTGCCATGCCATAGTGTATATTTCGGTTTAGATTCTCCCTATTGAACATCTCTCATATATTGTTGACAACAAGAACAGAACAAATGGAATAGATGCATGATTACAGACAACAACACACGTGGTTCAACTAACACACGTATTTGCATGACTACAGCACATCTAGGAGATGGAAAGGAGGCATATGGAATAGTAAAGTCTTTTTAGGGTTATGAGTTTAATTAGGGTTATACATAAAAACTACAAATGTTTAACTTGGAGCTCTTCTGTAATGCTGGTTCACCCAACACAAGGCACATGGCTTTGCTAGTAATAATTTGTCTAAGTCAACTCTCAATAGCTTGTTATGCACATTATCTCCTTTTAAAATCATAAGGTCATGGGTCATGTTATAAATCCATAGTTGTTATATCACGTTTTTGTAACAAACATCTCATATAAACTAACCGATGTCACTGCTCTCATGTTGGTCAATTGTGTCCTTCAATTAAAATTCCCTCATGTGTGTGCACGCTTGGCATCAATCAAGTCTGTCTCTTGCAAGTTTCTTATGGAACCCTTTCACTATCTCACAAATCCAAACAAAACAGAGACAAAATTTAGAGCAACAACTAGTAGTAGTACCTTGAGTCAAAAAATTGACGAGAAGAGAAACGTCTGTGATTTCCAATAGTTCCTTCAAATATCATCGATTTACTTCAGAAGAGTAAATACAACTTCTGCGGTTTCAAAATTGGAAGGTTTAGAACACCTTAGGATACTTCAGAATAACCTATTTTCACAGAAGAAAAAAATGAAAACAAGGTCATTAAGCAAAGCATCTCTCTGGGTGTATAATTTTGTAATCATATGTTTCGTGTCATGTCAATTGTACAAGTGCTTTATGTTTTCACTGTAGTGGACTTGTAATATTGATAATTAAACATTGTTTATCAACTCAACCCATCTAAAAAACTTTTCCTTCTCTAGATTAAAAAACGAACTCAAAAACGGGTTACCAAAGCCATTCAGGCATTTTATCAAACACCTGATCTGCACGTGAAGACTTTACCAAGGTGCCCTGCTTCCACCAGGCACAACACTCCATTGAAGCGGAGAGAAGAGATTGGTGGAGTCGTCCGACTAATAGAAAAGGTTTTAAAGTCAGATCTATCTAATTCTAGTCCTCTAGATGAAGATTTTCTAATTTCGACCTTCAATTATTTATTTTGCGGAATAAAGTAGCACAATGGTGTGTATTATTTCTGGAACACCTCGGGGCAGTTAAGTCAAGTCAAAGCTAACAAGTAACAACACGTCACTAGTTAGAAGTTACGCTCTTCCCCGTATCCCAACTTTTGGATAATTGGATATATGGGATCATAGACTCGAGGGTCAATAGTCAATACTCTCCTCTCCCAATTACCACCGCTCGACCAAGCAAAAACACCAATTAATTCAGCCACTTATATCTCACTTTGACACCTATTTTAAATTGCGACGTGATGAATCGATAAGACCAATCATTGATATTTTGTTACCTCCTGTAATTATTTTTACGGATTAAGAATTTTGATAAATAAACGATTGGTATAAATTTTTTATTCTCATAGATTTTATTGTTCTTCTAAAAAGGAGGCCAATCTCATTAGTTTGCGTTTATTATTCTTTAAAATACATCCGGACAAATTTATGAAACTCATCTGCAAAGAAAAGATAATTATTGTACATACAAATTATTTGTATGTATATATTTCAAGCAATACTAGAGTCACCTATTAAAATTGGTATCATCTTAAAGACCAAATTTTACAAAATTTGTAAAGAAAAGATAATTAAAGTAAAATGTGATTCTAGTCTCACCTATTAAAAATTCAAATTACTGATCCAAACTATTCAATATGATCTTTATTTTGATATATCTTAAAGACCAAATTTTACAATTTTTTTTTTAAAAAATTACCTATATATTTCAGATTTTTTTTTTTAAAAAAAAATGGAGGGAGGGTCCATAATTAATTAGATTGAAAATTTTCTAAAATTCAAAAAATAGTAAAAAAAATGATAAAAATTATAAAATTTGATCTCTAAGGAGATTTCATTATGGAGAACAAATTGAGCGATTCAGATTTGCCATTGTAATAGCAAAAATTGGGATTCGATCATCTTTGACGCAAAAATTGGGATTCGATCGTGTTTGACGGGCTCAAGTGATTATATATTTCGACACATTAACCAATTAAGGCACATTTTGTGCACATTATAAGGTGTAGAGCAAAAAACTGAAGCCTAATAGATAAATTAATTGACCTGACTTGAATCATTTTACCACCGCATTGCAGGAACTCTTGAAGTTTTCTCTGCATCATTGCTAGGAGCATAGGCTAGTTAAAGATGATAGGCTTGATGATGATCCTCAAATTGAACTACATGGTTCACCTTTTATATCTAATTATCAATAAACCACCAAAGTTTCTTTAGCACCAGTTATCAGAATCAAATTCAGCCACCAACAGAGTAATATTTACCCCAAAGTGTACAGTCTACCAATTGCATCCTATAATATCCAAATTTTATTTTATTATAGAAATATTGATTTGATTTTTCAGAAAGTTAACATGGCATAGTTGTTGCCTGAAAGTTATATTGGTATCAGTCTATCAGAAAAGGCATGTTATCTTTAATCTATCTAGCACTAAAAAAACGTAAAAAATAAAAACTATAGTGAAACGTCAAACATAGTGAAAATGAGACATCTGGAAACTACTGACAATTTTTTTTTTAAAAAAAAAATCAGACCTAATTTATATTCTTGCGAAACTGTTCTTTTGGATTTGGATGAACAGAGAAGCAATATTTAAAGATATTTAAAATAGTATCACTGTGGAAAAATCTTCAGATAATTATATTTTATTATACAAAAGGAGGCCATCAAAGTTTTTTAGTATGAAGTAAAGGAAACAAAATTGGACACCAATTTGTCCCACAGTTTACAATCAGTGTAATGCTACTAATGTATAGCCTCAAGAGTTCAACACCCTACCAAAGTTCGCTGTAAATTTTCCAATACTGATCTCAATATGGAAACAGAAAAAATCAGTTTCATATTAAAAAGCTAAAATAATAATTTTGGCGTCTGATCCTAGTAGAAGAGACATAGGTTATCCACCTAGTTGGAAGGAAACATTTGGAAGCAGTCTTGCCGAACTGTTCTGTTGGGTTTTGGATGAACTGAGAAAATAAATCTCAAACATATTTCCTTTCCATTGTAAAGCTCCGAATTACGAGACTAATGTGGATTATAAAGAAACAATCAGGCAAGCTTACATCGTGGATCTCTGCGAATATGCTATTAAATTTGATAACTTACATTAAATAATACATGGTGTTTGCCATATTAACAGCATAGCTTGATGCTCGGATCGGGTCCCCTACCTGACTCACCTCCCCCTCGTATACAACTCATAATCAATTCAATTATTTCAAATCCACAACCTAACTCTGTTCTCCTTAAATACCCCAACCTTCCCCATCCTCCAATCCATCTCAGATTGAAAAAGCCAGAAAACATTTCCAGCAAAGCCCAAAGAAAGAAAGCAAATAAGAGTAAAAATGGCACCTAGTTTCGCTCGTTCAACCTCACTTCCTTCTAGCCCGACACATAAGAAAGCATCATATCATGTCCGCTCTGTGAGTCTTCCATGCCGGTCCCACCCCCTCATCTCTAACCTTGAGGAACAGATCCAAGCTGTCCGATCCTGGGGTGCAAACCCGGAGGGGTCATCAGCTTGGATTGAGGCCGGCCTAGCACACATCGAATTGCTTCAAATAGCCTTGGAAGATTTCCTCCAGCTGCCGCAAACCCAAGACACCCTTCGTCAAGCTGCCTCAGTTGATCAACTTCTTGACGACTTGCTCCAACTCGTTGATACTTATGGCTCCTTTGTATCAACCATTCTCACACTCAAAGAATGTCACTCAAATGTTCAATCAGCCTTCCGCAGACAGGATGAGGCTAGAATAGCATCCTTTCTCAAATCACAACGGAATGCGGAGAAGGAGATTGCTCAACTTACCTCGAGTTTAAGAGGTATCAGTAAATGCCGGCATCTAGCACTTTGTTCTGATACAAAAGAGATTGAAATAACCGGGATCATAAGGGAAGCAATTTGTACAACTGCTTTTGCTTCCATGGCAATTTTTGCTGGAGTTCAGACATTGTCAGCAGCTGCTTCATCAAAAAAGAGTTTTGGTGTCACAAGATCATTTAAAAAATTGGCCATAAGCTATTCTTTGAAGAAATGCAGCACAGGCGAGGAAGAGAACTTTAATACTATTAAGAGATTTGAAGAGTTAGATGAATGTATTAGATTCTCAGAGTGCTTAAGCGAGCGTGTGTTTAGGAGCTTGATTAACTCAAGAGTTTCACTCCTGAATATCACAACTCCTTGATTGTAATATAAACTAAATTTTGTATATAGAAAAAGAAAAATTAGACTTATGTTTGAATTTTGATGTTTCAATTTTACAGTTTAAATAGCTTTGAGAAATCTCAGAAAAAGACGAATGGTAAATCACTTTTAATTGATTCACTCACTGGCACAGAAATATAGCATCGGTATTATTTAAAAAACAATTGACTAGACATCTAATCACATTTATATTTCAGATCTTTATCTACTATTTATTCGTTGTGAAGACTATAATTCAATTCCGTTCATGGTTTGTCATGAAAAAGCTCACCTACTTTTGTTATGTCAGTTATGACCTATCCAAAAGTTGCTTGTTAACAATAAAAAGTGAATTATTGGGGTTATTATTGCATATAAGAACACTATTTCAATGCACATAAGAAGGTTCCGACAAGACAACTGGACTTCGTTAACAGAAGTTAGGCCCTTAGCATGATTGGGAAAAAGAAATTGTATGATCGATCTGTCTTAATATGGTTGTGCACATGCATTCTTTGACATATATTATTGGGGACAGCTATATATTATTGCAACCATTATTATGTAATTAATCTCCTATAGATGATAAGAAGGAGACATCCGGAATCTCAGAAGGAACATAAAAATTGGCTCAGATCTCAATTCCAGCAAGTGCTTTATTTTTAATTGCTGGGTTGGACGCGCAAGACCACTTATTTTAATTCAATTCTTCAAACACATCTTAGAGCATAGAACTATAATTGAATAATGAATTAGAGTGCATGATTAGAGTGCTTCATTCCGATCATAGCCATAATGATTTGTGGATGGGTTCCTTCCATTATGAGCTTTCCCAAATAAAAATTTTCAATTTAATAAATTTCTTATTGTCTTTGTCCTAAATCTTACCGTTTCAACTTTCATAACAAGTCAAACTCCCCTATCAAGCAAGTCAGTAGAAACTTTACTGGAAAGTAAATTACCATTAGAGATCAATGCTGACTGAAAGTGGGCCCTAAGTAAGGATGTATATATCCAGTATCAGTATGCACAATACTTTGGTGGTGTAATATTGCTGTTGCACATGTTAAACTTTTCATGATAGACTCTAGGTAATACCTTATAAACATCATGGTTTCTCGTTTTAAGTGGTAAATTATAAGATTTAAATTACCATTAGAAAATTTTAATTAATTCAGCATATCAAGAAAATGCGGATTTATTAAGGTTATTTGTAACGGATTATAAGAAAAGAGAAAAGTTGCTTCCGTTGTTGTAATACACCTGTGCAAATTATTTAGCACGATTAAATTTGTAGGTTTTCAATAGATGTTCAAAGATAAATGAAATCTGGAACTTGGATAACTCAAATGTACTCTCCCTTATTTTTTAAATAATTCATAAATTTTTAATTGAATAACAGACATCAACACAGCTTTAAACAAGATTACCCATAATAAGTACTCCCCCCATCCCCCAACCTCCCCCCCCCCCAAAAAAAAAAAAATAATAATAAAATAATAATAATAATAATAATAATAATAATAAATAAATAATAAAACCAAGACACGCACGCACTTCATAAACTGACAGCAAAATGTTCATGTTGACCTGATTTTGTTGACATTTAAAACCAATGGAACAGTTATATGCTTCAAATGTCCAAATCATGTTGTGTACTACTGATGCTGTTGTTTTGTTGTTCCATGGTGTAAGTTTCAGTTTAGATTCTCCCTACCGAATGTCCCACCTAGTGTTGACCACAAGAAATGGAATATAAGTATGTTAATACAGACAACAACACCCATGGATTCTACTAAGACACATCACACATAATTGGCAAGCCAACATTATGTTCTACCAGAAGGAGAGGAGACATCTGGAATCTAGATGAGAAATGATAATAGGTTTGAGCTTAATTAGATTTACATTTAACAATTATATTTTTCGAATACGGAGCACTTTTGTATGTTGGATTACCAAACACAAGGCGCCTTATTTATTTGTTACCCTTATCTTTATCCTAAATTTTGAAAGTTTGCTTTGCAAATTCTTTTAACTATAAGTTCATTGGCAATGTTATATAGTTGAACTTCTAAATTCCATCCTTCAATAAGAAATATCGCTCGTGCGTGTATGTCTCATTCCAATGGAAAATCATCATGTTTCCTATCTCCTATATATCTTTTCCCCTAATAAAACTTTTGTCATGTCGTACATCTACATGAGAGGGGAAAAAGAAAAACAAGAAGAATTAGGTAACAGTAAAAGCCACAACTCATAGTACCTGAAGCTGAAATTGTGATCCCTTGTGAACTTAATGCAAGCTTGTCTCTTCCACTGCAGCCACAAACTGAGCTTTTCATCAACTTAAAAAAGTTTTTATTCAGCCTGTACAATGACATGTAAAAGCAAATTAAAGGATGTCATTAGTGGCTGCAACAAAGCAGTATCAGATAGATTCCCACAATGTGCACATGGCAAAGACAGTTAATTTATCACATTGCAATTTCTACACATGTTTTATTATGTACTCACTCCTATGTACCTCATCTTTAGAACTCCAAGTGAAAAATCTTGGTTTGGTCACCATCTTATGAAAGTACACACAAAATAGGTTAAAGAAGCCATTGAGACATTTTATCGAACACTTGACGTGCACTAAACACTTAAGATCTACACGTGCACCACCCAAACGTGCTACGGCTCTTCATATTAAATCGGAGGGAAGAGACTTGTGGAATCTTCCCATCAACAGAAGAAGTTCTTAAAAAGTCAGGTCCATCTAGTTCTAGTCTTCTAGACGAAAAGTTAAGGTATCTTGCTTGGGAAGGCAGCAAGCCAGCAACACATACATCACCACATACTTCAATTAATTTAATATAACTCATGCGTGCTAAGGAGGGACCAGCATCCTCTGTTACGACAGCATAGTGCTGTCCTAAAAATTTTTATTAATAATTGAAAATTTTAAAATTAAAATTTAAGTCCGAACTGTTGATCGATGCATTTTCATATAAGTTTTACAAACTTTGGAATCGATTTGATATTTTGGATTAAGTGACCAAACTATAAATGTATTAGAATTAATTGGTGATAGTTAACTAGATTTTTTTTATTTGTTAACCATTTGATCTAGTATCAAATTAACTATAAAATTTATAAAATTTATATGAAAACGTATAACTCGTTAAATTGAACAAGATCAATGAATTATATATTTAAATTTTTAATTTGTTAAACATCGATAAACTTGTCCTTAGACAGCACTCTACTGTCGTAAAAACGACAGCAGGGAATTCGTTTCTGCTAAGGAATCACTGAATCAGACTCTGAATTAGTGAATTATATATTTAACACCATAAGTAGTACATAAGTAGTACAGCTGAGAGAGCTTACGGGAGGTAACACCTCGTGGCGGTGAATCAAATCTTAAGACACGTCAGTACGTCACTTATGACGCTCGCTTTTCAACCCGCCAAAATTTACGGACGGAGTCAAGACTTAGAGTTGAAACTCTCCTCCCCCACTCGTGACCCCTCGCGCAAACAAACAAAACATCACTTTCAGTTTCATGCCTTTTATTTATAATTATATCCCATTTCTCCTCCTTTATAAGTCCCAGACTCACCTCACGTACCAAACTCACACAAAAGTGAAAAGAAACGTAGGATAAAAGAACAAAGAAGAAGATGATACCAGGGTTCAACCGCTCCATCACATTTCCGATGACCCAGCGGCTGAAGAAGAGGCTTGCATACCATGTACGATCGGTTAGTCTCCCTTGCGAATCGCATCCTTTCATCGCGAATCTCAAGGAGAAGATCAATGTCGTCGGATCGTGGGTTGCCGGTGCAGATGCTTCCCTTGCCTCGATTGAAGCCGGTCTATCGCACATCGAGCTGCTACTCTCAGCCATGAGTGAATTTCTCAACCTCTCAGAAACAAAAACAGTTCTTCAACATGCCGCCGCCACGACTGAGTGCATGCTAGAAAGTTTCTTATACCTAGTTGATTCATATGGGTCTATGCAATCTGAGATGGTTGCGATGAAGCAACATCATTTTGAGGTTCAGTCGGCGCTAAGAAGGCATGACTCTGCCCTGGTCACTTCTTCTCTGAAATCTCAGAGGAGAATAGAGAAGGAGCTCAGCCACCTTGCCAATAATCTACGTGCCACGACTAAATCCTTGCATTTTGGGCTTTCGTCCAATGCTTCAGAGGCTGAGATTGTTGAGGTCTTGACAGAAGCGATTAGTGCCGCAACAGAAGCCTCTGTGGTTCTCCTTAACAGAGAGGTTGCAGTGTCGGCGGCCGCCTCCACTGCAGCTGCTTCGCTGGCTTCGTGCAGAGCGAGGCCTGGCAAGATGAGGAGTTGTAATGGAGAAAAAGAAATGGTGATTCATGAAAAGTTTGAAGAATTGGAAGGATGCATTGAGACGGTAGAGAGGGGAACAGAGAGTGTACTTAGGAGTCTGGTTAATTCCAGAGTTTTGTTATTAAACATTCAAAGCGGATTGTTGTAGAGACATTAGTGAAGAGTCTAATTAGACTAATTGTAAATTAGTGTACATGTAAATACTTATTGAACTGAAATTATAAGAGTGATACTCTTTTGATTAACATCGTTTGTGAATTTTATTTTTGCTTGCTTGACAATTAATTGTTGCATTTCGGCAGCAACTTTCTGATTTATGTATCGCCTAATTTTTATAAGCAAGTTATTTTAATTGCTCCAATGTAATTGCACCAATTATTTGCTACTCACGAAGAAAATAAAGTCATCATTTACAACTTTACAAAATAATACAGACACTTTTTGTAGATTTTTAATTGATATAACTCCATCGAATTCATTTTAAAGATTAGAAAATTTAAATTTTTATTATCAAAATAGCTTTTCCCCTGTTTTTCCTCAAATTGGAACTTATAGGATGCATCATCACTAACATCAGCTCACCTGATTGAAGATCGATCCGTTTTATCTTTGACAAGTTCTGCGTATCTATCTACAAGTCAATTTCAGGCGCAGTGTTAAAACGAGGCTCCTTCCAAATATTTTGTTCGGACCAAAGGAATTCAGCGGACTAGTTATAGTACACCTAGCCGTCTTCACTTGACGTTTTATTTAACAGAAGCTGAGGTTGAAACTTGGAACTTGACAGTCAAACTTTCAAAAAAAAAATAATAATAAAAAAAAAAACTGGAACTTGACAGTCCGGTTTGGTACCGGTCCTCTTCAGTCTTCACTTGAAGTTGACTACTTCTTTCTGGATTAAAAGGCGTCATAAGTGACGTCTGCTTCCACATATGAAGGCCCCCCTCCTGTATTGTATCTATCTTGGTGGTACTTAAGTATTAATTGTAAGATTTGAGGGTTGGCCTATTAGCTTATTACATACATGAACTAAAAGCAGGATTTTAAGTGAATTATAGAGTGAAGTATGGTATGCTGGCCCCTCTTCAATGATGGAAATAATTTGATGATCACTCAGAGAATATAAGACCGTCTATTTTTTTTTTCATAGTTGTACATAAGAATGTATAATATGTAATAAATGTAGAGCATTTAACTTATGAGTTAATCAACAACTGCCTTTATTTTCTATTTCACTACACTTTTACTTTTTAATTAATTAACTATGAAGTATGCACTAAAGTCATGTATTAGTGACATTTTCTTTTGCAATTTGGTGTACTTCCTTTTATGCAACCATAAGTTATGCATCTACTTGCGCCAGTACCAAACGACTCCTGTATTTTCACTTAAAGCAAGTGCTAAATTGATAATATGCATAACATGTAAAATTTTCCAAATCATGTACTGTCAATGAAGTTTTGATTAATATAATGTCTTTCTGCTTGCTCGGCAGTTTGTTGTATTTCGACATTAATTATTGTGGTTTCTATGTCACTCTAGTTTCATAAGCAAGTTAACTTACTGCGCTAATGCAATTGCCAATTTGCCACTCAATCACGGAAGAAAAATAATGTAACCGTTTACTACATACCTTGTCTGTTGCTAAGAAACATTTATATATATATTATTTACTGGATAGCCTCTATCCAGTTTGTCTACAAAAAACATATTTTTTTCGAATTTTTTAATTAATATTATTCAAACTTAAATTAAATTTTCAAAATTGAAACTTTTTTTTTGAAAAAAAGCACCTCATTTTTTCTTGCTTTTACATGAAGAAACGTTTGGAATTTGGGATGCATCATCAGTTCATCACTAACATCAGCTCACCTGTGACCTGTTTGACCGATCCTATATTTTGACATTTATGCATGTCTTAGGTCTACTAGTCAATTTTTGGCGGTGTGTATGTAAGCTCAGTCTAGTTGTAGTGTACCTAGCTTATTGGCTCAACACTTGATTTAAGAGAAGCTGAGATTAAAACACAAACAGTCCAATTTGGATACCGGTCCACTTCACTCCAAGTTGACCTTTCCTTGGAAATTACAGCGATCTTTAATATGATTTAATATCTTCTGTGTACCTCACGATTTCTCAAATAATAGCATTCTTTTAATGACATATTTTTTTTTATTTTTTTATTTTTTTTTGCATCTCAATGCTCTTTAGTTTCATTCTTGCGATTTGTCTACGTTTGTTGCTCCAATGCTCCTATCTCTTCTCCCTTGTAACTACTTTACCTTTTGAATTTCTTCCAATTTTTATATAAATCAATTTAATTCTCATTATAAAGAATGACTAAAATTCTCTGAGTCATACAACATTTCATATAAGTTTAGAACTTATAAATATAAACCTTCGCTTGCATTGTATTTTTTTTTTTTTTTTTTTTTTTTTTGAAGGTAGGGAGAGAATCTCGCCTACAATTTTCATTGAACGGGAAAAATTCGTACAAGCAAAAAGGAACCAAAATAAACCAAAAAGCTATCTGTACAAGAGGCTATTTACATAAAGCTTCGCTTGCATTGTATTGCATTCATTCATTTTGTATGCTTTGTACTTTGTGGAGATTTACAGTGTTGTTTCGGGCCAATAATTGCTCTTGACATTATTGTATTGTATGATATCAGTGTCGAAATAGCTGCAGTTTACATGGTCAATTGATGATACCTCACATACCAAAGGAGGCCATCAAAGCTTTTTAGTACGAAGTAATGGAAATAAAATTGAAGGCCAAATGTTGTCCCTCAGTTTACAATCAAACAGTGTAATGTATAACCTGAAGAGTTCAACACCCAACCAAAGTTCGCTGTAAATTTTTCAATACTGATTTAAAATTGAGAACAGGGGAAAAAAACAATTCAGCTCGTATTAAAAGCTAAAATTATATTTTCAGTCCTGAGCCAACTAGAAGAGACATAGTTTATCCACGTAGAACCTCAGATTAAAATAAAGAAAAATAACACATTGTTGAAAGGAGACATTTGGAATCAGTCTTGCCAAACTGTTCTGTTAGGTTTTGGATGAACGGAGAAGACAACTCTCAAACATATTGCCTTTCCATTGTACAGCTCCAAATTACGAGACTAATGTGGATTATAATGAAACAACCAAGCAAGAGTACATCGTGGCTCTCTGTGAGTATGCTATTAAATTTTGTAACTTATATTAAATAATGCATTGTGTATTCCATATTAACAGGATTGCATGATGCTCGGATCGGGTCCCCTAACTGACTCGCTTCCCCCTCGTGTACAACTCATAATCAATTCAATTAATTCAAATCCACAACCTAACTCTGTTCTCCTTAAATACTCCAACCCACTCCATCCTCTAATCCATCTCAGATTCAAAAAGCCAGAAAACATTTCAAGCTAAGCTTGAAGAAAGAAAAAAACAAACAAGAGTAAAAATGGCACCTGGTTTCGCTCGTTCAACCTCACTTCCTTCTAGCCCCACACATAAGAAAGCATCATATCATGTCCGCTCTGTGAGTCTACCATGCCGGTCCCACCCCCTCATCTCTATTCTTGAGGAACAGATCCAAGCCGTCCGATCCTGGGTTGCAAACCCAGAGGGGTCATCAGCTTGGATCGAGGCTGGCCTAGCACACATCGAATTGCTTCAAATAGCCTTGGAAGATTTTCTCCAACTGCCACAAACCCAAGACACTCTTCCTCAAGCTACCTCGGTTGATCAACTCCTTGACGACTTGCTCCAACTAGTTGATGCCTACGGCTCCTTTGTATCAACCATTCTCACACTCAAAGAATGCCACTCAAATGTTCAGTCGGCATTACGCAGACAGGATGAGGTTAGAATAGCATCCTTTCTCAAATCACAACGGAATGCGGAGAAGGAGATTGGTCAACTTGCCTCAGGTTTAAGAAGTATCAGTAAATGTCGGCAGCTAGCACTTTGTTCTGATACAAAAGAGATTGAAATAACCGGGATCATAAGGGAAGCAATTTGTACAACTGCTTTTGCTTCCATGGCAATTTTTGCTGGAGTTCAGACTTCGTCAGCAGCTGCTTCATCAAAAAAGAGTTTTGGTGTCACAAGATCATTTAAAAAATTGGCCATAAGCTATTCTTTGAAGAAATGCAGCACAGGCGAGGAAGAGAATATTAATACTATTAAGAGATTTGAAGAGTTAGATGAATGTATTAGATGCTCAGAGTGCTTAAGCGAGCGTGTCTTTAGGAGCTTGATTAACTCAAGAGTTTCACTCCTGAATATCACAACTCCTTGATTGTAATATAAACCAAATTTTGTATATAGAAAAAGAAAAAATAGACTTAAGTTTGAATTTTTCGCTCACTGGCGCAAAAAATATAGCATCGTACTATTTATTAAAACACAATTGACGAGACATCTAATCACATTTATACTTCAGATCTTTATTTACTATTTATTCGTTGTTAAAACTATAATTCAATTCCTTTCATGGTTTATCCAAAAGTTGCTTATTAACAATAAAAAAGAGGATTATTAGGGTTATTATTGCATATAAGCACACTATTTCAATGCACATAGGAAGGTTCCGACAAGACAACTGGACTTCGTTAACAGAAGTCAGGCACTTTGCATGATTGGGAAAAAAAAAAAATTGTATGATCGATCTGTCTTAAGATGGTTGTGCACATGCATTCTTTGAAACATATTATTGGGGACAGCTATATATTATTACAACCATTATTATGTAATTAATCTCCTATAGATGATAAGAAGGAGACATCCGGAATCTCAGAGGGAACAGAAAAATTGGTTCAGATCTCAATTCCAGCAAGTGCTTTATTTTTAATTGTTGGGTTGGACGTGCAAGGCCACTTATTTTAATTCAATTCTTCAAAGACATCTTAGAGCATAGAGCTATAATTGAATAATGAATTAGAGTGCATGATTAGAGTGCATAAATTATAGTTCTCCCTATAATTGAATAACTCAAATGTACTCTCCCTTTATTTTTGAAATAATTCATAATTTTTTAATTGAATAACAGACATCAATACAGCTTTTACAAAAAGATTACCCATAATAAGTGCCCCCCCCCCCCCCCCCCCCCCCACAACACACACACACAAAAAGATAAATAAATAATAATTATAATAATACCAAGACACGCACGCACTTTATAATTTGTCAGCAAAGTGTTCATGTTTACCCGGTTTTGTTGAGATTTAAAACCAATGGAACAGTTATATGCTTCAAATGTCCAAATCATGTTGTGTACTATTGACGCTATTGTTTTGTTGTTCCATGGTGTGAGTTTCAGTTTAGATTCTCCCTACCGGATGTCTCACCTAGTGTTGACCACAGGAAATGGAATATATGTCAATACAAACAACAACACCCGCGGATTCTAGTAAGACACATAATTGGCAAGCCAACAGTATGTTCTACCAGAAGGAGACGAGACATCTGGAATCTAGATGAGAAATGACAATAGGTTTGAGCTTAATTAGATTTACATTTAACAACTTATTTTTCGAATGCAGAGGACTTCTGTAATTGTTGGCTTACCAAACACAAGGTGCCTTATTTTATTAGTTACCCTTATCTTTATCTCAAATTTTGAAAGTTTGCTTTGCATATTCTTTGAATTATAAGCTCATTGGCAATGTTATATAGTTGAACTTATAAATTCCATCATTGGAACAAAAAAAATTGCTCGTGCGTGTGTGTTTCATTCCAATGAAAAATCATCCTTTTTCATATCACCTGTATATCCTTTCCCCTAATAAACCATGCCGTGCATCTACATGAGGGGGCAAAATTAAAACCAAGAAGAAATAGGTAACAGAAAAAGCGGGCTTGTTTGGTTTGGGTGGGAATAGTGAGAATAGTGTGGAAAAATGGGAAGAGTAGGAAGAGTGGGAAGAGTGCTATTCCTAGGTCGTTTGGATGGTGAGTTTAGGAATAGTGTTGGGAAGTGTGAAAAAGTAGAGAGAAAAATGTTGTTGGAAAAAGTGTTGTTGAGAAGAGTGGGAAGAGTGGCTATTCCCACTGTTCCCACCCAAACCAAACAAGCCCACAACTCATAATACCTGAAGCTGAAATGGTGATTCCTTGTGCACTTAATGCAAGCTTGTCCACAATATTGAGTACACAACTCGTAGTAGTATCAGATGCCCACAATATGCAAACGTTTAGCAGATTATAAACACGTTCGTAAAGAGATCTAGACTGTCAACTGACCTGAATTTACCATTTGATTTATGTACTCACTCATATGCACCTCAACTTAAACAACTCCAATTGAAAAGATCTTAATTTGGTCACCATCTTTTGAGAAGGTGCAAACAAAATTGGGTTAACCAAGCCATTGAGGCATTCTATCGAACACCTGACATGCACTAATGATTTACACGTGCACCACCAAAACGGGCCACGTATTTTATATTAAATCGGAGAGAAGAGACTTGTGGAATCTTCCCATCAACAGAAGAAAGTTCTTAAAAAGTCAGGTCTAATCTAGTTCTTTGTCTTCCAGAGATACCTTGCTTGGGAAGGCAGCAACACATACGTCACCTCATACTTCAATTAATTTAATTAAACTCATGCGTGCTACTGCTAAGGAGCCACTAAATCGGACTATCAATTATATATTTAAGTAATTTATAACACCATAAAGTAGTACAGTTGAGAGAGCTTACGAGAGGTAATACCTCGTGGGGCTGAATCAAATATTAAGACACGTACGTCACATATGACGCACGCTCTTCAACCCGCCAAAATTTGCGGACGGATTCAAGACCAAGAGTCGAAAGTGTCCTCCCCCACTCGTGACCCCTCGCCCAAACAAACCAAACATCACTTTCGAACCCTTTTATTTATATCCCATTTCTCCTCCAGTCCTCCTTTATAATTCCCAGTCCCAGCCTCACCTCACATACCAAACTCACACAAAAGTGAAAAGAAACAAGATAAAAGAGCAAAGAAGAAGATGATACCAGGGTTCAATCGGTCGATCACATTTCCGATGACTCAGCGGCCCAAGAAGAGGATGGCATACCATGTAAGATCAGTTAGTCTACCCTGCGAATCACATCCTTTCATGGCAAATCTCAAGGAGAAGATCAATGTCGTCGGATCGTGGGTTGCCGGTGCAGATGCTTCTCTTGCCTCGATTGAAGCCGGTCTATCGCACATTGAGCTGCTACTCTCAGCTGTGAGTGAATTTCTCAACCTCTCAGAAACAAAATCAGTTCTTCAACATGCTGCCACCTCGACCGAGTGCCTCCTCGAAAGTTTCTTATACCTTGTTGATTCGCATGGGTCGATGCAATCTGAGATGGTCGCCATGAAGCAACATCATTTTGAGGTTCAGTCCGCGCTAAGAAGGCATGACTCTGCCCTGATCGCTTCTTCTCTGAAATCTCAGAGGAGAATAGAGAAGGAGCTCAGCCACCTTGCCACTAATCTACGTGCCACGACTAAATTCTTAAATTTGAACCTTTCTTCTGATGCTTCAGAGGCAGAGATTGTTGACGTTTTGAAAGAGGCCATTGGCACCACATCAGCAGCTTCCATGGTTCTCCTTAACAGAGTGGTGGCAGTGATGGTGGCTGCCTCCACTGCGGTTGCTTCATTGACATCGTGCACAGTGAGGCCTTTCAAGATGAGGAGCTGTAATGGAGAAAAAGAGATGGTGATTCATGAAAAGTTTGAAGAATTGGAAGGATGCATTGAGATGGTAGAGAGGGGAACAGAGAGTGTACTTAGGAATCTGGTTAATTCCAGAGTTTTGCTATTAAACATTCAAAGCGGATTGTTGTAGAGACATTAGTGAAGAGTCTAATTAGACTAATTGTAAATTAGTGTACATGTAAATACTTATTGAACAGAAATTATAAGAGCAAAACTCTTTTGATTAACATCCTTTAGTGAATTTAGTTTCGCTTTCTTCGCAATTAGTTGTTGCATTTCGGCATCAATTGTCGGATTTATGTATCACCTAGTTTTTACAAGCCGCTTATTTTAATTGATCTAATGTAACTGCACCAATTTGCAACTCAGGAAGAAAATAATGTAACTACTTACAATATTACAAAATAGTACAGACATTTTTTGCCCATTTTTAGTTGATATAATTCTAATTCAACTTCATTTTAAAATTTCAATTTTTTTTAAACTTTTTTTAACACCTTATCCCCCCTCCCCACCGTTTTTTCATCGATTGGAACTTAGGATGCATCATCACTGACGTCAGCTCACCTGATTGACCTGTTTTATCTTTGTCATTTCAGTATAAGTTTAATAGTATAAAGTCACATTTCAGGCGCAGTGCTCGGACCAATGAAAATTAGTGGACTAATTACAGTGTAACTAGCCGTCTTCATTTAGCATTTGGATTAAGGAAGCTGAGGTTGAAACTTGAAGGTCCGGTATGGGTACCGGTCCTCTTCACTTTAAGTTGACTTCTTCTGGATTAAAAGGCGTCATAAGTGACGTCTGCTTCCAGATATGAAGGTCCCCCTCTTGTATTGTATCTATCTTGGTGGCTCGTAAGTATTAATTGTAAGATTTGACCGTTGGCCTATTACATATTTACATACATGAACTAAATTCTTAAGCTGGATTTTATAAGTGAATTACAGAGTAAAGTATGGTATGTTGAGTTCAATGATGGAGATATACTTTGATAATTACAAACAATTTTAAATTATAACGTATTTGAAATCAGACCGTCAATTATTTTTTTTTTCATAAAGAAGAATGTATTGTATGTACAATAAATTTACAGTAATAAACTTATGAGTTAGTAATCAACAACTGCTTTTATTTTCTATTTCACTATTTTTGTTGTTATAAATAACTTTGCACTAAAATCAGGTACTAGTGATATTTTCTTTTGCACGTGATTTTGCAATTTGGGGCAGTTCGTTTTATAGAAGACAACAACATACGATTTTAAAATGTCAAATGTCCGTTCATGCATCGTTAACGTCCATTGTGTTTATTACGGCAAGCAGCCACTATGATACGATAATTCCCGAGTTGACAGCTTCATGAAGTAAAAGATTATACATCCACTTTTAAGAGGTTATAAATTATGCTCATAAAAATTAATTTTATTTTTACCTTAATTCATATTATAACCATATAATATATGTACAATTAATTTATTTATGAATAATAAATTAATTAATTATGTATATTTAAATTTCATTCCAATTTCATATACTCATCTTATGTATATGTACTAAAAGTACTGGAAACATCCTTAACCTGTGCTAAAATGTTAATATCCATAATAACATGTAGACTTGTCCAAATCATGATATAAAGTCAATGAAGTTTTAATTAACAACATTTGCAAATGTCTTTCTGCTTGCTCGGGAATTGTTGTATTTCAACGTCAATTGTTGTGATTTCTATATCACTCTTGTTTCATAAGCAAGTTATTTTAACTGCGCTATTATTGCCGATTTGGTACTCACGAAAGAAAAACAATGTAAATATTTACAACATTATCATTTGTTACAGTATATAACATAAAATATTACTGATATTTTTTAAGGATTGTTTTTTTGACATAAATTAAATTCAAATTAAATTTCAAAAAATCGAAATTTTAATTTGCTTAACAAATTACCTTTTTTTTTCACATGAACAAAAGTATCGAAGTTAATTGGGATGCATCATCACTAACATCAGCTCATTAGTCATTGGTGACCTACTTGGCCCATTTTATCTTTTGACAATTATGCATGTCTAATCTAGATGTCCTATTGTCCTAAGACTACTAGTCAATACTCAATATTTGGCGCAGTGTACAAAGGATCCAGTCTTTTAAGTTTCAGACCAATGAAAAATCAGAGGACAAGTTATAGACTTATAGTGTACCTTAGCTCCGTATTGGCTCAACACTTGATTTAATTAAGAGAAGCTGAGATAGAAAATTGAGAGTCCAGTTTGGTTAACGGTCCACCACTCCAAGTTGACTTCTTCTTCTGGATTCAAAGGCGTCAGAAGTGAGGTCTGCTTGACTTGTTCTAAGCTATAAAGGCCTCCCTCTTGTATTGTATCTATCCTTTTGTTGTGAAAATGTTAAGTATTAGACAAAGCCTGTGCAATATCTTGTTGGCTGCTATAACATGAACGGTTAGCGCCCTAAATGGCGTGTCTATTTAGATGGTATTGGTATTTGTGTATATAATTTCTCATCCATATCAATGGATCATGCTGAAAATTAATGTACAACTGATATTTTTGTACTTTTCATTTTGTGTACTTCCTTTTTCTGAAATAAAGTGGTTACGAGTGATCAGACTTGCAAATTTTTTTTTAAAAAAAAAATAAAAAGTAAAAACCTGAAAAGGTATAAACTTCTAAAGGATAACTAGTAAAAGCAGCAAAGAAAGAAAAGAAAAGAGAAATTAGAGCTTCTTGAGAGCCCTCCATTCCAAGAAGATTTCAGGGAGCAATGTGATTTTTCAACCCCTGTGGAGACTCTTTTGCATCTTTCCCTCCTAAGAACAAAGAAAGTAATGGCAAAAATGTCTTTAACAGGAGCCTTAAACTTATTAGCAGTGAGTATAGAATAATGGACAGTAGGAATTGCAGAATCAGCCAATACATTCAGTACCAGATAGTAGAGCTTCCTTTAATGAAATATAGAAAACACAGTGGTTTAAGAGATGAGAAACAGTTTCAGATTGTATCTTGCATAGACAACATCTATTGACCATATTCCAGCCCCTCTTTTGCAGATTGTCTATTGTGGCAATTTTGTTTTGGCACAATTTCCAAATAAATTTTCTGAACTTCCAAAGCATGCTTAGAAGAGAAGCAGGAGAAGGGAAACATTTGATGAGGTATAAACATAACTAGTTGAGAAGATTCCTTTGGCATCATGTAACTTCCATCCAATAGAATCAACAGAATTTTCATATAGATTGGTCAGCAAAGGATAAATATAATTGATCACCATGGCAAGCTGTGATATTGCAATGGTGGAGGAGTGAATGACAGGCAAAAAAAAAGTGGCAAAGGGTTGTGCAAGTTGGCAGCAAAGGTAAAAACTGAGATGTTTTATTTTCAACAAAAGAGTAAAGCTCCTGTTAAGCAAATATGAAAATGAAAGATGCCCACTTATGGTGCCAGAAAAGGGTAAATTTGCCTGAACCCACAGTGTAGACCAAGCTAGTGTTCAAAAAGCACTTGCAAAGCTTTAGAATAGGATTTAGCTTAGAACTCAGATATTTCCAGAGAGAAGAAGAGTGAGATTGAACACTCCAATTCCTCACGTCATTACAATCATCGGTAATGATGCAATTAATATATTTTTTTTGCCTCTTGCGATTCCTTGGAATTACAGTGATCTTTAATACGATTTAATATCCTTTTTGTGTACCTCACTATTCACGATTTCTCAAATTACAGCATTCTTTTAATGAGATTAATTAAGCTCTTTCTTTTTTTATTTTTTATTTATTTTATTTATTATTATTATTTTTTTTTTTTTTTTGCATCCTCAAATTCTCTTTAGTTTCATTCTTGCGATTTGTCTACATCTGTTGCTCCTTCTATCTCTTCTCCCTTGTAACTACTATAGCTTTTGAATTTCTTCCAATTTTTATTTAAATCAATTTAATTCTCATTAGAAAGAATGATTCAAATTCTCTGAGACATACAACATTTCATCTAAGTTTTGAACTTTTAAATATAAACTTTTGCTTGCATTGTATTGAATTTTTTCATTTTGTATGCTTTGTACATTGTGAAGATTTACAGTGTTGTCAGAATCAAATTCAGCCACCAATTGTTGTCTCAATCTTTAATGAAGCATAGTGAAAAGGAGGCGCTTGGAAACGACGGACAAATGAAAAAGAAAAAAACAAATAATAAGAAGACCAAATTTATATTCTTGCGAAACTGTTCTTATGGATTTGGATGTACAGAGAAGCTATATTTAAAAATAGTATCAGTGTGGAAATAGCTGCAGTTTAGATGCTCAATTGATGATATCTGACGTACAAAAGGAGGCCATCAAAGCTTTTTAGTACGAAGTAATGGAAATAAAATTGAAGGCCGAACAGTGTAATGTATAACCTGAAGAGTTCAACACCCTACCAAAGTTCGCTGTAAATTTTCCGATACTTGTCTCAATTGTAAACAGAAAAAATAATAATTCAACTTAGTGTTAAAAAACTAAAACTATATTTTCAGTCCCCGAGCCTACTAGAAGAGACATAGTTTATCCACATAGAACCTCCGATTAAAAAGAAAAAAAATAAAAATTAACACACCACACATTGTTGAAAGGAGACATTTGGAATCAGTCTTGCCAAACTGCTCTGTTGGGTTTTGGATGAACGGAGAAGACAACTCTCAAACTTATTGCTTTTCCATTGTACAGCTCCAAATTACAAGACTAATGTGGATTACAAAGAAACAATCAGGCAAGACAACATCGTGGCTCTCTGTGCATAGGCCATTAAATTTGATAACTTATATTAAATAATACATTGTGTTTTCAATATAAACAGCATCGCTTGATGCTCGGATCAGGTCCCCTACCTGACTCACCTCCCCCTCGTGTACAACTCATAATCAATTCAATTATTTCAAATCCACAACCTAACTATGCTCTCCTTAAATACCCCAACCCTCTCCATCCTCTAATCCAACTCATAATCATTTCGAGCTAAGCTTGAAGAAAGAGAAAAAGCAAATAAGAGTAAAAATGGCACCTGGTTTCGCTCGTTCAACCTCACTTCCTTCTAGCCCCACACATAAGAAAGCATCATATCATGTCCGCTCTGTGAGTCTCCCATGCCGGTCCCACCCCCTTATCTCTTACCTTGAGGAACAGATCCAAGCCGTCCGATCCTGGGCTACAAACCCAGAGGGGTCATCAGCTTGGATTGAGGCCGGCCTAGCACACATCGAATTGCTTCAAATAGCCTTGGAAGATTTCCTCCAGCTGCCGCAAGCACAAGACACCCTTCGTCAAGCTGCCTCAGTTGATCAACTCCTTGACAACTTGCTCCAACTAGTTGATGCCTACGGCTCCTTTGTATCAACCATTCTCACACTCAAAGAATGCCACTCAAATGTTCAGTCGGCATTACGCAGACAGGATGAGGTTAGAATAGCATCCTTTCTCAAATCACAACGTAACGTGGAGAAGGAGATTGCTCAACTTGCCTCAGGTTTAAGAGGTATCAGTAAATGCCAGCATCTAGCACTTTGTTCTGATGCAAAAGAGATTGAAATAACTGGTATCTTAAGGGAAGCAATTTGCACAACTGCTTTTGCTTCCATGGCAATTTTCTCTGGAGTTCAGACATTGTCAGCAGCTGCTTCATCAAAAAAGAGTTTTGGTGCCACAAGATCATTTCAAAAATTGGCCATAAGATATTCTTTGAAGAAATGGGGCACAGGCGAGGAAGAGAATATTAATACTATTAAGAGATTTGAAGAGTTAGATGAATGTAATAGATTCTCAGAGTGCTTAAGCGAGCGTGTGTTTAGGAGCTTGATTAACTCAAGAGTTTCACTCCTGAATATCACAACTCCTTGATTGTAATATAAACCAAATTTTGTATATAGAAAAAGGAAAATTAGACTTAAGTTTGAATTTTGACGTTTCAATTTTATTTTACGGTTTAAATATAGCTTTGGTCAATTTTTTTTTTAAAAAGACTAAGGTTAAATTGCCTTTAATTGATTTACTGGCACCGAAATATAGCTCTACTGCTATTAATTCAAACCAATTGACTAGACATCTAATCAGCTTTATATTTGGATCTTAATTTTCCATTCGTTCATTATAAAAATAATAATTCAATATATTTCATGTTTTATCATAAAAAAGCTTATCTACTTTTGTTATGTCGTTCTCACATCCGAAAGTTTCTTATTACCAATAAATAGAGAAATGTTAGGGTTATTATTGCATTAGCACGTTTTTTCAATCCCCATAAGAAGGTTCTGACAAGACAACTGGACCTCTTTAACAGAAGTTAGGCTCTATATGCATGATTGAAAAAAAACAATACCTGCTTAATCAGTCTTTAATGGTTGTGCACATGCATTCCTTAATACATTTTAGTGAGGACAGCTATATATTATAACAAACATTATTTATGTAATTAATCTCCTAAACACGATAAGAAGGAGACATCCAGAATCTCAGAGGGAACAGAAAGATAGGCTCAGATCTCAATTCCAACCAAGTGCTTTATTTTAGTGTTGGTTGTACGCGCAAGATCACTTATTTTAATTTCATTTTCTCAAACACATCTTAGAGCATATTTGATAATAACTGACATATAATTATTTGTGGATCGGGTCCTTCCCTTGTAAGCCTTCCCAAGTAAACACTTTTGATAAATTTCTCTGTACTAAATCTGACAACAACTCTCTCTATAACCAACCTCTTGGGTACCAGGATCAGGCAGTGGATAGTTACCGTTTAAACTATATTAGAACCAAACAACTAACGCTCCTCATCAAGCAGTAATAACCGTAATTGCCTCCAAGGTTCAATAGCAACTTTATTGGAAAGCATACAGCCATTAGAAATACTGACAGGAAGTGGGCTCTAAGTAAGGATGTATCCTGTGGGGGGTTAATTGAAGAGTTTACCTTATTAACATCATGATTTCTCACTTTAAGTGGAGAAAATTAGAAGATTTAAATTATTTTTAGAAAATTTAAATTAATTCAGCGTATCTAGAAAATGCAGCTTTATTAAGGTTCTTCATTAATATATAATAAGATCTTCACTCTCACTTTAAGTGGAGAGAAAAGCTGCTCAGCTTGTTATAATACACCTGTGTAAATCATTTAGCACAATTAAATCCATAGGTTTTCAAGAAATGTTAAAAGATAAATGAAATTTGAAACTTAAATAATTCAAATGTAGCCTCCCTTTTTTTAAAATAAATCATGAATTGTTGTTTGGATTTTACATGCATGAAACTTTTTCTTGAATAACAGATATCAACACAGATTTTAAACAAGATTACCCAGTATAGAAGACCCCCTACTTCATAAAGCTGACAGCACAGTATTCATGTTTACCCGGTTTTGTTGACATTTTAAACCAATCGACACTTAGAAACAATCAACTAACAATTATATATTTCAAGTGTCCTAATCATGTCATCTATTATTCATGTTGTTGTTATGCTATGCCATGGTGTATGTTTCAGTTTAGATTCTCCCTACCATCTCCCATATATTGACCACAAGAACAAAAAAATGGAATATAATATAAGTATGCTAATACAGACAACATGACACACGGATCTACTAAACAAATAATTTGCACGCCAACAGTACGTTCTACCAGAAAGAGGAGACATCTGGAATCTAGATGAGAAACAGCAATAGGTTTGAGCTTAACTAGAGTTGCAATTAACAACTATATTTTTGGAATACAGAGCTCTTCTGTTATTGTTGGATTAGCAAAATCATGCCTTATTTTATTTGTTACCCTTATCTATGTCTCAACTTTGTGAACTTGTTTTGCTTATTAATTCAACTATAAACTCACTGACAATGTTATAATCTTTTCACTTTAAAGGTTGGTAGAACGATTGACTTGCCAACAGATTTAATTAAAGTTGTAAATTCTAAATCCCATCCTTTAATCAATGCTCTCGTGTGTTGTGCTTCATACCAATGAAAAAAAAACAACCCTTTTTTGTTCCCTAAAATACTCTTTTATCATCTGATATATCTAAAATAGAACAAACAATAATAAAAAACAAAACAGTGAGAACCACAACTAATTGTATCTGCAGCTGAAATGGGCGGCCCCTTCATCATCTCAAAAATCCAAAATATACAAGGATACTTTTTTACCAAAAGCAGCAGTGAAAGGAAAAAGGTGATAGCACCTGGAGCTAAAATTGGCATCCCTTTAACAAAGGGAGCATTATCTGAACTTTTGTGCAAGCATGTCGCACTGCAACAACAGTTGGGAAACAATCATCTCTCTGAGTTCAACTCTTCAATTGTATAATTTTTCATGTTGCCACTAAAATGTACCTCAAATAATAATAATAATAATGATGATGATGATTTGCAATTGCATTGGAATATGAAATTTGCCCTGTTACTGTTATCAGCAGATGAAAATGCATTACTAAAAACATAAATTTAATTAACCAATTAATTGCACCTGAAAAGTACAGTATACTCTAGAAACTGAGGTCCCAGAAATTAGAGAAGAAGCTTACATCAAACAGCAGAGGTTATCAGCCAAAGAAAGCACCATGTATTGAATCTTGGTACAATCTATGAAGACATGGTATGAGTGCTACCCGTTTTGCAGTCTGTACTAGCATCTGTAGATAAAAATTCAAGCACATTTGGCTGCAAGAAAGTGTCGGATGCCTGCAATGTGCACATGCGACAAACTTTATTTTTAATCATATTCTATAAAGGTATATTAAGAAACCTAGTATGCCAAATGTGAAGTGGCAGACGTGGCAGGCTGAAAATATACTTAGATTTATTTGGGTACCCACGTTTTGAGAAGTACCTTAAATTTAAATGGAAAAAAGTAAGCCTATGCGGCATTTTATCGAACACTTTACGTGCACTAAACACTAGAGAGATTTACACGTGCACCACCCAAACGGGCGACGGCTCTCGAAACTAAATCGGAGAAAAGAGACTTGTGGAATCTTCCAAGTTCCAATCAACAGAAGAAAGTTCGTAAAAAGTCAGGTCTATCTAATTCTTAGTCTTCTAGACGAAAAGTAATGGTACCTTGCTTGGGGAGGTAGAAACACATACATCACCCCATACCTCAATTAATTTAATTTAAGCCACTGGTTCGGAGTCCCAACTGTATATTTTAATTACGCCATAAATAAAGTACTACAGACAACAGCTGAGAGAGCTTACGGGAGGTAAGACCTCGTGGCGGTCAATCAAATCTGAAGACACGTCACTTATGACGCACGCTCTTCAACCCGCCAAAATTCGCGGACGGAGTCATGACCAAGGATTGAGACCGTCTTCTCCTCCCCCACTCGTGACCCCTCGCTCAAACAAACCAAACATCACTTTCAATTTTCAAACCCTTTTATTATTTATATCCCAATTGAATTCCCCACCTTTATAAAGCCCAACCTCACCCATCTCCCAAGCTCACCTTACATACCAAAATCGCACAAAGTGAAACGAAACAAATTAAAAACAGAGAAGATAATACCAGGGTTCAATCGTTCGATCACATTTCCGATGACCCAGTGGCCGAAGAAGAGGGCCGCATACCATGTAAGATCAATTAGTCTCCCTTGCGAATCGCATCCCTTCATCGCAAATCTTAAGGAGAAGATCAGGGCCGTGCAATCATGGGTTGCCAGGGCAGATGCTTCCGTTGCTGGTATCGAAGCCGGTCTATCGCACATCGAACTGCTACTTTTGGATGTGAGTGAATTCCTCAACCTCTCGGAGACAAAAACAGTTCTTCAACACGCTGCTGCTGCTTCTATTGAGTGCGTGCTAGAAAGTTTCCTATACCTAGTTGATTCATATGGGTCGATGCAGTCTGAGATTGTTGCGATGAAACAACATCATTTTGAGGTTCAATCGGCTCTCCGAAGGCATGATTCTGCACTGATCGCTTCTTCTCTGAAATCTCAGAGGAGAATAGAGAAGAAGCTCAGCCACCTTGCCGCTACTCTACGCACCACGACTAAATCCTTGCATTTGGGTCATTCTTCTGATGCTTCGGAGGTTGAGATTGTGGAGGTTTTGAAAGAGGCGATTGGTGCGACGTCAGCAGCCACTGTGGTTCTCATTAACAGAGTGGTCGCAGTGTCAGCGGCCGCCTCCACTGCGGCTGCTTCGATGGTTTCTTGCACAGTGAGACCTTTCAAGATGAGGAGTTGTAATGGAGAGAAAGAGATGGTGATTCATGTAAAATCTGAAGAATTGGAAAGATGCATTGAGATAGTAGAGAGGGGAACAGAGAGTGTGCTCAGGAGTCTGGTTAATTCCAGAGTTTTGTTACTAAACATTCAAAGCGGATTGATTTAGACTTTAGAGTGATTAATTAGTAAAGAGGCTAATTAGTTAGGCTAATTGTTTATAAAATTACCTGTAAATACTTATTAAAAAGAAATTATAATAGTCAGATTCTTTTGATTAACATTGTTTGTGAATTCATTTTTGCTTGCTTGACAATTAGTTTGTTGCATTCGGCACGAATTGTGTGATTTCTGTGTATCACTTTTATTCTTTTTTTTTTTTGGATAAACCTGTGTATCACTCTAGTTTTGTAAGAAATCTATTTAAATTTAGCCAATGTAACTGCCCAAATTTGCTGCTCACAAAGAAAATAATGTAATTATTTACAACATTACAAAATAATACAGAAATTTTCTGCTGAATTTTAAATGTTATAATTATAATTCATATTCATTTTTAAAAATAGAAAATTTTAAATTTTAATAACAAATCACCTTTTCTTTTCCCCTGTTTTTCCTCAATTGGATAATTTAGGATGCATCATCACTAACATCAGCTCACCTGATTAACCCGTTTTTATCTCTGACACTTCTGCTATGTCTAATAGCTAGTCTACAAGTCAATTTGAGGCGCAGTGCTTAAAACGAAGCTTTTTATAAGTATCATGTATTCGAATTTCGGACCAAGGAAAATCAGCGGACTAGTTATAGTGTTTCGAGCTGTCTTCACTTGACTTTTTTAATTAAGAGAAGCTGAGGTTGATTGGTTGAAACTTGAGAGTCCGGTTTGGTACCGGTCCTCTTCACTCCAGGTTGACTTCTTTTTCTGGATTAAAAGGCGTCATAAGTGACGTCTGCTTCTAGATATGAACGTCTCCCTCTTGTATTGTATCTATCTTGGTGGTTGTCAAGTATTAATTCTAGAATGTGACGGTTGGCCTAATTCATACATGAACTAAATTTTTAGGCTGGATTTTAAGTGGAATATAGAGTGAAGTATGGTATGTTGGCCCCTCTTCAATGATGAAAATAATTTGATGATCACAAGTAGGCCATATATGAAATCACATCGTCAAAAAAAAATCATAATTGTACATAAGAATGTATTTTATTTATTGTTTTATTTACAATAAATGTAGAGTACTAAACTTATTAGTTAGTAACAAACAACTGCTTTTATTTTTCTATTTCACTACTCCTTTTATTCTTCTTTTTTTTTTAATTAACTTTGCACAAAAATCATGTACTACTTATATTTTCTTTTGGACGTGATTTTGCAATTTGATTTTAAAAGTATATATATATAGTTTTAAAAGGTTATAAATTATCTATACCAAAATTAATTTTATTTTTACCATAATTATAACAAAAGTATCATCTGTTACAGTGTATAACACAAAATTATATTGACATTTTTTTAAAAATAGTTTAATTGTTATTAATCAAACTCAAATTAAATTTTTTCGAATCTTTTTTTTTTGTTAAATTGACCTTGTTTTTTTTTTTTTACATGAACAAATGTTTGGAAGTTGATGCATCATCACTAACATCAGCTTATATGTGACCTGTTTGACCCATTTTATCTTTTGACATTTCTGATGTCTAGTCTGGACTGGATGTCTTAATTCTTAAGTCTACTAGTCAATTTTTGGCGCAGTGTCCTTTGGCTCCAGTCTTTTAAGTTTCAGACCAATGAAAAATCAGAGGACAAGTTGTAGTGTACCTTAAACTCCGTATTGTGCTCAACACTTGATTTAAGAGATGCTGAGATAGAAAATTGAGAGTCCAGTTTGGGTAACGGTCCACTTCACTCCAAGTTGACTTCTTCTGGATTCAAAGGCATCAAGTGACGTCTGCTTCTAGATATAAACGCCTCCCTCTCTGTATTTGTATCTATCTCGACCGTCGTTGTCAAGTATTAATTGTATAATGTGAGGTTTGGCCAAATACATGCATGGAAAAAAAATTTAAGCTGGATTTAAATCTTTCACATAAAAGAGATAGAGAGTCAAGCATGATACGTCGGCCCCTCTCCAATGATGCATATATTTTGATAGTCACAAAAGGGCTCGTTTTGATGGGTTGGGATTAGACTAGGAATAACTAATCCAGGACTAAATTTGAGGAAAAATACTATTCACGGAACTAGTAGCAAGAGTACTATTCCGGGACTAAGAATGTTGTTTGGATGGTGAATTTAGGAATAGCATTGGGAAGTGTGAAAAGTAGAGAGAAAAGTGTTATTGGGAAGAGTGTTGTTGGAAATTGTGTTATTCCTGGGATTAGCTATTCCGATCTTAGTCCACTTCCGTTTGGATGAAATTTTTAGTCCGGGATTAAGCTATTCTCAGGATTAAGCTATTCCGGTGCCATCCAAACGAGTCCAAAGTGTAAAATTTTAAACGTATTTTTAAATCAGACCGGCCAGAAAAAATTGTCATAATGTATATAAGAATATAGTAAAAGTACAATATATGAAGAGCAATAACTTTTGAATAGTTATCCACAGATTCTTTTATTTTTAAATTCACTACTCTTAAATTGACAAAAAAGAAAGTAATAAAATAGATGCGCCATAAAATGTGGGGTTTTTAATTAGTTAACTTGGCAAAAAAAAAAAAAATCATGTACTATGGATATTTTCTTTTGCACAGATTTAGCAAATTAAGTTATTTTTCATTGATAGATAACATCTTACTTGATTTATTTGATTCAACTCTTTAGCCTTCGCTGTTCATTATTAATTTATTCGAAAAATAAAGGCTATCGTTGTTCATTAAAGGTCATGAAGAGAAAAGAAAATTATATAATTTTAAGAATGTTATAAATTGTCCATATTATCAATATTAGCATTGACGTCATTCATTATCATATCCGTATAAATATAGATACAGATAATCTTTTTTTCTAAATTATTATATCATGTACAAATTTTTGTTCAATTCTATGTAATGCAAAAGATGCCCTCAATATGCGGGCAAATAAGAAAATAAAATTTTAATATTATTTTTGTTTCATATAAAACTTTACATGTTAGACAATAAAGATACGGTAAAATCAATAATTTAGTCTTTCCTTTTAAATAAATAGCTAATTTGGTAGTAACTTAATTTTTTTCTAATAAAAAGTTTTGATCTTAATCTAGACCACTGATCAAATCAAATCACACAAATCAATGGTTCATAATTGATATAAAAATTGTTTAACACCCTTTTATATGACATGTTTACTCCTTTTGGTGGTGTTTGGTAAAGGAATAGTTTAGGAGGAATAATTTAAGGAGGAAGAAGTTATGTCAAGTTATGGAATAAGAAGTTATTCTTGTTTGGTATGAAATGGTGAGGAATAAAAGGAGACGTTTAAAAAAATAAATAAGGTGTGAACAATTGAGAATGGCATTGAAGAGATTGAGGCCTGAAAAGTAATTTTCTAATAACTATTCCTCTTGTGGGCCCAACTAAAGAAACTTATTCCATCATTTTCGGTGTCATAAGCTAAGTCACCTTAAGGAGCCTTTTTCCGCTTAAATTGTTTTGGTGTTTGGTGAAGCAATTCGTGAAATAGTGACTTAAGTAGTCTTAAGTAGCTTAAATGGGACTTACCAAACAGGGCCTTTATATGTATTGTTTACATCTTTTGTATGCGTGTATTTATAAGTATAGAGATTATTTTGCTTATATTTATACGTGGAACCAGCCTAACGCCCTAACCCAAATGATAAAATGAAAATATGCATAATAACATGTATAAATAGGCCAAATCCATATGTTGTCAACGATTTGGACTTGTTACATTGTACATTAGCTGTTTTTTCATTCAACATTAATTGCATTCCAGAAGATGGACAATTAATTATCATTGCTGGGTCCTCCTATAATTAGTCAACATTAATTGAAACAATCTAATTGTAGATACTAATTTACATCACTAGAAACTGACTCTTTAGTAGTCTACTTCTAGACCATTGCTAAAGTTTCTGTTTCTAGAGCATTGGCATGCATTGATGCATATAAACTCATTACAGGTCTACTTCTAGACGATTGGCTAACAAATAACAATCTTGCGCATTAATCAATGATTTCTTAAATAAAGAAGGACAGCCAAGCTGGGGTTACGTGGTGAGTTTCTAGAGCTTGGACCACAACGTGGCCCCTTCAATTAATTGCAGGTCTCCACGTCACCAGTTGCAATCGCCTGATTCGTTGATCCAAGTCTCCACCCCCACTACCCAGTACCCATCCCTTGTGCATACATCATTTTCTAATCCTTTATCAATTTTTTTTAATGGTTCCTTCACCTCCTATTTAACAGCCGAACTTCTCCACTTGATCCATCTCACAATACAAATATTTTCTACAACAACAAAAAAAGAAAGGACAGAAAAGAAAAGTAGAAAACAGAGGAGAAACAGAGAAGATGATACCAGGATTCAGTCATTCAATCTCACTTCAAATGAGTCCACGGTGGAGGGCGCCGAAGACTGCGTGCCATGCACGGTCGGTGAGTCTCCCATGCCGATCGCATCCAGTGATCGCAAATCTCCAGGAGCAGATCGAGGCCATCCGGTCATGGGCGGGCAGCGGGGATGATTCCCTTGCTTGGATCGAGGCTGGTTTGTCGCAGATCGATCTCCTCCTCTCGACCGTGAATGATTTCCTTAACCTATCACAGACACAAACAGTGCTCCGACACGCCACTGCCCCCACAGAATGCCTCCTCGAGAACTTCTTGTACTTGGTCGATTCGTTCGGGTCGTTGCTAACCGACTTAGTCACACTAAAACAACACCAATTTGAAGTTCAATCGGCAATCAGAAGGCACGACTCGGCATTGCTAGCATCGTCTTTGAAATCTCAGAAGAGAATCGAGAAGGATTTGAGCCACCTCGCCGCATCCTTGCGTACTAGTACTAAATCCCCATCTTTGATGCTCGCATCCGATGCTTCAGAAGTTGAGATTGTTGGAATTTTGAAAGAGGCAACTGGTGCCACATCAGCAGCCTCAATGGTTCTCATTAACCGAGTGGCGGCAATGTCAGCCGCTGCCTCCACTGCGGCGGCTTCGTCGGCTTTGTGCACCATCAGACCTTTCAAGAAGAAGATATCTAATGTGGAGAAAGAGATGATGATTTATGTAAAATTTGAAGAATTAGAGGAATGTGTTGGGGTTGTAGAAAGTGCAAGCCAGAGAGTACTCAGGAGTCTCATGAATTCCAGAGTTTTGCTATTAAATATACAGAGCAATTCGTTTTAGGGATGTTGTAGAGAAATTAAACTGATGATACACTGTAAATATGAGAATTCAAGATTTTTGGATCAATATTATTTGAAATTCAGTTTCAAAATCCCCCTTCCCAAAAATTTGGGCCAAAAAATAACGATTTAGTTCAGTTGTTATTTGGTTGAGAATATATACGATATAACTTTTACTTTAATTCTATATGTAAATTTGTAAATTCTTTTATTCTCTATATTATTTTTTTTAAAAAATCGGATGGTTATGGATCCCGCCGAAGCGGCCTTCAAAAATAAATAAATAAATAAATTTTGCAACATATACTGTATAAACGATTTTATATTCGCCTTTGTTAGAGAAAAATGTGTTGAAAGTGAAAGAAAAAAACATGATATCTCAATCTGTCTAAATGTTGCAACATATTGTATAAACTTCTAAAAATGTTATATACTTTAGAATTTCAATTTGTGGGAAAAAAAATACTGGAATAATATTCTATTATAATTTTTCCTTTTGCATGACGCAATATAATAAACATATTTTAAGTTTTACTGTCCTTCTAGCAATAAAAACTAAAACAAAGAATCATCTGTTATACATCGTAAAAGAGAAAATACATACAAAACTACTTAAAAAATTATCGAGCGTATGTCATCTATTGAGTCTCAATTTCGAGTAATTAAGATGCAACGTTTCAACCGACAAAATTTTTAAGCAACCCAAATTATTCGATCCATAATAACAGAATCGAAGTATGAATGATGTATTGACCTTCTGGAAGATTGTTACAGTGTTACTAGTTTGTCAAACTTTGGGAGACTAGGTGATAAAAAAAAACCTTGGGAAACCGGATAGGAAAAACGGTCCGTTAAACGGAAAATGAAATTGGATCCTGCGTTTGACGTTGGTATTATTTTCATAAAATAGTTCGATTTATTTTACTTATCAGTCTTTCTAAAGCAAACATAATTTAGAAGCTTCAGATTATTCGATAGTATAGTGCTAGTATGTGTTGCAAGTACAGAAAAATTGTGCAGGGTATGCAATTATCAATATCATATGCTTCTATCTTTTTATGGGTGTGCAAATCAAAATATATATTTCTTTCGTTTACTGTTTTTATGCAAAATAGTAAAGTTTGTTAAAAAAATGTAGACATGGTTCGCTCGCTTTTTTTTTTTTTTTTCCCTTTTTTGGTTGTAAACTATTAGGTATACTGGTTCACTCGTTATTTGGATGAAATTTACTTAGAAAAGTTAACAAAACCCATTTTAAATAGAGAAAAAAACTATACATACTTAATTATCATCATGCTCATCATATTTTACTTATATTATAGAACTTTTATAAGAATGAAATATAACTTTACAAAAATATATAGAGAGAGGAAACCTATTGTGTATACTACTGTATTGAGTCTTCAATGCATACAAATCGTTCTATCTGTTTCAAGATCCGTGTAGATCAAGTTGTTGTATTGAAAATTTAACTTGTGCCTTCTCTCTTATTTTGTTTCGGTCCTCTCTCTCGATGGATGAATAGAGGAATTGGATACCTAAAAAAAATTGATGGGAAATAATTGTGAAGATATCTAAAATTGCAAAAAACATAATAGTAAAAAAAGCAAGATCTATCTCATTATGAAAAAAATTAATAATTAATAGTCTACGTAGGCATTTGAATTATTTTTCTTGACTTAAAATTCCTAAACTATCACAAATAAAAAAATATTGTTCCATCATTTCTCATAGAAGCAACTAAGAGAGAGGGGTTGAAAATAAATTATGTGATAAAAATGACGTAGTATAATCAAAATGGATCTCAATAATGCAACATAAAGGGAGCACAACTCTAAGCAACACATATTACAACACAATAAGTAACACATAAAAAATTAACATACATCTGAAGGAACGGACCAGACTAAGTCGGAGCATAAAAATTAATGAACTTGATGGAGTGTCGCACTAATACTAACTAAAACATGACCGACACCAACACATCTTTTATTTATATTATTGATTATTGATTACTTATTACTATTACTATTACTATTACTATTATTATTATTATTATTTCTTTGTTCTACATAAAAATTGAGAATTGAAAAGAACAGAAATTGGATGTTGATTTAACCGAAAGGGACATATAAATCTAGATAGTAGAATTTTAAATGCTTCCTCGTGGTGGTTGCTACAAATATTTATCAAGATTTTGTAGCAATTAATAATTAGCAATATTTTGGCAATATACACGAACCGTTATTAATTCTTTTGCATCATAAGTTGTAGACACTCTGGCAAAAAAATATATATTAAAAAAATAAAAATATGTTGTAGACCCAAGCATGGTGCTTCTCATTGGGATTCCCATCCTCTGGACTTCGGAAACCCGTCCGATTTGATCTGAACGGTTGATTTTTTCGGGCCAAAATTTTTTTTCGGGTGTGGTGGAATGCACGGGGCTCCCTTATAGCCGTTGAGATTAAATCGGACGGTTCAGATCTTCCGAAGACCACTGGACTTCTTTTTTCCGAAGTCCAGAGGACGTGAATTCCTTCTCATTGGGCCTTAATCTTTGACTCTTTGTTGTGCGCAATTAATGAGGGCAGTCGAGATAGGCTTACGTGGTGGCACTCTATTGCTACCGACTCCACGTGTCCCGCACCGACTGCGATCTGTCCCAGCCTCCCATCATTTCCCGCGCCATTTTTTTTTTTTTTTTTTTTGATAACACCCGTAGGCCCGCGCCATTTTCTTTAGTTTAAATCCCCACTATCTATTTAAACCCCTCCACCTCCAGTGTCTCCCCTCTTCATCTCCAACTCACATCTCAACTATACAGCTCAAAAAAAAAGAGAAAAAGTTATTTCAAAAAAAAAAAAAAAAAAGAAAAAGAAGTAACAAGCAAAACAGAGCAAAATGATGGTAAAAGGATTCAATCGTTCAATCTCTCTTCCCATGAACACTAAGCCAAAGGCACGTGCCGCATACCATGTGCGGTCGGTCAGCCTGCCGTGTCGATCTCATCCCCTGATCTCCAATCTCGAGGAACAGATCCGGGCAGTCCGATCACTGGCTGCTAACTCAGACAATACTTCCCTTGCCTGGATTGAGGCCGGTTTATCACAGATCGAACTCCTTCATGTAGCTCTTAATGATTTTCTCAACTTGTCCGAGACAAAAACTGTGCTTCAACAAGGAACCGCCATGACGGATCTTCTCCTCGACAATTTATTGCACTTGGTTGATTCGTATGGGTCGTTGCTATCAATTGTAGCGACGCTAAAGCAACAACTTTTTGAAGTTCAATCGGCATTGAGACGATGCGACTCCACTGGGCTCACTTGTTCTCTTAAATCACAGAAGAAAACAGAGAAGGAGCTGAGTCGGCTCGCCTCTTCTTTGCGTGCCTCAACAAAATCTTTGCCTTTGGAGTTTGCATCTGATGCTAAGGAGGCTGAGACTGTAGGAATTTTGAAAGAGGTCATCTATGCCACGTCAGCAGCCTCTGCGGTCGTCTTTAACAGAGCAGTCGTGGTGTCAGCGGCTGCTTCTACTGCTGCTGCTTCATCAGCTTCAAACAAAATAATGGCTTTTGCAAGGAAGATTTCAAAAGAGGATAAACAAATGGTGGATTCTGAGAAATTGGATGAATTAGAGGAATGTGTGAAGATTGTTGAGAGAATGAGTGAGAAGGTGTTTAGGAGTTTGGTTAATTTCAGAGTTTCACTATTGAATATCCAAAGTGATTCGTTTTAGGAAAAATGTAACAGTAAAATCAATGTAGATAGATTCATATATAGCTGTGATAGAAGAAACTATAAATTAAATTTTGTTCCAGTATTCTTTGCCATACTCTGATTTATCCTTCATATATTTTACTCTTTTGTTTCTATTCAACAATAGATAACACAATTCCTTGGCAGCTCCTGCCAAGCATTCGGAGAAAAAAAAAAAAATTATAATCAGAAACCTTAATCTCGGTCTTAATTCACACTAAAAATTACTGATATTTATGGCCTTTTGACATTATTTTGCATTCGAGATACCAAATTCATTAAATCAAAATATATACACGGCGCATTTTATAAACAAATTGGGGATGTTTCCCTCGCTTCTTCTCTTGCATAGTCGGATTTTTTTTTTTAATACGATTATATTTGTATCTGAAAATTTTGTGTTTGTACCTCTTTTTTGAAAAACAAAAAAAAAACCTGCTATGTCTTGCAAAATTTGGAGAATCAATTTATCATTAATTCTTGAATTCTAATTCATAATTTGGATGTAATTATTGTAATTAATGTAATAATTTGGTGTTATATTAATCGGCTCGATCGCGTTAAATGTTTGTGATTCCACCTCAATTTTAGCCAACAGCCATCACTTAGAATAAAACATATTAATAGTTTTTTAGTTGTTCTATTTTTGCATGTTTTAAAGCATGTGGTGATCTTATAATCTGTCATGAGTTGTCTTACCGGCCGCCGTCCAACCGAATGAACGCTCAACTAAAATTCATTATTGATCGCATGCACTAACTAATTAGTTATCATTATTCATTGATTACAGCTTGTATAAACCAAAAGCTCACATGGCCAATTGCTCTTGCTTAATCATGTCTACGTGCATTTGATACAATTTGAATAAAAAGTTTAGGTATTCTCTGCAAACGACCAAGATCTGTTGCTCATGACTGTTGAAGCACACCATTATTGGATTTCCAAACATTTTTTGGAAGAAGGAAAATGGAAAAGAAGTAATGGTTAGGGCTGTACAACGGACGGGTTTGCAAATTTTTATCAATATTTCAACCCAACCCAATTATACCGGGTTGAAAAATTTCTTTAGTTGACCCACCCGTAACCCAACCCAACCCATAGAAATTTTTATCTACGGGTTTTTATGGGTTTCCGGGTTAAACGGGTTATGATTTATATGGTAAATAAATAAAATTGATAATATTAATTAAATTAAACTAATGAGGAAAAATAAAATAAAACCATAATATTTTTCCTATCGGATTATGTGAAATAATTGCAACTATTGATTTACAAATAAGTGGAATTAAGTTAACTACAATGGACGCGATTCCAACGGTGCATATATAGCATAATTGTACATGATTGTACATATATAGTTGCAATTGATATTAAGTTACCGTCCATCAATTGACAATCTTTATGATATTGGTGTCATCCTATGTGTAATCGTGTCTGTGTCAGAAGACGAGGCGTTTTTGACATTGGAATTAAGGAAAATTTAAATGCCAATTATGTTATTGTCATATAGATCAGATCATATCAATAATAATAAAGCGGGTCGGGTTTGTACCCGATTTATTAAAAGAAAAACATAACCCGACCCAGTTGTACCGGGTTAGTAAAATTAAAACCCGAACCAACCCGAATCATGCTTGAACCCGTTACAACACGGGTCGGGTCGGACGGTTTAAACGGGTCGGACGGGTTTTAAATTTTTTTGTACAGCCCTAGTAATGGTACAGCTTTGCATTATTCTGTTGCTAAGCCGACTCTTTAATATAACCTGGCAATTAAGTACTGATAAAATGAAACATAAAAGGAGGAATCAAACAGCAGCAGCATTTTTATTTTAATAATTTTTTCATATATGAACATTCAAATTGCCATAAGTTGCTGCATCAATATTTAAGTACATAAAGTTAAAGTTAAGCAAACATAAAGAATCAATTTTAAAGCTAGTGACTTAAAAAAAAAAACTTTTTGTTATAGAAAATGTGAGTTGGAAAATTTATTTGGAATTCCTCGCTTATATTTAAATTAGAAACACTTACCATCTTCTTTATTAAAATAATAATAAAGTATGTAGGAAAATGAATAGAAACCCCAGCAAAATGTGCCTAATATCTAGGCTGAGTACTGTGGTCCGAAAGACAACACTAGAAATTATTGTGTTGTCATTCTACCACTAAATTTCACAAACTGTAGCAGAACAATATATAGTTGCCGTTTGGATTGTCTAGGAATAGGCCAATTTCAAGAATTTCCTATTCCAGGCGTAAATGTGTCATCCAAACGCAATTGTCTATTCCTGAATAGTCCAATTCCAGGAATAACACTCTTTTCAGTAACACTTTTCTCACTACTTTTTATCCCAATAACACTCTTCCCAACGAAATTCTCAACTTCATCATCCAAGCAACATTTCTTATTCTCGGAATAACACTCTTTCCACTCTTTCCGAAATAGTACTTTTCCTTAAATTTACGCCCGAAATTGATATTCCAAACCTATTTAGAACATATATATTCCTATACAGATGAATCCTTTGAAAGGTAATTTGCTTCTATTGACTGACAAATTAGGAAGTACGACCAAAATTATACCCAAGGACCAAATCTCCACCTTTTGGGCCTGGATCTCTAGCTTTTTTTTTTAACTAAAACCTCCCTCGTGGCTTTTCAATTATACATCAAACCCAACGGCCTGGTATTAAATTTTGAAACGTGATTTAATCATACGCAATCAAATACAGATATGATTTTCTTTATTACTCTGACAAATGTATCACAATTACAAAATTAATACCAATTGTTGAATCAAACTGCGACTGAATGATAACTGCCATCTGCAATTTTGTCATCTTTTGCCATCGCTTGAACAATGTGAACATATGAAGAGAAAAACTGAACATATAGATAATCAAAGTGAACACATACAAATAAATTAGTTTTGTCATTCTTGTTCAGATTTTTATATGCATGTTCAACTTATTTTTATTATACTCATCATTTATTTGTAAATGTTCACTTTGATCTTTTATATGTTCAGCTCTTTTATTTTATGTGTTCATTTTGTTCAAGCAATGGTAAGGGATGACAAAATTGCAGATGGCTGTAATCAATTTCCCATTTTTTTTTTCGTTTCCTTCTAAATATTTTTTGGGCTCAGGATACAACAAAACACCACGTTTGACGTTTCTAATGCTATAAGGAAAATAAAAATAATGGGTCATGATGGTCTTGGCCCATTATTCCTAACAATTATACTGCAGGATTAGTAGCTAAACAAGCTGGGAACCCGTCTCTCAATAATGACCAACACAGACCCGACAAAAGAGCAATTAAAACAACATTTAATGGGCCTAAAGCATGCGTATTTCTACTAATTTTGGTAAAATAAAACAAAAGCATATGAGGTAAAATTTTTACCTAATTGGTTGATACAAGCACCGTTGTTATTTCATACGATGCATGTAATAGTTTTGAAAATCAAGATCTGCACTTTGTACCGAATTCGTCATGGAAAATGAGATAAAGGGTTTCTATTAGAACTAGTGGCATCTTTAGTTACGTTGGATCTAGTCTTTTTAAATTTCTGACGGTTTGGATCCTATCATGCAGTCATGCTTGGATCCGATCTACATTTGATCCGTACAGTGACTATCTGGTGGCTTCTGCAAAATGCACATTTAATTCATCCTATGGTGATTTTTGTAATGATGAATCAAACAAGTGTTCGCCCAGAAAAAAAAAAATATATATATCCATGCTGTCCAGCTAATTGTAAATCATTATAATTTCAGAGAAAAAAAAATGTACTTTCTGGTACTGAGTACTGACTAGTGGTACAGACACATCACATAAGAAAACCATATTTTGGCATGTTGGCACGTTACTCGGCCAGACCGCCACAAAACTTGAATGAACGAAATAATCATGCTAAAAAAATGTATAAATGCAGACTACAATGTCAGTAACCCACCACACCAAGTTGAGGTGTGTAACACAAAAGATAAACATACTCCATTGAATTTAGATTTTCCGCTATAAAAACAAAACAAACATGTCGCAAGTCTCTGGAAAGAGCTATAACATTTAATTTCAAATCTAAATTTTTGTACAATGTCATTCCCTGTGAGCACATTTAATTTCAGAAAAGTTGAACGCAAATACCTCCCTTTTCTTAAAAAAAAAAAAAAAAAAAATTGACATTCACTCTTTTTGAACATTTAGCCTTATGGGCTCGTTTGGATGATAGTGGGAATAGGAGAATAGTGGGAATAGCCACTCTTCCCACTTTTCCCACTATTCCCAACAACACTCTTCCCAACAACACTTTTCTCTCTACTTTTTCACACTTCCCAACGTTATTCCTAAACTCACCATCCAAACGACCTAGGAATAGCACTCTTCCCACTCTTCCCACTCTTCCTACTCTTCCCACTTTTCCACACTATTCCCACTATTCCCAACCCATCCAAACAAGCCCTATATTATTTACAATCTCACTTCAATTGGCGGGGGCCTTCGTTTAATACGAGTATGTACTTGTACCCCAGCTTTGTTCCAAAGCATCTGCATGCAAAAAAAAAAAAAAAAAAAAAAAAAAAGGACTTAAATTTCTAACTAGCAGCGTTATGTTATAATCCAAATTACTTTTGAACCAATTAACTATGTCTATGGATCCTTGTATAATTTATTTATTATTATATTAGTATATAATTTGTTGTTCTGTCTCTCTTGCTCTCTTTCCCATATAATTAAATCTACCTTCTTTCCCAAAGCCAACGAAAAAAATAATAGTAAGTAGAAATAAATAAACACAACAAAAAGAAAAATCCTACCTAGCAAACTCTAACAGGAATAGACCAAGCGATGTGCACCCCTAGAAGAACACATTGAACTACCTAATCTTTCATGTCCCATGGATGGCACCTATTAATTCCCAAGGCAACCTTTTTTCTATATGCTTGAAAACTAATCTAAAAACCCAACAATAATTTTTCATTAAAAATGGGTATTACGTGGTGGCTTCTGAGAGATGCCAGCTATGTTTGTCTTAATGTCACGTACCGAGACTGAGCAGCCAGCTCACTTTTAAATCTTGCGTACCGAGTCTCCTTTGGTTTTGATATCTCTGCCAAACGATCCGCTGTGGCTTTTCCCGAAGTCAACACCATTACTAAATTGCACAGATTCCCTCATGCGCTCTATTTAATTGGTGACACTCTAACAGGACAGAAGCTGAGCATGACATTACAGCTCAGATTGCAAAAATTAAATAAGAAGTGGATTAAGCAACGGCACACAACCCAGAAATGTTAGGATTGGAGGATACGCCTAATATTTGTACTAGTGACGTACACGATAAAAAAGGGGAAAAAACAAAGAAAAAAAGAAGATTGACAGTCAAAAGTGCCAAGTATTTACTGAAAAATGGTGCAATTTTTTGGGCCAACTTTGTCATCTTTATTTTTGTTTTTTTTTTTCATAAGATAAGATAATACATTTGTTTATTTGTATACTTCTCCTGAGTGAGAAATAAACCCTTCAACGAAAAAAATGTGAAAACAAATTATTTAAAAATAATTAAGGCAGATTTTAATATTTCAATTTAATTTTAAAATGAAATTTTTTGATGTATTTGTACTATTTTATTAATAGATAAAGGATTCTATTGATCGATTATTATTTTTTCTCATTTTCAATTTTATATTTTTATAATTCAAACAAAAAAAAAATGATAACTGAAGGTGTACGGTAACCTCCAGTGATGCTTCGAAGTGGCTGCGTGAGAACTCATTTGCCAACTCAAAAAAAAATTTCTTTTTTTTAAAAAAAAAATGCAAAACAGGAACAAGTCCAGTATCAGAAGCTGAGGCAGCAGCTTTATTCGCGGATCATAGTTTTGTCTCCCACAGCCTCAACCCCTCAACTTTCTCCACCCACTCGTGCGCCTTCGATTTGCCTTTTCGTTTTCATTAAAAAACAAACAACCAACTCATGCATGTACTAACGCGCAACCACCTCTTCTGAGTTCTGAGTCTCTCCTCATCCCTTTATATCCCACCCGCCGCAATCCACTCTTCATATCCTACAAACTTGATCACAAAAACAAGAGCTCAAGAGTCAAGAATCAAACACAATACAACCACCGACATTACAATCAACCGAGAAGGAAAATGGTACCTGGTTTTAGCCGCTCGCACTCCCGCACTTCTAGCCTCCCCTGCACAACTCACCCTCTTGTCTCGCATGTTGAGGCCGAGATCTATGCAGCACGCTCCTGGCTCAGTCACTCGGATCGAGATCCTTCTCCATCTGCCGGGCTTTGCCACATTGATGCTTTAATCTCCACTGTTGAACAAGTCCTCAATTTACCGGAGTCAAGAGAATCTTTCAGCCATGCCGAATGCACCGACCGGCTCCTTGATGACCTTCTCGGCCTTGCTGATGTTTACGGCTCCATTAGATCTGTTGCCATCACACTCAAACAAAACCATGCGGAGCTGCACTTAGCATTAAGACGACACGATGCAACATGGCTTGCCACTTCTGTCAAAACTCAGCGCCTTATAGAGAAAGAAATCTCTCAGCTCGCTGCCAGTGTACGCCACATCACAAGTGGAAGTATATCTGATACAGAAATTGGGGCTGTTGTAAGAGAGTCAGTAACTGTTGTTGCACTGGCATCTGTCGAGGTGTTATCAAAAGTTGTATCGACATCTTCTGCTGCTGCTTCTAGTGCTATGGTGGCAGCAGGGTCGGGTAGCTTTTCATTGAGGAGGGGATTTTTCAAGAAGAGGTACTCAGAGGAGGAGAAAGAATTGGCAGCAATGGAGAAATTGGAGGCATTGGAAGAATGTATCATGGAATTGGAAAGCGGCAGTGAGAGGGTGTTTCGGAGTTTAGTTAAAGCTCGTGTGTCATTGTTGAATGTTGTTACTCTTTCCTTCTAAAATTAGCAAAGTTTGATTAGAGATACATCGATTCGATCGATGAAGGCAGAGTTGTTTGATATAGTAGCTATTTTTGTAGCAATTATTCAGTATGAATTTAAAAGGCAATTTGTCTTTAATTAGAACCTAGGAGTACAAGTTATTTGCTTTCAATTTGTTTTGTGTTTTCTGTAGCATTAATCAGTCTTTTTATGTTTAAAATGTTTGGAAATTTTGGGTAAAAAAAAAAAAAAAAATGAAGTTTTGACAAATGAGAAAAATAATGCAGTTTTGAAGTTTCCAAATTCTCAAGTATGATTAAGTGTGAGATACAAATAATATGTTTTGCAGTAAAAAAAAAAAAAAAAAAAAAAAATTAGGCAAGACTACGAAAAGCCAACTCTACTTAGTTTGGAAAAGGGATGAAAATTTTAACTGGGTATATATTTTTTTTCGAAAAGGTTTCAACTGGGTATATATGAATATGAGTGTAATATGCAAGTGTCGGAAGCATTTAACCAAAACCTCTTAATTTATTTTCCCATTTCCACTTTCTTATACGATGGTGATGGACTGATGGTAAATAATGATATGATGATAACGGGCCTAGAATTGTATTGGAAAATAGGCTGTAAAAGGCTGAATTTTCTACTTCGTATACTCTCGTAACACTCCTAAAATTTTCAATAAAGACTATGGGCTCAATCTTAGAAGCGAATGTTAAGATGTTATACTAAAATTGGGCCTAAAACATAATTGTGGCATTCTTAAAAAATAAGGCTTTATCTTTCATGAAACAAGGTCTGCTTTAAAAAATTGAGACCCAACCAACAATCTGTGACAGAAAAATTTAAATTTCTTAATACAATATAAAGAGGCTGAGTAAACCAGTGCTTTGTGGCCCATAAAAACAAAATTAATAGGCGCAGCAGATTTCACTATTTACAGTGATTTCACTTCTGGAGTACTCATAGCGGACAAATAGTCTTGGATTGAAATTAAGAAAATGAAACTCTGCATTATATGTTATCTGGAAAGTTTTGTTACAGTCTTTTATATATAATCAAAACGTGATAGAAGTTCCAGAGAAAATAATAATATCCTTTTTGTTTTAAGATAATGCTGGTACGATTTTGATTGTATGTAGCACAATCAAAATAAATCAAAATCATAAAGATGAGCTCAGCCTTTCATTTCCAAAAAGACCACCTTTCATTTCTTGGACGCACAAGACCACCTTTTCCTTCTGATGCGAAAGAGATTCCAAAAGTGGTGGCATTTAACAAATTAAAATTCGACAGGTCATGGTCTTAATCTTTTGTTTAATATCTAATGTTTAATTCGACAGTCTTCACTAACACAACTTAATAATGAAAATATAAAACCAAATCAAACAACATATCAACATCAAAAGCTGATGACATAACAGCAATGTCGATATCAACTCAAATCTCGACGAAGTTTCTCATTCTTTTGCTGTAAAGTTTTTTTTTTTTATGCCCGACTCTGCTGTCATTTTACTCCAATAATGATAACAAAAATTACTTGAAGGAATAGCTGCTCACATAATGAGTACTTTTTATCTTTCTTAAGAATCCATTAATTAATCGTGTTTGATGTAAAATTGCAAACTTCATTTTATAGAGTGACGTAACACAATCATGAAATTCTCAATTCCCACAGAAAAAAGAAATATGGTAGTAGAACTATCATACCTAATAATTAATAATAGATGGTCCCATGTTTCCATTTCATAGATTATAGCCGCACTTGATCTTTATTAACTCCATAGAAACAATCTCTATCACAATCAATGAGAGTCATCTTCCAACTAGCTCTCCTATTAAAGCCCCCTGAAAACAAATCCACCCTTCTGGCTCTTACCCTTGTTTTTTTCTCTTCTTCTATTTTGTTCTCATATCCTCTCCCTATGCTAATCAAAAGTAAAAGAAACCACACCTTTTTGTACCAAACATATGTCAATAATGGCCATCCTACCGTCCCAACTCCTCTCTACTCTCACCAGAAAACAATCTTAAACAATTTACTAAGATTCCAACTTCCTGCTGCTTCCCCTTTTCTCTTTATAGTAAACGACTTGTTTCTTCCTTCCATCTGTTTCCCCTTTTTATCATAACCTTTAATTCACACAATGGGCTGCACAGTCTCAAGACCAGAAGACCAAACCACAGTGAAACACTGCCGAGACCGGTGCCGCCACATCTCTGAAGCAATTCAATACCGATACTCTATGGCAGAAGCTCATGCAGCATACGCGCTATCGCTTCGTTCCCTCGCTTCCTCCTTGCATGCCTTTCTCCTCCCTTCAGTCTCCAATAATGTCCCTCCAGTGCAATCCAACAGAGACATGCCATCTGGCAGACCCCATATTCAGTTCAATTCAGCCAGGTCAGAGTCAAGTCATGTCAGGCATGCCGATGTCGTTATCAACCACTCGAAACACCATCCCAAGCCACCATCGGTTTCCTTCGAGCAGCCTCCAGAAAGCCCAGACCCACCACCAGTTGTGCAAAATTACAATTTGCCCCCCTACCAGGACCCTCGCCCTTCAGAGCAGAATCCCAATTTCGCCCCTTACTCTTATCCATCTATGGATTATGGGATGTCATCGATACGTAGCTTCTTTCCCTTCTCTACAACACCTAACACTAGCAAAAGAATGCCTGGATCAAGTGCTGCACAGCCCAAAGAGCCCATCATGCCTCCGACCATAGACCCACCTTCACCTGACGAGTCAGCCTGGGATTTTCTCAATCCATTTGGGAGCTATGATAGGTATTATGAAAATTACATGCCTAATACAAGCTTTAGAAAGGTAAGAGAAGAGGAAGGTATTCCCGAATTGGAGGAGGTGAAAGATGAAACTGAGAATGTTGCATCAGCACCATCAAGTAAAAGAGTAGAAAAGGAGAAAGAAGAGGAGCATGTCGATCACAAGTTAAAATCAGTTGATGCAAGAGGTAGTGGCGTAGGTGAGAGAAGTGTTAGAATTAGCTTTGAAAAAAAAGTTCATTCAAAAGAGATGGAGAAAGAAGTAGAAGAAGAGCCAGTCAGGACACCTCGAGTTTTCCATGATGACTCGCAGATTGTATTAGAGATTAAAGAGCAGTTCGAGAGAGTGGCTGGTGCAGTTGACGCTGTGGCAGCTCTGCTTGAGGCAGGAAAAAGGCATTATCACTTCAAGGACTCCATTAGAAAAGGTTAATAACGACACATTTTTTATAATTCCATTGATTTTTAATGATTTTGAGTTTACTACAAGTAGTAACATGTTGCTGCACAATTTAGCTATGGCAACAATCTTTCCTCCAATCCTATTGCTACATATATAAATATAAAAAATTCAGGATTAAGTTAGTAAATTTGAAATGTCCTAGCTATTAGCTTCTGCAAAATTAACTGCTTGCATATATATGTTATGCTAATAAAATTTGGAAAAAATGAATGGAACAGTGGTTGGAAGATTCTGTTGTAGATTACCAGCAATCCCTAATTCTATCGATGATGAATCGAATTATGAGGAATTCAATGCTATGAGAAACAATAATTCTCTATCGATTACTTTGCAAAAGTTGTATATGTGGGAAACAAAGCTCCTTGAGGAAGTGCAGGTACAATATAGACTTTTCCCATCTGATTTTCTTATTGGATGTCCATTCAAATTTTAAGAGAAATAATGGTAGAACCTTTTACAGAAAGATACACCCTTTTATAAAGCAGGATGTCACCACGTGTTGACTTTATCTGCAACAAAGTGGTATCCTATTAAAGGACTGAATTAGAAATTAAGAAAATTGTGTGGCGAATATAATTAAGTGGATTGTAATGATTGTTACTTTATTATCACTAAAGTATTAGTGCATCTTGGATCTTTTGTTTAAGTGAAACGACGTTAAGCAGTAAAACGCAGGTGTGCTCAATGAATTTGCAATTTGTAATTTTTTATGTCACTTACGTACGTAGGTAGTATTTATTTATTCCAGAACTTTATCCTGCATTTTATATTATATGAATAGGTACGTACTATTTTAATGCTAGCAAAATCGCGTGCCGTTTTTCTTCTTTTCCACTTCACCTGAAAGTAAATATATGTAAATTTCCTGCTGCTCAGTTGTCTATGAAGATGGTCAATTTATCTTACTTTCAAATGAGATAAAATAATTTATATTGAAGTAGTTACGCAACTTGCTTAGGAGCTTTTACAAGGTCAAAATATACAAATTGCCAATTTAAGAAAGAAACTGTAAATGAGATTATCGTACAATTTCACTAATTATACTTATAAAAGCAAGTATACAAGGGCTAAAAAAATTTAAGTAAAATGTGTAAATAATTGTTTACTCTATGCAATCTTAACCATTGATTGTTTAAATCAATGGTTGGATGTTATCGATAGATATAAGTTTACATACTCTTCACTTTTAATAGAAAGAAATCTGTTGTTGGATTAGTCGTGCACTCATCAAAATAGAAAGAAATTTATCGCTAGATTAATTATGTACCATGTTTGGAAAGAGAACACAACACATATAGAAAATTTTATTAATATAATAAAAAAATTTTCATTTTGGAAATAGAACATCCATATAAAAATTTCTCATCTGTAATTTATCCACCCATCGAGTGATTACGGTTTGCTAGTATGATGTAAAGAAAGAAAGTTTACATGTGATTTTGTACCATATGACGTTTTATTAAGTACTACAAAATAGTTGGTTAAACTTTTAGAATACTGGTAGTGTTATTAGGACTGAATCTATTCTATTACACATGTAATGGAAACAAAAAAAAAAAAAAAATGCAAAATGCATCTTTGAACATCAATTTTTCTGCTATTACTTCACGAGCCATTGTGAACTGACATGAATTTTTCTTATGTCAGAACGAGGAAACTTTAAGAGCAGAATATCAAAGAAAATGCAATGATGTGAGCAGCCCATTGAACAGAGGATTCGATCAAGAGAAAATTGAGGAAATGCAAAGCCCTATTAGAATAATATCAACAAGAATAAGAATTACACTCCAGGTTCTTCATAGCATCTCAAACAAGATTTGTGAGATAAGGGATAAAGAATTGTGGCCACAGATTTGTGAGCTTGTTCAAGAGTAAGATTTACATTTTCTTTTACCTTTTTTTTTTTTTTGTTTAAGCAACAGTATATTTATGATACTGCAAAGTTACTTTAACCCATTTTTTTTTTTTTACGGAGAAGTACATATAGGAATTGTTCATTGCACAAATAAGAGTCTTGTATGTAACCAAATAACTAATATGCTAGAGTACACAACTACACATAAAGTTGTTTTGAAAGACTTATATTTAAATGAGTGGGGCCTATAATTATTGGTAGTTAGTTGCTTTATCTTATTGGTGACTGTTCCAATATCATATTATTTTCCTCCGTTCTATTTTATCTCCTTTCAACTTCCACCTTATATTATTCAAGAACCGATTGTTTTCTTGTGGAGATGCAAGCAAACTGTCATCTTTCTTGGAAAAGTAAGTAATTTGTCATTACATTTCGCAGATTAAATAAACACATAAATGTTTATTTATTATCATTATGTCTGTTGGCTGTTAGTATATAGCCAATAATTTCATCTCCAATTTGAGCTCAATACCAACTCCAACTTCTCTTTGTATATATAACATATTCTTCCTTTTTTTTATTCATTTTATTTACTTATTTTTTATTTTCATTATTATTTTTGTTTTTATACTATAGAGAAATATCAGTCAGTATTGATGACAAGTAATTTCACAGGTTGATGACAATGTGGGAAATCATGCTGGAATGTCACCAGGCTCAATTGCAAGCGATATCACAAGCAAAAGCACTAGACTCGATTTTCTTCTCTGGAACAAATTATAACCATTCAAATATGGAATCCACCAAACAGCTGCAACTGGATTTACAGAGCTGCGTCACCAGTTTCGTAGCATGGATACATACGCAAAGAAACTTCTTTCAATCACTGAACAGTTGGCTGATGACAGCTTTAAATTATGAACCTGAAATAACTGAAGATGGACCGGCACCATTCTCACCGGGTCGATTAGGGTTATCACCTGTTTTTATTATCTCGAATAATTGGGTAGATATTATAGCTAAGATCTCAGAGGTTAACGCGGTTGAAGCTATGGAGTCCCTTTATAATGGAGTTCTCCAATTTCGGGAAAAGCAAAAACTTGAACAACACCAGATGTTCACAGCTAATAATGACCAAAAAGGAATTCGAACCATGGAGAGAGAGGAAAGGTTGTTGCTCAAGCAACTGAAAGCACAGAAATTAAAATTTAAATCAACATCAAGCCAGAATTATGTGTACTCATCCAGGATAGAAATGGGTTCAGTATCAGATACTGAAAATAATAGCTTGAAATCAAATTTGAGACGAATTTTTGAATCCCTGGAGGGATTTGCATCAGCTAATGCAAGGGAATATGAAGAGCTTCATATGCATTCTGAGGACGAAAGTAGTTTTGTAAATTAGGAAGAGTGTACAAAAAGTTGAATTAAAAATCCACATTTTGACAAGATTGTGAAAAGAGCCTTGATATATATGCATCATCTTTTGTCGCTGTATACAACTCTTTTTTACCTCCATATAGTAGTTTTTTGAAGCGGGTAATTTTGATCATAGTAACAATAAAAGGACAGTGAAATTTCTGGGAGCATTGATGCCACAGCAATTTATTATGTATTCTATAAACACTAGAGAAGACTGAGATTGAATTACTTTCTAAACGTGTAATTTCTATCAGTCAAAAGACCCCTAAACAAAATCAATTATACACAAAAAAACAAACCTATTGAAACTTAAACCCACACCCCATGTTTCTCCTTACACAAATTAAAGTACAACAACAAGATACGCTAACCCAACTTGTCTTGCCTCTCAAGCAACAAAGAGCTCAGCCTTTCCATCAATGAACAAGCTCATGAACTCCTCACCATCGACCGTCTCCTTCTCAATTAGAAGCTGTGCAAGCTTGTGCAGGATGTCAATATGTGTGTTTATAATTTGCTTTGCACGTGCGTACGCTCTCTCAACTAGTTCTCTCACCTCTGCATCAACTATGTCAGCTGTTGCCATCGAGTAATCCTTCTGGGATGACATCTGCCCACCAAAAATAACAGAAAAGTGTTTGTTATTTGATGCAAATAAGAAACCTAGAGTATAAATCCTAAGCATGCACTATAACCAAAGGTTTTCTGCAAACTGCCGGAAATGTATTACAGTACATGCCAAAAACATCCAAATATTTCCTATACTGAAAATGATGAAAGTTTCTCTGACTTCTCCAAATTTCCATCTTTTACAGAACACGGTTATTTAAAAAAAGGAAAAATATTGACACTTCAGAAGACAAGAAATATACCTGCTGACCCAAGAAGGGGTTACCGCCGGGCCCACCAATCGCAACCTGGCCAATTTTTTTACTGAAGCCAAACCTCTCCACCATTTGTCTGGCTACCCTAGAGACTTGCATGAAGTCGTTGGATGCCCCAGTCGTCACATTATCCTCTCCAAATATCACTTCCTCAGCCACTCTGGCAAAAAACAGTAAAGATATAATGGGTAAAAACTGTACAAGTGCAAAGGGTTTGAAGTTGAAGGACAAAATGTACTGTGAGCTGTATTTTACCTTCCACCAAGGGCAACGGCCATTTGGTTCTCTAGGTAGCTCCGGCTGTAGAGACCTGATTCAAGTCTTTCTTCACTAGGAGCAAAGAAGGTGAGCCCACCAGCTTGGCCTCGAGGGATAATTGAAATTTTAGCAACTGGATCATATTCAGGCATTAGTGCGCCTACCAAAGCATGACCAGCCTCTGAAAAGTAACAGAAGGAAACATTAAGAAAAATTAAGATGAAAACAAATGTCTATTGAATTTAATACACAATAATTCAGGTAACACAGGATTTCCCCTACTTGAAATGGCCACCCTACATTTTTTGAGCTATTTGCAACAACCTCCCAATCAGTACAACAAAGATCAAGCCAAACATAAAATAATCACACATCTTCTAAAGGAGGCAAAGCAATATATAACTTCTAAAAGTTAGAACTAGTAATAAGCATCATTATTAGCTCAAATTCGACTTGCTAACACTAGGTGACTTCGCAAATAAATAAAGAAAAAAAAAAACAAAGTTTGGTTTTAGTTAAAAAAAATATGATAAATTTTGAATGACGCCATGTATTAGGTAAATATCTGACTCATTTTTTATGAAACCCTACAAAAAAGAACAAAGCATGGTTTAAGAAAATGATTTTACCATGATAGGCAACCAACTTTTTCTTCTCTTCTGACACAACAGCATTTTTCTTCTCTGGTCCTGCAATTATTCTCTCCAAGGCATCAGATATCTCGTCCTTGCTTATCTCCTTCAGATCACGCCTTGCGGCCAGAATAGCTGCCTCATTCATCAGGTTTTGGAGATCAGCGCCAGTGAAACCTGGAGTTCGTCTAGCAATTTTCTCAAAGTCAACATCCTTTGCCAGTGCCTTCCCTCTGGAGTGAACCTGATCCATGTAAAACTTTTGTTAATTAATCATTTCCATAAATGAACCTAAGAAGTAAGCTGTATGAGCAATATATCATGAGCTCTTCACTTCATTTGTATTGTGAATGGATACTTAGATTAAGAAAATTATCCATAGTCCTATTAATTACAAGCAAGCAGATCTTGGTAGCTGCTGCCAAGTTTTTGAAAATAAACCTACAAGCGAGCAACCATGCAATGATAATAACCTGAACAATAATCAATTTTCTTTTCTTTCTTTGTTGGAGGCACAAAACTCGTATCAAAGTTAAGATGAACTTCTTCTCCTCAACTATATTCTACTTATAATATGCTAAATTTTGATAAACATGAATCAAGATGCAGTTTCTTATGTGATTAATCTCAGTACAACATGTGGGACCTAATAAAACATCTACACATAAGAAATGATACCAGTTGTACTATCCAGGTGGTAATTTGGTTTCTGATTGAAAGTTATCATGACCAACACCATACAATCTGATATTGTTAAACTAACATTACTGTATGCAAACAAGAAAGCCAAAAATCAAGCACAATCATTTAAAAGTTTAAACAAGTACTATAGGCTTACCTCCAAAATCCTAACTCTGCCAGCAACATCAGGCCGATCAACTGTGACCTGTCTGTCAAACCTACCAGGCCTCAACAGAGCAGAATCGAGCACATCAGGACGGTTAGTTGCAGCCAAAACAATCACCCCACTATTCCCAGAGAACCCATCCATCTCTGTCAAGAGCTGATTAATCGTCTGTTCCCTCTCATCATTGCCGCCTCCCAGCCCAGCCCCACGTTGCCGACCAACCGCATCAATTTCATCAATAAACACAATGCATGGTGCCTTCGACTTGGCCTTCTCGAACAAATCCCTAACTCTAGATGCACCTACTCCAACAAAGAGCTCAACGAACTCTGATGCGGCACATGAGAAGAATGGCACACCAGCCTCTCCTGCCACAGCACGTGCCAATAGGGTTTTACCTGTACCAGGTGGGCCCACCAACAGGCATCCCTTGGGTATCTTTGCTCCCAGTGCAGTGTACTTATCAGGGTTCTTCAAGAAATCTACAACTTCTTGGAGTTCCAGCTTTGCCTGATCCGCACCCGCAACATCAGCAAATGTAACCCCAGTCTCAGGTACCTCTTGGAATTTTGATTTTGATCGGCCGAAGTCCATGGGCCCACCAAGGCCTCCAGGGCCACCACCAGGACCTCCTTGGGCCCGGCGAAAGAGCAAGAAAACACCAGCAAATGTTAGAATTGGGAATAACAAGTTACCAAGGAAATTCAAAAGCCCGTTGCCTCCTTCCCCTTCTGAGACCGAGATATCCACACCATTCATAGCCAAAATGTCGATCAAATCGGGATCATTCGGCACAACAACAGTTGCCCGGCGCCCATCGACAGCAGTCAGTTGTAACACGCCACCATCCTTGGAAAATCTGACCCTTTCAACCTTCCCTTTCTTCACTGCGTTTAAGAACTCACTGTACCTCCACTGGCTTCCCTCGGGGAGGTCGCTTGCCTGAGGTCGAGGCGCAGTCAGGAGGTTTTGCACAAATGGGTTGGAAGGGGTGGTGGGTTTTGCAGTTTCTACTTGGACAGAAGGAGAAGGAGGTGGAATCTGTTGTGGGGCCAGATCGTCAGCTAGAGCCGGTTGCGCCATGGTGGAGATAAGAACCGTCGCCATGGCGGCGTTAGAGATGGAATTAACGGGCTTGGATTTATCATTCCGAGATAGAAGGCATACTGGGCTCCGATAGAGCTTGCGAGAGAGCTTGGAAGAGTAGAGAGGAGAAGAGAGAAGTGGGTGGGTGTAGCTTGTCGAAGCCATTCGATGAAATGCCTACGAGAAGAGAAGTGAGAAGAAGAGAAAGTGGAGAGGTCTGGTTATAAGAGAGGAGATTCGTCAAGAATTTAGTCGGAAAAGGCGTTGTGGGATGGGATTCTATACGTGGAGATAATGGTGACCATCCAATTGGTGTGATATTTCTGAGATTTTAGTAAAAGGGAAGGTTGAAGAATGAAGATGATCCTCAAAAATTGGGAATTGAAAAGGGAAATTGGTGTTTTTTTTGTGAGGTTGAGAATGGGCCAAGAAGTGAGAGCCTTGTCAAACAAGTTTGAGAGGCCAGGTTGTTGTCGGTACATGTGCTGATTAGGCTTTATTTGCTTGTACCTCTAGAGAGATCTCTTCTAGGCCTACAATTCGCTTATGGGTTTTCAAGCCCCAATCTAGTACTCTTGTAAGAGTTTCGGTGTTGAGTGTTGTTTGAAGAAGGCCTGGCGTATGGTTAGATATTATTGACTGACATTTTGGACTTATCAAGTTATCTTTTGCTCTTTTTTTTTTTTTTTGAACGCTAAAAGCCCGTAGGCATATCTTTTGCTCTTTTTTGTGTGTGTGTGTGTGTGTGTCTGATTCTTTTTTTTTTTTTTTTTTTTTTTTTACATTAAGTTGGTATGTAGGAAATAAATTTAATTTAATTCCCCCAGTCCCAGATATAAACACTATTAAACATATATCAAAGTTGGCTTCGTCACCGCCTCAAGTTGATCTCATTCCGTCCAAGTTTTTACCAAAATTGTGTGGACATGTTCCAAAAAGATTTTGTACTTATATATGTGTTGGTCATGGAATCCACAATTACTTTTCACACAATGGTTTATAATTGACTAGTATTTTTTGCAGGTTTTACAAAAACCTACAGCTCAAATTTTTCACCTGTGACCATCCGATCTAATCTTGACAAACAGATTTTTTATGGGCTGTATGAATCTCGACGGATCTGATATTAATCGCGGGATATTGATCATTTATCAGATGGTCATGGATGAAACTTTTGCACTACAGGTTTTTTTTTAGAGATAATTTCGTTCCGATTTATAATGATGCTCATGCACTGATTCATAAAAATTAAGTGTGATTTCATTCTAATGATTTATTTTCCTGTGTACATTCGGTTCATGAGATTAAATGTAGATTTTTGTTTGTGTTTTAAAAATATACAAACGGTCTACAATAAATAATTTGTTTGTTTGTCCATAAAAAAATGGAAATGAATTGAAATACACATGCATTTAACTGGAAAATTTGCCGTCCAAACCATTTTAATAGTACACAATTTTAAATTGGCTTCTCTTTCTTTTCCTTGGTTAATAAAGTTCTCCATCGACTTTCTAATTTATACATTATTGTATTGTTATTTGTTACCTTTTATTCTATTTCGTATATTAAATAAAGGGAGAATTCAAGCCAAACAGAGTCTCCGAGTCTAGGGCTGCAAGTTTTTCGTTCGTTACCGTTTTTTCGTTTCGTTTCGTCCTGGCGAAACGGTTAACGAAACAAAATTCTATTTCGTCTGGTTTAGCGAAACGGTTAACGAAATTGAAATATATTTCTTCCCTGTGTAATTTACGTAATTTTCGTTCGTTTCGACCGTTTCAGCACTGCGAAACGATTAACGAAACAACAAATCTGTTTCGTCACCGAAACGAAACGGTTAACGAAACACACCATTTTCGTTCCGTTTCTTACGTCTTTCACCCCTATCCGAGTCCGACCCATGTGGCCATATATTTCACCAGACACCAACAAATATACTTACATTCCTTCTTTTAAAATGACTCGTTTTCAGTACTGGCAGATAGAGATAGGGAGAAAGAATTATCTTCTTCCTATGTTCAATGGAAGAAGAGAAGTCTCACATAATACTTTTCCCCTTCCTAGCGCATGGCCACATCAATCCCTTCGTCTCCCTTGCGTCCCTACTCCACCATCGCAACTCCAACCTCACCATCACTTTCGTCTCGACACCTCGCCATATCCAATCTGTTTCCTCCCTCCCTTTCTCCTCCTCTATCCGGTTCCATTCACTCCCTTTCTCGCCCGAATCACACGGCCTCCCTCCAAACACCGAGTCGTTGGCTGATCTCCAACTGTCTCAATTTGTTACCTTCTTCTATGCTACACGGTCCCTCCAGCCTGCCTTTGACATTTCATTTCATCCATTACCTCTGATGCCGCTTCTCATGGCACCAAAGTGACCATTGTTTCAGATATATTTCTCGGGTGGACAGTGGAGGTAGCAAGAAAGTATAGAGTTTTTCACTCTGTATTCCATACCATGGGTTGCTGTGGAGCTGCTGTTTTTTTCTCCTTATGGATTAATCTACCCCATACTAAGACTTCAACTGATTGGTTTTCTTTGCCAGAATATCCTGATTTCAGAATTCACCGATCAATGCTTTCAAAGAATCTCTTGATGGCTGATGGAACCGATCTTGCGTCAATCTTTCTTAAAAGGGAATTCTTGCTCTGTTGTAAAACTGATGCGATGTTGGTGAATACCGTCGAGGAGCTGGAACGAAAATGGATAGACATGTTTGCAAAGACTCTTCAAATCCCAATTTTTCCCATTGGACCCTTGATTGGTGAGCTCAATCGTGCATCTTCATCAGCAGGGACCGAAATTATTGAATGGTTAGATTTACATCCACCTGCTTCTGTGTTATATATTTCCTTTGGGTCCCAAAATTCAATACACAAAAATCAAATGTTGGAGTTGGCACTAGGGCTTGAAGCAAGTAGGCGACCATTCATCTGGGTCATCCGTCCGCCTTCAGGATCTAATGCCAAGGATGAATTCAAAGATGAATGGCTACCTGATGGCTTTGAGAAAAGAATGAAAGAGGAGTACAGAGGATTTTTCGTGCACGGATGGGCACCACAGCTTGCAATTCTCAGTCATAAATCTACAGGTGCTTTTCTGAGTCATTGTGGATGGAACTCGGTACTTGAAAGTCTGAACGCAGGTGTACCTTTAATTGGTTGGCCATTGGGAGCAGAACAACATTTTAATGTCATGATATTGGTCGAGATGGAAATATGTGTTCAGGTGGCAAAGGGCAACATGGAAAACTCAGAAGTGAAAAAAGGAAAAGTGAATGATGTTATTGAGATGGTAATGGGTGATAATGATAAAGGACGAGTTATGAGGGAAAAGGCAAAGATAATCAGGGAAATGTTCAAAGGAGCATGGAAGGAAGAAAGTTGTTCGTCAGCAAAAGAGCTTGCAGAGTTCTTAAAATTGATTAATAGTGGATAACTAAACATGGGGATTACCAATCTCTTTTCTCCTTTGGCATATCGGGGTATACTTAGGTGCGAGGCGCATATTGCAATTTATTTAATCACAGATATTCTTTGGTTTTTTTTAATTTAACAGATATTCTTTGTGGAATGTAATCAAACTTTCTTTTCTGCAAATGGAATAGATGTAGAGGGAAGTCTTTTTAAGTTCAGTTTTCTATGGTCTTCCCACCATATTTTTCATATTTTTTTGGTAATTACAGAAAAAAATGTTTGTATTTTTTTTAGTTGACAGTTGCATTAGAATTTGAGTACTCATCTTTCAATACTGTACGCTTCTCGGGGATGCACGCACACCAGGAGTAATTCCTTGTGTAATGCCCTTCAAACATATATTCTGATATTCATGATGATTTCCCCGAAAATTGCTAAAACCTAAGGGTCCGCTCTAGAGTGATGGAATGGAAGATGATGGAATAACTAAATGTTAACTTTCAAATTTGGGTGGCTCAAATAACAACATTTCTAATTTCTATATAGATAAAGTTCACCTCCGTTCTAATTTCTAATTTCTAATTGGGAATTTGACAACCAAAATTGGTGTTATTTTGTGAGGTTCAGAATGGGCCAAGAAGTGAGAGCCTTGTCAAAAAAGTTTGAGAGGCCAGATTGTTGTCGGTACATGTGACAATTAGGCTTTTATACTGCTGTCAATGAAACATATTTACCCGTTTATTTTATCATAGGTATTCGATAAAAGGCGACTATAAGTAAGATTTTATTTTCGATAGACCAATAGATATGGATACGGGTAAAGAAAAATTTTCGTTAACTTATCGAGTATGGGTACAGGTAGGGATTATTTCGTATCCATTGATATGATAAATTAATGTTGTACTTTATTTATATATTTAAATGATATTATTGAATTAGCAGTTTAGCACATTATATTTTTTTATCAAATTATTAATATTATTATTATTCATTATGTATCATTATCCTACTTTTACTGTTAATTCTTAATGGGTACGAATAAATTACGGATAAAAATAATTTTAACAAGTGTGATATGAAAATATCTTCCGTACCGTTGACAACCCTTCGCTTTTATTTACTTGTACAACTCTAGAGAGATCTCTTGTAAGCCTAAAATGCTAATAGGTCTTCTCAAGTTTTGGGCTATTTGCTTTGACAGCCGCTGTCAAACCTTCGGAGAAAAAAAAAAAAAAAAAAAAAAAGGTTTTGGGCTACTACTCTTGTAATTGTAAGAACATGGGGATTGGATTTTGTTCGGAGGAAGGGCTGGCATATGGTATAGAAATTATGGACTGACATTTTGGACATTGTTTATACCGTTTGTTGTGTTGTTTGTGGTCACTGCCTCACTGGATTCTTTTTCGTTTTTATCCTTAAGTTGGCAGATAGAAATAAATTTAATTCAATATTCTCCCAGAAAAAAACACTAAACATGTGTATTATATAATAAATGTAAGAAGCGTAAGCGCTGGTACATTAATTTGCTCGTCTATATATTCATCACAATTAAAAAATAAATACAAGAACAATACGTAACAGTACATAATTACAACACTTAATTACAGCCAATTAAAATGTAGTACACGTCGATATAGATATGTGTGTAAAACTGTAAATACAAGTCAAATTTAATTAAAAATATATATAGTACAAGCTAGGCTTGCTCATAAGCTGTACCTCACATTTAATTCAAGACACATCATTGTATATGCTATTGAAGAAAGTCCAATCATTTTTTTTTAAACAAAAAAAGAAAGAAAGTCCAATGAAAGGTCAGACATAGCGATTGACGGTTAGATGGCAAAATCCAAGACGCATCGTCCATAATCTTTATGCATCAAAAATCAAAACACATCAATATAATTTTAAAATTGTGTTGCAAACGCATCACTTCAAATGTAGCAAACTCCATTTATCATACACTATATAGTCCATCTAAATGTTGTTTATAATTCTTTTGTCATTATTTTTTCTGGAAAGAAGTAGAACAGATTTCTATGTCCTTACTATAATTTTTTTTCGGCCCCCTTTTCTTTAATTGTTACTTTTATTAAATTTTTATTTAGACTGAGAATAGTAATGTTTTGCTTATAAATTTGATTGTAAAAAGGAAGTTCTATATTTTTAAGAAGTTGTAAATAGAGGTGTGAGACTGAGAGAAATGTAGACTTTGTGAGTGGACTGTGGAGGCAGGGGCGAAGCTACAGCCTGATTGGTGGGTCCAGGGACCCACCTTGGAAAAAAAAATTATTTAAGGTAGTACTAATATGTAAATCAAAAAACTTTTATGGACCCATCTTAAAAAATTCATGGACCCATCTTAGGAAACCAGATATGTTTCCTCCCATGAGCGTATCACCTTTTCGCCTTCCTGCATCTTCCGATGGGACTACAGAGGCGCATACCTGTCATATGCCTAATTAAAGAGAAGAAAAATGAATTTGTCATTGGGCTGGAAAATAAGTTTGGGCTGAAGCTAATAATCAAGTGAAGTTGGGCTGCCGAATAAATAATAGGAATGCAAGCTTTTTACGTTTATGTATTTCCTTTTATGCTTATTTAATCTATCAAGTCATAGATCAGGTTACAGCTGTAATAATTAAATAGGTAACTATGGTATTAAGTCGCACAATACTATTCCATAAGAAGGTATTGTATCTGGAAAAAGAAATCAATCAATCCATAATCAAGTTATTACAATTCTGTCTTTTCTTTTACTCGTTTACTCTTTCTTTTACATTTTGTTTCTACAATTCATTCTATCTTTGAAATCCAATCCACAAATTATAAAAAATACAAAAAGCAATCTGTTGATTGTCAGAGGGACATCACACCTTCAGCCTTCCCGCTTTTTGTTGATTTTCTTTTTGTTTAGATTAATTAATTACTTTATTTATTTCAATGCTTAGAATACACGGCTTAAATCAAAAGAAGGGCAAATTCTTGTTTGACTCTTTTATTTTATTTTTATTAATTACTCTATGTATTTCAATGCTTAGACAACCTGCTGTCAGTAAAAAGGTATTGTGGCACCTATTTAAATTAAAAACTTATAAAAATTTGTTGGCCTAGAAATTAGAATATACTCATTTTCTATTCTATGTTTAACCCAGAATAATCTTCGTGTAATTTTAGAATCATGGCTGGAGGGCAATGCATCTAATCGAGAATCAAGTAAATTCAGTCAAATTGATTTCTGTGCGTTTAATCATCCATCAGATCTAGGGACTCAGACCTCAAATTTGTGAAAATGAAAATCCATAGGGAATTGTTGTAATTTTTACTTTATTGATTGTCTTGAATTATTATTTTAGATATTATATACATTATTTTAGATTGTGTTGTTGTTATAGATATATTTTGATTTCTCATGAATTGTTTTTATGTTATATTGTTTTAGAATTGTTTGTTTGAAAAATACTATATATTATACTGTATCTATACTAGGCGTTATGTTTTGAGAAAAAAAAAAAAATTTATGGACCCACCTAACATAAAATCCTAGCTACGCCCCTGTGTGGAGGAGACAATACATACAGGCAAAGAAAAGAGGCAATTAGAATGGTGGAGTCAAAACGGAATAGGACCGGATTGTGTGGCTTAGTCAAGTCGCTAGGCGTGACTGACAGTTGGGCTTGTATTGTATGGGATTCTTTTGACCAGTGACTCGTGAGAGAAATTAATTAAAACTTTTCCAAATTCTTCTCTTTTTATTTAAATAACTGGAGATATCATGTTTTTATTTATGTTATATGTGTTGTTAAAGGCTTAAAATATTCCAACAATATGTAGAGGAGAATGCTGATGAAGTGGACCCATTGATATATTCATATAGTGGGAATAGTGGGAATAGTGTGGAAAAGTGGGAAGAGTAGGAAGAGTGGGAAGAGTGGGAAGAGTGCTATTCCTAGGTCGTTTGGATGGTGAGTTTAGGAATAGCGTTGGGAAGTGTGAAAAAGTAGAGAGAAAAGGGTTGTTGGAAAGAGTGTTGTTGGGAAGAATGGGAAGAGTGGCTATTCCCACTATTCCCACCCAAACCAAACAAGCCCATAGACTTTTACGTCTTTGCTTAGGAGATTTGTAAACCTATTTTTGTTCAATAAATAAATATTAACTAATTAATAATTCAACTGCCCAACAAGAAATCTCTCAGACCAAGCAAGAAGCAAAAAACATCACATCATATCTTGACCAATTAAAATAAAGTGGGATGAATAAGAGTTTGCCAAGAATAGTTTATATAAGAGTTTTCCAAGAAAAAAAAAAAAAGAACCAGCTCTTGGTCTAGTGGCGAAGAGCAATGCACCTTGAGTGAAAGGTCGCAAGTCCGAAATCCGACTGGGGGTCTTCATAGAAATTTAATTTAAAAATAAATTGGGAAGCCTGACCCCAATTTATATTAAAAAAAAAAAGAGAGCATGGATTAATTGCTATATATACTGCCAAAACAAACATGAATAACTTACGCGTGAGAATTTAAATAAATGTTATAGCTATTTTTGCTAGCACTAATTAGGATTCCCCGCTTCTCTTGGATTAGTACTCGTTATTCATGTATTAGCAATATTTACAGCAGTCTTTGTTTCTTACTTATTCTTTAGTTATTGCCATTTTTTTTTAAAAAAAAAATACAATATAGACCTACAGGTACAGACCGACGAATGGAGATATATATAAAGACACTTAGTACCAAAACACATGAAAAACGTTGTCACGCGCGTGATTTTCAGATTTTGGAAGGACCACTGACATTGCAAGAAATATGCATGCATATCATAAATAATAAATGGCATTGCGAGTTATTGGTCATTTGGTCTGGATAGTTAAGACTTTCACAGTGCCTACGTATTCAAAACAAATCGCAATAATTTGGATCTCCAAGTAAAATTAATATACGTGAGTAGTGTTTTCAATATATTGTGGGTAGAATTAATGGAATTTCCAAATTCAGAATTCCATATTCTATAATTAGTTTATGGGACGTCCATATATATAATGAAAGAACTAGTCATTAAAATATGAAGAAAAAATTATTATGTTGCAGTAAAGGAAAATTTGTGAGAAATTTTGAACATGATTAATTGCTTGTAATTAAATAAAAATAAGGAATCTTGTAATACAACAAAAATTTTCTAGTTTCTTCTCTTTTATTCTTTTCTTCAACTGGGCTTTTTTTTTCTGAAATTGAAAAGAATAAAATATTGGGATCAGCGTGCAACCAAGGTATTGATAACTGATAGCTAGGTATTGACAATAATTAATTGCTACATTCGTAGAAGTAAAAATACATGTGGTCCTGATAACTGATAATTATTCCAAACTTAAATTATTTTGACTGGAAATTTCTTTTCATTTCATTAGCGTACTTAAAACCAATTTACAATAGAAGAACGAAAAAAGAAAAAAAAATAATAAAACAGAGAATTATGGGCACAAAGTACAGAAAAAGTCACGTGAAAACTAGGTTTTTTACGTAATTATTGCTAATTAGATATCCCATGCACGCAATAAAGCTTATCAATCTTTACTATATTCTCCATGCAAGATCCACTGAATTTTCTAATTATAAAGACGGTCTTGAAGTCTATGTATCAAACATGGATTTTATTTCTACCTTCATTAAATTGAAAAGTTTTGGTACATTTATTACTATTTCTACTTTTTCAAAATTGTTCTTCGTAAACCTAATTAATATTTGCACTTTCTAGATATGAAACTAAATCTGACTCATACTATATATATGTATATATATATATAGTGAACGGATAAAATACACTGATGTGTACGGATCGTTCCCGTACACATGAGTCGTTTTTTGAGATCCAAAATTCAAACGGCCGATCCGAACCGTTCAAGTTGTTCTCCATATTGAAAAACCCTCGGAGACCAAATTTTACATTTTTTCGAATTTTTTTACTATATATTATGATATTTTCAAATTGGAGGGCCTGAAATACTCCAATTCTAGTGTTTTTTGAAAATATCATAATATATAATAAAAAAATTCGAAAAAATGTAAAATTTGGTCTCCGAAGGTTTTTCAATATGGAGAACAACTTGAACGGTTCGGATCGGCCGTTTGAATTTTAAATCTCGAAAAACGACTCATGTGTACGAGAATGATCCGCACACATCAGTGTTCTATTCCATCCTCTATATATATATATATATATATATGATTTGTACTTTCTAGATAAATCTGACTTATCACTTGTCATGTTCAAACTAGGCCATAATTTTGTCCAGAAATTGCGCCGCATGAGCCTCCAATTAACGAAACAAAGTCAAGCCGTACGTATTCAACCAGTGACTAACATGATTCGGGAGGATATACTACAAAACCCTAGAAATACTACTGGAAAAGGACAATTTGGAGTTGCAATCTGGTATTATCAAATAAATTGAAAGAATAATACTACAGTAAAACATATTTTACATCATGATTCGATCCGAATCTCACCTATTGAAAAATAAAAAAAGTTGATCTGAAATAACCACTCAATTTGATCTTCATATTGAAATCTTCTTAAAACCAAATTTTTATGGTATTAGGAAACTATTGTTTATTTTCAGTACTGTTATGATAATGTCACAGGGAACAAACAATCTGTCAATAAATTTCTTATAAGATTGAAAATATTATAAATATTGCCAAAGGCTATCAGGATATGAATTTAGTAGTACCCTTACAAAAAGCAGAAGGCCATGAGGATATCAAAATTACAATCTTGATTCATCACATATATTTTTTCTAGTGTCCATCTTGATTACCATTCTCTATCGCATCCTTCAATATATTTTCCTTGTTTTGCAATATAATGGTATGACTGAATGGTATAATCTGGTATAATATAGAACTATATATAGAAGCCATGCATGTGGAAGGTAGAACTGTGTTGAAAATATTACTGGTGTTGTGCATTAGTTGCTTGCTTGTGTAGACTGTAGAGAGCAGGGAAGTTAATTTAATTAATTAATTCCAACAAGCTCAAGTATATAGGATTAAGTAGGGATCAAAATGGAATCAGCACTAGATGCCCTTCATTGCGAAGTGGGCCATAATAAAATTAATTATTTTACTAACAACACTGCTCAATTGTATAATTCTTAATCTTCAGAAAAGGTTCTTAATTGGAAAAGGAGCTGAGATTAGGTACTTTTTCTGGTTATAATCTGAACATATATCGCTTGTGGAACTTCCATTGTTTTCCCTTTTGTTTTCTCTCCTAATTAATTGATGCTGCCTCACTTTTAAAAGCGTTCCTGTTAATGTCTACTCATTCTCGAACGACTTAGTGGCTGCTTCAATTTTTTATTAAAAAATTAAAATTAAAAGAACACGCTAATGATAATATTGGAAGCAACTTCCATGCAAAGTCAAGCCACCCCAATGAGACTGCTTCCCAATTCTCTGCCAGTATAAATATCCTACTTCACCCCTCAAATCTCAAATCACAAAAACCATTTCCCTTTCGACAAACCAACAAGTGCACCATGAGAAAATTACAAGGAAATGCCAAACTCTTATCCTTAGCCATATTTTGGTTAACATACCTGTCCTTGACCACACATGCCCAGCAATGCGGGTCTCAGGCCGGTGGAGCCAACTGCGCCAACAACCTCTGCTGTAGCAAGTACGGTTATTGTGGGTCCACATCAGATTACTGTGGAGATGGTTGCCAAAGCCAGTGTAGTACTGGAGGAGGTGGTGAAGGTGGCAGCAATGCTGTTGGATCCATCATTAGTTCATCACTTTTTGAGCAGATGCTTAAACACAGAAATGATGCGGCTTGTCCTGGCAAGAATTTCTACACATACAACGCATTCATTGCTGCTGCCAACTCCTTCAGTGGCTTTGGAACGACTGGAAACAGTGATACCCAAAAGCGTGAGATTGCAGCTTTTTTGGCCCAAACATCCCATGAAACCACTGGTATATATATGTTTTAGTAATTATGTACCAATATATATCAAACTTATATGTAATTTTGTGTTTGCTACTTTAAGCATCTTATGACGTGGTATATATGTAGGTGGTTGGTCAAGTGCTCCAGATGGCCCTTACGCATGGGGATACTGCTACCTCAGAGAAAACAATGGAAATGCTGGTGATTACTGCGTTCAGAACTCACAATACCCATGTGCTGCTGGTCAGAAGTACTACGGCCGAGGGCCAATTCAGATCTCCTAGTGAGTACATCAGCCAGAGCCTTATTATATTTTTGTTATCTGAGTATCTGATTGATCATCATTTTGAATCATTAGGTACTACATAATTCCTCCATTATGAGAGCATGTCTATCATGAATTGTATTGATCAAATGTTGTGATGATTTATTTTGCAGCAACTATAATTATGGTGCTTGTGGAAAAGCAATTAACCAGAATTTGCTTAGCAACCCTGACCTGGTTGCCACAGATGCTACCATCTCATTCAAATCTGCACTGTGGTTTTGGATGACCCCGCAATCTCCGAAGCCATCATGCCATGCTGCCATGACTGGCCAGTGGAGCCCATCAGCTGCCGACCAGTCTGCCGGTCGAAAACCAGGATATGGAGTGGTCACCGACATCATTAACGGAGGCATTGAATGTGGAAAAGGCTCCAATGCAGCAGTTGCTGATCGGATCGGGTTCTACAAGCGGTACTGTGACATCTTAGGTGTTAGCTATGGCGACAACTTGGATTGCTACAACATGAAACCATTTAGTTAAGTAGTAGTTCATCAGAGCACTGGGAACTATATATGATATACCAGTAAATAAATGCATGTAATAGCATATATATAAGGCACTGCTAGCTAGCTTAGTTGATCAGGTTGGCTAAACTGTTGGCAATAAAAAGTTGGAAGTATCTTTGGACTATTCAACACAATAGCTTCTTTTCATTCATGCTGCCGCATTGAATAATCTAGACTTGAAAGAACAATAATCAGATTTTGCATAACTCCAGGTCTCATGAAATCTAAGTCTTTCTATCTAACGCGTGTGCAAAGTCCAAATTTTTGGAAATTGCACTTCAGGATAATAACATGTAGATAATTTTAGACAAGAACTGTGAGTTCTAAGATAGTTGAGCAATTGTATTTGACTTGCAGCCGACATACCAAAACCGTTTTGTCAACCTGAATTTGGTGTTCAAAGCTAGCTTATACACATATCTATTTGAAGAGACCTAAAATGTAACAAATTAACCAATTTCAAAAAAAAAAAAAAAATGTAGGTACTGATTGACGTACAATTAACACCCTAAGAAAAAAAGATAAAAGGCGGTAAGACTGGGCTGTTCTAAAATTAGCTTAGAAACTGTTGATAATTTTCTTTTTAAAATTGGCTCCTCTACGTCGCCACTCTATTCTAGATTTGTAGCATTCTGCTGTTGTGCATCTCATGGCATATATATGCGCTACCTCATGACAGAAATCTTGTCACAAAGGAACAATAGCCCAGTCAAATAAAACATACAAAACGGGCCTTCGTCACAACATTGGGCAACATTCGTTGCAGTCAGCTTTGTTCCCGGTCTAATTAATTTTTTATATATTATTTCTTCCTATTGACAATTTTATATATGTTGAGGAGAGCAAGTATATATACATCTAAGGTTTCCTAAAATCAGCTAAATATTTAGGCATTAGTTAATATAATTCTAGGTAGAAATCACTTTCTTTTGTTTTCTTATGGGATAATTATCAGCTAAAATTCCAGCCATTTATTGAAAAACTTGAGAAACTTTCCAGCCATTAATTGAAAAACTTGAGAAAAAACTGGCTGGTTGGAAAAATAAATTTCTTTCGAGAGCTGGCCGACTAACTTTAGTGTCCTCAGTCCTAACTTCAATTCCAATTTTTTATATGTCGGTTTTCAAATTGCCCTCCTGGGTTATCAAAGCATTGGATAAACTAAGAAGAAGCTTTCTTTGGGGGAAATCAACAGTTACTGGCAGGGGAATTCCACTTTTGGCTTGGGAAAGAGTGTGCCTACCAAAATCGGTTGGAGGTTTCGGGGTGCTCAATCTAACAATCCTCAACATCTCCTTACTGCTAAAATGGCTATGGCGTTTGTAACTTTGTATGATGCGCCAACTTCACAATGGTCCTCAATTGTTAATCTTTTGATAGCTTCAAGAAATAATACCGCACCTCTTGCTTGGACAGCACACGGCTCCTTTCTTCTGGAGAGATTTATTACAATTACGACACATCTTCTCCATTGCAACTCTTACAAAGTTTGGAGATGGTAGGAAATCTTTATTCTGGTACGCTGACTGGGGTTCAGGCTATTTAAACTTCTTTGCTGACCAGATCACACCTCTAAAGCCAAAACTAACAGTCCATAAAGTTCTGTCATCACCAAACATCTTTCCTGAGCCTTTGCAACTTCAGTCTTCAGGTTCACAATGCATTGTCCACCCTACAAGCGTTCAATACAACTTTTCAAACGGATGGATTAACATGAAAATGGCACAATTCTGGAAATTTTTCAGTACAAAGTGCATACATGTGATGATCAAAGCAGGCAAAACAAATTTTCAAGGAGTTTCACTTTGAAAAATTTAACTGCCTCCGTCAATAAAAATTTTTGCACTACTATACTAATGCATAACAGATTGCTTACACAACAGGTTGTGCTCAGGCGCAACATTCTTTTCCAACAAGGATGTGTTCTGTGTAATTAGCAACTTCTTGAGACAACAACTCATCTCTTCTGTCAATGTAACTACACAGTTGAGCTTTGGAATAAACTACAGGGCCACTTTCCAACACAAACTACACCTACCTTGCACTGCAATGATGTGGCAGAACTGTTGTTTCAAGTGTTACAGGCAGGTCTGGACCCAACTTCCAATCGCACACAGCAACTATTTTGATTACTGGTTTTTGGGCCCTATGGTTGGAAAGAAACAATTGTGTCTTCAGAGATGAAAAAAGGAGTTTGACTCTCTGCTACAATGGATTTTAGAGCAGCAGCTTTTGTTCTTTAGGCACTGTTAATCTGTTTTTTTCTTTTCTTTTCTTTTTCTTTTTTAACTTGGTAGCCACTACGTACCAAGCTGTTCTTAAAAAAAAAAAAAAAAAAAAAAAAAAACTATCAGCTAAAATTCAAATGATAAATTGATTTATTCATTTTTGCCGTGATTTGACAAGTACGAATTCTCAATTCTAATTAACGACTTTCACCTTTCCATTCCTTACCTAATTAAAAAGTAATTATTGCATTTTTTTATATTCTATTTCAAGTATAATGTTACAGAATTTTATATCAACGTAAAGAAATCATTGGCATACAAATAAGTAAAAAAAATATTGATAACAACATAATTTCAATCAACAAATAAATAATAATTGTTGATAAATTAAAAGTGAAAAGAAGATCAAAAAATATGGGAGAAGGAGAACCAGGCCTTAGCAAAGGGCAATGAACTCTAAAAAGTTCGTAGGTTCAATGGATTATCATACAATGACCAAATCATAAAGGATGGTTAAAATCTCGCGGTGCAAGTTGCACTTGTTAGTAAAGGTCATGTTAATACTTTTTGGCCATGGACTTGGTTTTATCCCCCAAAGAGGAAAGCAATACCAATGTTTTTAATACCCTACCGGCCATCAAACCGGCGCTGATGGCGGTAGGCGGTTTTACCGGTATGTACCGGTTTATACCGGTTAGTTTCCGTCTCAATATGTACATATTAATAGCATGGCGACTATAACCAACAGGCCTCAATGGTCCAGTGGATAGCTAATTCGCTTCCTCCAGCGCCTGCTCAAGTTCGATTCCCCCTTCCGCGTATAATATTTTACGCAGTATTTTCTGGTTTGGTTCAGTTGGGTTTAAACCGGCCGGTTTAGTACTGGAAATTCCCGGTTTATCCGGTTTATGGCCGGTTTTTCCCGGTTCACTAACAGACGGATATTGGGTGCTTTTCCTACCGGATCTGGATCCGGTACCCGGTATTACCCGGTTTTTCCGGCACCCGGTAGGGTTTTAAAAACATTGAGCAATACAATAAAGAGGAATAGAATACGTAGACAGACAGGACTAGTCAGCTCTTTTAGTTTATTTGCTTAAATAAATTATCAGGTCATATATAATTAATAGTCATATTGTTAATTATTTATTTTAATATGTAGTTGGGATTTGCAAATTAAAAAAATTGAGATATTTATAATTTAAGCATGTATATCACAATTGCAACTTGCAAATATTGACGTTTTCAATTGAAACATATTGAAAAAAATATAGAGTAACTATTAATATATAGTTTGCTTATTCATTTCGCAATTTCGATGAAATTAATTATCACATCAGCATTACAATTGATTTGCTATTGCCTATAAAAGGGTTCTACGTACAATTAGCAGTACGACATTTTTTATTTCGAGTGTTAATTAGCGTACAACTTGGATTGCAACAATATACAATATATCAATTAGTTTAGTCATAGATTCAGTGCACTGTAAACAATGTCGCAGGTAAATAAATGCGTTTGACAGTGCAAGTGGCACGGAAGTCATTCATGTAGTTACTGCTTAATGTAATCAATATTATTGTGAAAGAGCATTTTTTCTATTTCTGTAACATGATGCTCTATAACTATTTGTGTACTATGTATTATTCCTCATAAAACTGACCCGTTTCACCGGCAGACAATAATTTGGCAGTTTCTGATTTTTTTGACACCTTCTATTTTCATTTTGATTGTCAATTTGTAATAGTTGAGCTAAAAATATTGTAATTTATGTTGGACATATATTTGGAAAACTCAAAATTCATTCTATGAGAATTTTCTCCGAGCAATATGAATAAATATCATGATCATATCAATAAGATATGAATATATATAAAAAAAATTAGTTGTCTGTTCTTACAATCTATTCATTCAATTTATTTATTTTTATTTGGATTTATCACTCACCTAATAATGTTGTTAATTAATTCTTTACCGTTGATGCTTTGGTCTATCAATGCACTAATAAGTAAATATTCGTTATCTTTTTTGTCGTTATAATATCATTGATGTGATTTATTATGCCAATTAAATCATGAAGTTATTTGGGCACCATTAGCCGTTTGGGAGTTGAAGTTCATTCGTCAAAATACAATTAACATGAAAAATGATCCAGCAATAAGAAAATATCCTATTTGAAAAATTCTATTCCAATATTTCTTATAGTTCTATTCCAAAATCTATTCACTAGACATTTTTGGAGGCTTTCATCAGTTGTTTCATGGTCGTATCCTAAAACGTGATGGATCCTAAATTATCTTAGTTGTAATTCATGTTACACATTGAGACAAAATACACTTAAGGACAGCGCAGAGCGTTGTCTGGATAACTCGATTCCTTTCATTTATTTTTTAATTTTTATATTATCCGAATTATTTGAATTTGAATCAACAATATAAATAACTAAGCTTAAAAGTATGGTGGTTTAAGAAAATAAATTACATCCGAATACACACGAGCATAAAATATATATTTGGACTAAGAGTATATATATATATGGTGCTTTGTTTTGTCGTCAACTATCATTTTTTAAAAAGATACCATGTTGCAATCATATTTTTCTCTTTTATTTTTTTTATGTTGATATGTTGATGTTGATCGATTGATATTTATAATTTATAATTGGATTAGCTTTTTTCCTCAGATATAAACTGCAAATATTTCCTTTTAAAACATAGTATATTTAGAAAATATTGTAATTTTCTTTTCATGTATCGAGCGAAGCTCGATGATCCACTCTAGTTATGTATAATAACTGTATGCTAGCTACCTTGCACCTGATCAAGTTGGCCAAACTATTTAGCATTAAAAATAGACATATATCTTGACTATTCAACACAATAACTTCTCAGCATTATTATATACGGTTATTGAAAAATCTAGACTTTCAAAAAACAAATCAGATTGGACATACCACGTCTCACGTAAGCTAACTATGTCTTTCTAATACGTGTTCTTAATAATCTTAGCAAGTTATATATCAGGACATTTTTGTGTCTGGAAACCTACACAAGAAGTTTTTGACTTTTGAAATAGTACAAGGGGCCTCATTTTAAATTTTTTTGTCTGATGGCATGTATTTTATTGATCACCGATTGTATATTATTGTTTTCCTCCCGGTTATGAAAGTGTTAAAGTGTAAAAGCAATACTCTTTTTTTTTTTTAAATGAAGAAAAAACAAAAAAATGTAGAGCGGGCCACCCAGCACTCAACAATTGGGCTTCTATTCGTATATTCATAGTCATCTTTGTTTGATATTTACTTAGTTGGTGTGTTGTACCGAAATTGCCATCTTGAGTATCATTCCAGACAACATCCTTTTATTTTAAATTTGTCGTTGTTTTGCAATACAATGATAATAAATTAATGATCGATGGGTAATCAGGCTTATTGTAGAAGATATGGAAGTTTAAAATGCTTCGAGAATATCACTGCTGATGTGCATTATTTGTGTTTGCAGAGAGAAGGAAATATGATTCCGGAAGATTTAAGTATATAGAATTTATTAGGGACCAAACTGAAATCAGCTGACAAGAAGTGAGAAAACTGATATTTAAAATAATTAGTAATACTTCTGTAGTATAATTATTAATCTACAAAAGAGGTTCATAAACGGTTACTCATATACATACATATTAAGGGGATGACATTAGGTATTTTCTGGTTACAATGTGGACATATATATGTTGCTTGTGGAATTTCTGCTCTTTTTTTCCCTTCTATTGCTGTCCTAATTGGTCATTCTGCCTTCATCATGCCATAAAAAAGTGTTCCTTGAAAAAAATATCTACTCGTTCTCTGAGTCTACTTGGTGGATGCTTCATTTTTTATAAAAAAAAATTAATAAAGAAAATAGCACGCTAAGGATAATGAAAACAACTTCCAATGAAAGACAAGTCACCCCAATGAGACTCCTTCGCGATCCTTTCCCACTATAAATAAGACCAAATCAATCCCCAATCTCATCACACAAAAATCTTTACCCTTTCGATCCCCCAACAAGTGAACATGAGAAAACTACCAAGGAATACACAACTCTTTATCTTAGCCATTTTTTGCTTAACTTCTCTGACTTTGACCACCCAAGCCCAGCAATGTGGGTCCCAGGCTGGTGGTGCATTGTGCGCCAACAAACTGTGCTGTAGCCAGTACGGTTATTGTGGGTCTACACAAGATTACTGTGGAGCTGGTTGTCAAAGCCAGTGTACCGGAGGCAGTGGTGGGGGTGGCGGCACTGGTGTTGCATCCATCATTAGTTCGGCACTTTTTGATCAGATGCTGAAACACCGCAATGATGCGGCTTGTCCCGGCAATGGTTTCTACACGTACAATGCATTCATTGCTGCTGCCAACTCATTCAGTGGCTTTGGAACTACCGGAGACACTGATACCCAAAAGCGCGAGATTGCTGCTTTCTTGGCCCAAACATCCCATGAAACTACCGGTACATATGTTTATTTAATAAATTTGATCTGTAACAATATATATCAAAAGTATCCATTGTTTTTGTTTTTGCAACATTTTGACCAGGCAGCGTGTACCCGACCACACCCTCATAGTTGCCCTCCATCTAGTAACCGGAATCCAACTTTCCGACTTACCCAACTGTATAATGAATAATTAAGTGCATACATATTCTTATAAAGGGAGATATGTGTGTAGGTGGTTGGTCAACTGCTCCGGATGGCCCGTATGCATGGGGATACTGCTTTCTTAGAGAGAACAATGGAAATGCCGGTGATTATTGCGTTCAGAACTCACAATATCCATGCGTTTCTGGTCAGAAATACTATGGCAGAGGGCCTATTCAGATCTCTTAGTAAGTCTTCTATATTGATCAGATCATCATCTATGAATCATCAATTATACACAATTCCTTTTTTATGAGAACAGGTTTATCATGAATTGTATTCAATGAATATTCTGGTTATTTGTTTTCCAGCAACTACAATTATGGTCCATGCGGTCAAGCAATAGGCCAGAATTTACTTAGCAACCCCGACCTAGTCGCCACGGACGCTACCGTCTCATTCAAATCTGCACTGTGGTTTTGGATGACCCCACAATCACCAAAGCCATCATGCCATGCTGTAATGACTGGACAGTGGACCCCATCGGCTGCCGACCAGTCTGCGGGTCGTCTACCAGGATATGGAGTGGTCACTGACATAATCAATGGAGGCATTGAGTGTGGAAAAGGGTCCAATGCAGCAGTAGCTGATCGGATTGGATTCTACAAGCGGTACTGCGACATTTTAGGTGTCAGTTATGGCAACAACTTGGATTGCTACAACATGCAACCATTTAGTTAAGTTGTAGATTCAGAGCATTCAGAAATGGGAATAATGGCACAAGTAAATAAAATTCATGTGACAGTATAAATGGCACGGGAGCCATTTTCATTACTGTTATATGTTTATATGTAGTTATGTACAATAACTGCATGCTATCTAGCAATTGATCAAGTTGGTTAAACTTTTAGAATTTTAAAAGAACAGTATCGCTTGACCATTCAACGCAATAATTTCTCAGCATTAAATGCTCGAATTGAATAATTGACATTGAATACCAAATCAGAATATCAGATTGGACATTTCTCCACGTCTCATGATGAAAGCTAAGTCTTTCTGATACGTGTGCTTAATCCTAATCTTTGCAAATTATATATTAGGATAATGTCATGCAACTAAACTTACACAATTAGTTTTTTTACTTTTGACACAGTCAAGAAATTGAACTTGACTTGCAACCGATAGTCGATCATATGCGTTGTTTTGTCTAGTCTGAATTTACTACAGCTAGCATATCAGATCTACTTCGAAGAGAAAATATAACAATATTCCATATGAAACAAATGTAGAAAATGTTGACTTGTAATTAACACCCTTTCAACCAGAAAAACAATAAAGAAAAGATAGAACAAAGGGGTATTTGTTTAGAATTGATAGGTCTGAAAAAATTAATCATTGAGATTAAATCAGACGGTCCAGATCTAAAAAGGACCACTGGTCGTTTAAGAAAAACGACCAGAGGATCCAGATGCATGAGTCTATGACCGAAATATTGTTTCAAAAGAAAAAAAAAATGAAATAGCCCAGTCAAAATATAACATACAGAACGGGCCTTCAGCATATCAACATTATTGATCATCATTAGTTGGACCGTAAACAAAGCTGATTACAACAATTAAAAAGCCTAATAGTTGAGTGCTGAAGGCCCGTCTGTATATTTAATTTGACTGGGCCTTTTATTGTTTTCTAGCAACATCAAATAAAATAGCCCAGTCAAATGTTTAATGAATGATTTCCTCTCAGATCATCAATTGCTTTGCAGAAATTATATACACCATCTAACAAAAAACCATCCAATACCATCCAATTGAACCAGCGTCATCCAACAGGCCAAAAAAGTTTTTTTTCCGTGTGCTGACGTCAGCAAGACGCGTGCTGACGTCAGCAAAATTTTTTGACCAATTTCCGAAAAATTTTTGTGCTGACGTCATCAAATATGTTGATTTAAGGGTTCAGTTAAATGTTTTAAGGGTTGAATTAAAATGTATAAGTGTTCAGTTAGATGCACCAATAATTTGAAATTTTAGTATTTTGTGTTCAGTTAAATACGTTAAGGGATTATTTAAAAGTATGTATGTGTTCAGTTAGATGCAGCAATAATTTAGAATTTTAGTGTTTTGTGTTCAGTTAAATACGTTAAGGGATGAACTTAAAGTCTCTATATGTTCAGTTAGTTGCAGCAGAAATTTGATTTCGTAGTTTTTGTGTTCAATTAAACTAGTTAAATAAAAAAACAAAATGAACAGATACAACAAACATAGCAAACATTTACAATAACAATATGAACATTTACAACAATAAACTGAACATATATACAAATTTCGTAAGTAAGAAATAAATGATCATATTCAACATACAAAGTGAAATAAATTATTGTTGCATCTAAATGAACACTTACACACTTTAATTCAACCCTTAAAACATTTAACAGAACCCTTAAATCAGCATATTTGATGACGTCAACACAAAAAAATTTTCAAAAATTGGTCAAAAAATTATTGGTGCATCTAACTGAACACTTATATACTTTAATTGAACTCTTAAAACATTTAACTGAACCCTTAAAACATTTAACATAACCCTTAAATCAGCATATTTGATGACGTCAGCACAAAATTTTTTCGAAAATTGGTAAAAAATTTTTTGCTGACGTCAGCACGCAGAAAATTGGATGGCGCTGGATGGTAATTCGGTGGATGGTAGATAGTAATTACCATTGCTTTGTACACTCGACAATGTCGGAAATACGGCAGATTTTGCACTATATGTGACATTCTAGTCCGTCATCTGCAATTCCAAATCATGTTTGAAAATTATTCCACGCTTTTTCTAAAAGAAAAACAGTTCCACCATTTTTGTCTCAAAGGAAAACTATTCCATCATTTCAGCCCCATTCCACCAATTCTAAACATTAAAATTGACAGCATTACAGGGACAATTGCCTTGTCCCTACTGGGCAAAATTCTCATAACATCCTACAACAATTTAGGGTCGAAGCAAGGATGGTGACGTCTGATGGTTCCCTCTTCTCTCTGATGCACATGTAGCAAAATGTTTGGTCTAAAACCAAATGAATTTACAACTTTACTTCTTTCACTGATATATGCTAAAACCAATTAAGAACATAAAATTTGGAGTTAAGATCTAACCAGTAGATTCTGAAACACACTGAATGGGGCATTTGTTGAGGTAATCAAATTTATTTGATGTTCAGAATGTAGATGTGAAGGTAGTTACCTATTAAACCTTAATTTAGGCAACAGAAAACACCAAATGAACGTAAACTAAACCTAAAGAAGAATAACAATAAGAATTCAAAAAGAAAAATTTGTGCTCTTGCATCAAAATTTGAATGTAGCCCGATATCGCGTGAAAATTCATTTGACCTTATTGGAAAAATGAGGTGCGTCGTCTGCCCGGGTTATAATGCATGAATCGAGAACAGGTACATAGAAGAAATCTGCCTCTTCACCATTTAAGGTGCGATGAGGACTAGCGAGTATGTTTTCATAGAGAGCCATCTAAAGAAAATAAAAAATAATCAAAGATTGGCAGAGTAAAGATTGACAATTAACATCACACAGTAGCCAGAACATACTGACTTTGAACCCATATAAATTCTGTCTTCATAAGCGATCCTTTCAGTTTTTGTGTTTTCTCTTGATTGTAATTATTTAATGGGAGCTGATCAAAACAGTACCTGTGCACCATATAATTGTTTAGTGCAATAAGTTCTGTTATCTCCACTGTATATTCTGTTTACACATTTCATCCTGTCATGCTGTCCCTGTGTAAAAGAAAATTTTCAAATATCAACATATCATAAATCAAGAGAAGTAAAAAACAGAAGCTACTGATTTTAGCAAAGGTTTGTAATTGTGTATAGCAACTTCAAACCCCAAAATTGGAGAAATATTCAGACCAAAAACACAAAAAATTATTATATTGGGGATGGTTAAAAAAACATAAAAGATGAAACATAATCCTTACTTCTAAGAGATGGTTGTTGAATTCCGGAGGTAGATCATAGACATATATAAGAGGACACTTTTTCTTCACAACCATTTTAACATTTGGACTACTGGTATTTGGCAGCTCCATGATAGAGGGTCTAAGCCATGTTGGCTCTTTATGCAAATATGAAGCAGCAGTCGGAATGCTGCAATCTATTCCGTAATACCCACTGTCACACTAACAAAATGACTCAAATAAAGTGAACAAGAATAAAGAGAACGTATACTAGATATGACTTAATTGAATGTATGTTTTGTCCAAAAGAAAAAGAACCATTATTAACATAAGGTCTCCCAATTCATAAAACTGTTGTATCACTTTCTGTTTTAAAATACTAATATGGATCAAGTTAAGTTGGGCCTTTGCAAATGACAAAAGTTGTTCGCAAATTTATTCATTTAATTTCCTCGGTAAACACAAAACTATTAATTGAATGTTGTGCTCTTTCACACTTCTAAAATTGCTATAAATCAGAGTTAATTCAGACTGTTTAAGCAAGGCAAGAACCTGGCAAAACCCACCATGGCAATGGCCATGTCCAGAGCACTGGTTGAGGCAGCTGCACATGGTAGGAATCTCGCATAAAAGCCCCCAGGTGCCATCATATGGACAATCACAGCTCTCTTTGATGTTGAAATCAGAAGCATATGCATCATGTGGGTCCACATTATACCAGCCAGGTTTACTTGCGTTGGTACTGAAGATGTTGCCAAAATCAACTTTTGTCCAATCCGTGTCTTTAGGATCACGAGTTTTAGCAGGTGAACTAAGGAAAAGGACAAAATTAGATGCTCTAACAATAATTAATTAACTATTAGCCAATAGAGAGTATAGCGAACAAAGGATTTCACCAGTTTATGGTGATTAGATTTTGCTGGTCATTTTTGAGGAAACTGTATAAGTATAATTTCAATAAATTTTGCAAAGTCAGATTTCTCGATAAAAGGCAAATTGAGCATTATCTGATGCATAATCCATATCAAAACTCCCTCCGAATTTGATGTTTCAAAGATGGACAGAAGTTTACGGTTTAACATTATTTAATTTATTTGGGACTTCTAAGAACTCAGTAACTGAACTACTGACAGAAGAAAGAGCAACTCTCCTGCTTACATTGTCTGAAAGCCGCAAGATTCTGCAAGGGGTCGATTTGGGTATTTTGTTCCCTCCCCACAAAAACACATTGCTCGTGTTTTGTCACATTGTCCTGGACAGATTGAAATCACCCATTCCCCAAACGGTTGATCTTTAGTAGCTGGCTGGTTACACTCCAATTGCAAAGCCACCTCACATGCTTTCCCTACAAAAATTGGGATTTGGAATCATCAAGTGCATATGTATTGAGTGATACAGAGTATCAGCAAATCAGATACACGATTAATTTCACTAACCAGCATATCCATGAAAACATCTGCACTGTCCCAAATCTTGATTGCAAACTCCCTGTCCACTACAGTTGTTATCACAATTCTTGCCACCTAAAACCTACATAAATTCAGGATGCAACAATGCCATAACCAACTAATACAAGCTCTGAATTTCCACTCTGATACTGCCATTAACCAGTCTGGGACGTGTACCAGAATGCAACACAGTTAACTATTAACTTGGTAAATTTAAACATTAAATCATACCTCAACTACTTCAACTGGGAATGAGCTTGAACCACAGCTGGCGAGCCACCGACCAATGTCGGGTTTCCAAGGAGCACCACGGTACGTCACAGACCCATTTAAATTGGGTGGGAACTGATCATTAAGATCCAAACCCACCAGCAAATCATCATCCATTGATTGGATTGCTGGAAATAATCGAAAGGAGAAGGAAATAAAGGCGTGGGAAGGAGATGGGTTAGAGCAACCAACACTGATAGAGAAATTACAGCAGCGCCAAAAGGCCAGGTGCATGCGCATGAACGCCAAGGCTGCATGTTGGTCTTTTCAAACTTTCACATAATTGCTCTCGCGCCTGAGAAAAGACCTTGCTATGGTTGAATATGAGCTGTTTTCTATTATGCGAGGTGGGGAAGAGAGTGAAGGTGAAAAATTGAAAATAACAAAAGCCGTTTAGACAGAGAAGTGGGACCAAATGCAACAACCTCAAAACTCATTGCCACCTTATTTTAGGCATGGCGGCGGGAGACGAGGAGAATAAAATATGGGGAATTATCAGATAGGGACCTCGTAGGGACGAATAAGGATCCGACAAATCAGATAGAATTTATTATTATTTATTCAGCAATTAGTTTTTATCATTAATTAGTTGGCACCTGTTTCTGTTTTAGGAAAGTATATTTGTTAAAATATATTTTCAGCGTGAAACAAATTATACGGAATTGCTTTCCATCATCCGGAAGGATTCTATCATCCCCTCTCATCTCCTCAATTAACGCGTGAATAACTGTCACGCGTTAATGAGCGCATCCCCTCTTTCCTTTTCTGTTCACAGAGCCTACGCTCTTCACCCCCTCTTTCCTTTTCTGTTTCCTCCTTCTCTTTGTTCCCTTCATCCCTCTGTCCCCCTCCTTCTTACCCAGCAGCTATTGAAGATGAAACTATTACCTTTGAAATTAAAAGGCTAACTATTGAAGTTACTGAACTAACTTTTGAAGTTGAAACTATTACACTTGAAGTTTATTAAGCTAACTATTGAAGTTAAAACTATTACCTTTGAAGTTAATAGCCTAACTGTTGAAGTTGAAACTGTTACTTTTGAAATTAATAAGCTAACTATTGAAGTTACTGAGCTAACTATTGAAGTTGAAACTATTACATTTGAAGTTAATAGGCTAATTATTGAAGTTACTGAACTAACTGTTGAAGTTGAAACTATTACACTTGAAGTTTACTAGACTAACTGTTGAAGTTACTAGACTAACTATTGAAATTACTAGACTAACTATTGAAAATACTAAACTAACTATTGAAGTTACTAGGCTAACTGTTGAAATTACTAGACTAACTATTGAAATTACTAGACTAACTATTGAAAACACTAAACTAACTATTGAAGTTACTAGGCTAACTGTTGAAGTTGAAACTATTACCCTTGAAGTTACTAAGCTAATTATTGAAATTACTAAGCTAACTGTTGATCTTCAACTTCAATAGTTAATAGCTAGAGGATGACGCTGAGCAGAATGGAAAGAGCGCGAGTAAATAGAGAAAGCGCGAAGAAAGGGGAAAAGCGCGGACCAGAATGGAAAGGGCGCTAGGAATCTCCACGCGTTTTTCAGTTATTAATGAGCGGATGATGGGGATGATGGATCTAGCGGATGATCCTTATCAGGCCTGCAAATTATATGCATTAATGACTATAGTATGTGAGGTAACCGGTTAAAGAGTTCATTTGTCTCCACTTTTCATTCCCAATCAGACAATGCATATAAAAAGGAAAAAAATTAAATACAAAATAAAAAAAGTCTATTATATAAGCACGTCGGATTGACATGTATTTGTTTGTGGTTTGAATATGCAAAGAGTAAATAGATACATTATATTCTATATATAATATGAATGTGTTTATAAAGTTTTGGAAAAGTTTGATGGTCGTCATAGTGTATTTGAACTATGATATCCAATATTCATAATATAATTTATATTTATATATACAACATTTAAAATATAATTATATTTATATTTGTGTTGTACAAGTGAAAATAATACATTTCATGAAAATTTTATTGATTCTTAAATTTCAGGAATTTATAATGGTCTACATTTTATAATATTTTGTGAAAAGTTAAGTGCGACCTATTATGTGTAGTAGCATAAATGCTGGAAATGTAGGCCAATTTTAATGAGGAATTAGTAGTTATGGACACCTCATATCATTAAGTACGTTTTACCAGGAAATTAAACATTATTTGTTATTATTCTTTTAAGATAAATTGGGTCAAGCCTTAACATATTTTTTTTTTAAATTACATATCAATTTTTTAAAAGATAGATTGGGTTAAGCCTTACAATTTACAAGGAAATTATCAAATATTAATCAATTTTATTCTGAATAGTTACTTTCTAGTTTACAGAAACCAAATCTTCGGAGGCATTAACTGCGCATGTTTGGCTGGTGATTTTGTTTACATCATGTATGATGTATCTCTCTTCTAGGCTGGTGATTTTGTTTGCATCCGCAAATCCCGGATAGCACTGTGCATGTTAAATTGGACCCCATTGAGGCATTAACTGGGAACCGGATCTGGTGTCGCGCAACAGCGCGCTACACGCTTTTTGAGCCGTTCGATTTTTATCGGGCGGTTCAATTTTTTCGGGCCTATTAGATTCACGGGGCTCCCTTATCCATCAGATTCAGTTCAGACGGCCCAAGTCGCGCGCTAAACGCGCTGGTCTGCGGACTTCACTGTAAAAAATAAAAATATATAAAGTGAAATAAAATGCATTTTATCATTTATCAATAATAATTAAATAATTACTATTATATTTTTACCTTTAAATTACCAAAAAAAAATTGAAAAACCAAAATGAGCACTGGACTAGATATAACTTGCAAGTCTTTCTATGTTTAGAAAAAGTAAAATAGAATAAAGCTCAATAGCAGTTTAGCTTTCTACGTCCATTAGCTGGCTTAAAACTAATCGATCCCACTGACAGGTAAACTCTTGGACCAAAACCAAGACTGACTAATTCCACGGTTATTTCTATATAACATCATACAACTTCGAAATTTATAATAATATTATTAATAAAAAAAAAAGAAAACATCATACAACATCGCAAATTTGATCTTTTGATTCCCCCTGCGTCCACCTAGCAGTGCCGTCCTGTGTGCTGCTGCATCTTTCAGCGTCATTTTATTATTGGTCACATTCTGCCCTTCTACCTATCTCTTTTTTAGCTGAATTTCTCTGTAAAGGGATAATGAAATACAATATTATAACATGAGCAACTCAAGGGACAATAATTATAATGTAAAGGAATCATCAGCATTTATGATTTATCAAATGTCATTAAATGCGAAGGCAAGTATTTGTAGAAAATAGTTTCAAGATATTGCATCATGTTCATTTAATAGTATTCAAAATTCAATGTTATCTGCAAAGTATATATTGCACATATCTCATATCTATAAAGAAATTGGAATTTCACATATGTTTTATTATTCAATAGGTGACTTGAGAAATTTAGTGATCTAAAAATAGCAGTGGTTAATGCATAATTAAACAATACGAAGATTGTATGAAGTCCTGATTGTTGGATTACCCATATGTTCAATAACTTATCTATAAATTTTGTGAAAACATTAATACATTACTGATATTCCCAAGCGATTTCCTTTGTTTGTGAAAACCTTGAAATTATAAAAAATATTTTTTTAATTAGTATTGGTTTTATATTTAATTTTGTGCAATTTGAGTGTTATTCAACTGATATTTAAATTACGTTGAACGGATACTTTAGTTTTTAATTATTATTATTATTATTATTATTATTATTATTATTATTATTATTATTATTATTATTATTATTATTATTATTATTATTATTATTATTATGTTGTCTACGTCAATGTCTATTTCCGTGTCTAATACCGATATTTATGCTTAAAAGAAAAATGAATTAAAAAAATGACTTATTGGAAAATCTGTCAAGTTCAATATTTGTGTCAGTACATGTGCTAGTATATAATCTTACCTTTAACCTACTTGGTTGGTGTCCTATTTTATAAAATAAATAAATAAATAATTGGAAATTATGTTTCAGAAAAAAAATAAAACCGCTAATGGAACTGAATGGAGACTGGACACAACTCCTGGTGGGACCATCCCCAAACCCCACTAGAATGTCCCAACTCCGAAGTTTGATCCTGCTTGGTTGCTTCGTTTTTAATAAAACAAAATTAAATAAATTAGGAGGAAAGGAAAAACCGATAATTGAACACAAAGGAAAAGTCAAAATTTCCCCCAAATTCCAATTTGACTAATTCCCAATCTCCTCCTACATATATTCGTTCCCTCAACCTGAACAAACAAGTCTTTCTAATTTGGATCAATTATCCATCAAACCATGAGAGTGCCAACAAAAATAGAACTCTTCTCTCTAGCCATATTTTGCTTGGGAGTTCTGTCCTTGACCACCCAAGCAGAGCAATGCGGGTCCCAGGCCGGTGGCGCATTGTGCCCCGACAATTTGTGCTGTAGCCAGTACGGTTGGTGTGGGAACACATCAGATTACTGTGGAGAAGGTTGCCAAAGCCAGTGTACCCCCAGTGGTGGTGTCGCATCCATTGTTACATCGGCACTCTTTGAACAGATGCTGAAACACAGAAATGATGCCGCTTGCCCGGGCCAAGGTTTCTACACATACAACGCGTTCATCACTGCTGCCAACTCCTTCAGTAGCTTTGGAACTACCGGGGATGATAGTACTCGAAAGCGTGAGATTGCAGCTTTCTTTGCCCAAACATCCCATGAAACCACAGGTATGTCGTTTAATTAAAAAATGGTACCAAAATATAGAAAACTTTTTATTGATTTTAGTTATTTTTTAAATCAGGATGATCAGTTCTTTGGGTTTTGCTTAAAATTGATTGAACCATCATGCACCGGACATAAACTCGTTTAATCCATCATTTGGGAATTCACCATTCTGACTACGAATCTTATATCCAAGAAGCTCTATACCAGAATTAATGCAAATTCTTTTGCTGTAACATGCGCAGGAGGTTGGCCTACTGCACCAGACGGCCCTTACACATGGGGATACTGTTTTCTTCGCGAGAACAATGGAAATGCGGATGCATACTGTGATCAGAGCGCGCAATATCCATGTGCTGCTGGTCAGAAGTACTACGGCAGAGGGCCTATTCAATTGACACAGTAAGTATTTCCCTTTTGATTGATTTGCGTTATGTGATCATAATTTGAATCATCCTTTTGACATAATTCCTTTCAGAAGGACTCATCTTAGTAAAATTTTTAATTCCTGACTTATCTTTCAAATTCTTTTCCAGTAACTATAATTATGGCCCATGTGGTCAAGCCATAGGCCAGGATCTACTCAACAATCCAGACTTGGTCGCCACAGACCCCATCATCTCATTCAAATCTGCACTGTGGTTTTGGATGACCCTGCAATCACCAAAGCCATCATGTCATGCTGTAATAACAGGCCAGTGGACCCCATCGGCCGCTGATCAGTCTGCCGGGCGGCTGCCGGGATACGGAGTGATCACCGACATTATTAATGGAGAAAAGGAGTGTGGATTAGGGTCTGATGTGACAGGAAAAGTAGAAGACCGGATTGGATTCTACAAACGGTACTGTGACTTGTTAGGTGTCAGCTATGGCAACAACTTGGATTGCTACAATATGCAAAAATTTGGTCAAATTTCTCTTGAGAGTGCAGAAAACTCTACTAATAAATATATAAATGTGGCGTAAATGGCACCGGAGCCATTTAGGTTGTTGACTACTTGTGATTATAATCATAATCATTATACTACAATAAATGCTATCTGGTTCTTTAGTCAAGTTGGCCCCATCGAATGTCATCCTATTAGCATCATAGAAGCATATGCTTATTCCTATGGAATGATCTTTCTCAGATAAAAGTTTATATTTTGTCAGTCAAATGTGCTAATAAGCTTTTCATGTATAAATCATAATTAAAAATAGGAGTTATCCATCAAAAGTTATAAATTTTAAACATGAATAACTTTTGATGGATAATTACTATTTTTATTATGAATTATACATGAAAAGCTTATTCACCCCACTTTAGAATCAAGAAAAATGAATTGCCTGAAATCTGAAACGGCACTCTGAAAGATCTATGTTTTCTTCATTTTATAACAATAATATAAACTGGGATGTACTTTAAAAGAAATTGTAATTATCATTTTAGTGAAACAAATCATAAACTGTTTACTGGGTCCCACGATCTTGGTGGTCCCATCAGCTGACAACCTCTCTGTCGGTCGGCTAATGGATTTGATAACTATCAGTATTAAAGGAGGCATTCAGTGACGACTGTGTGTTAAAGGATCTAATTTGGCAGTATTGGATAGGATCAGGTTCTATAAGAGGTACTATGACACTAAGGGTCTGCTCCAGAAAGGGGAGAATGGGGTTGATGGAATGGGAGGGCATTGTCCATGTCACTGCTCAATGACTTAACCTGCTCCAGATTCAAAAATATAGAGTGGGAATGGGGATGAATGGATGATAATGAGGAACCATTTCCTATAGAATTGTTGTCTATTTTGTCACCCCAAATTTGGGGATTAAGATTTTGTTCCCACCCCTCCATTCCTTTCCATTCCATTCCACCCCATATTCTGGAGCAGACCCTAAAGGGGGGTCAGTTATGGTACCAAACTTGGGTTTGTTATATTTTGCAACCCTCTAGTTTTAAGTTGTTTATTGTGTACTAAAACAAATACGTGTCAAGTAATCGCCACCGGAAATTCTTTTTTTGGGATAATTGATAAATATAAATAATAAAAGTACAATTGTGTAATAAACAGCTTGAAATGATCACATATATATGCCTTAATGTGAATTATATTTTAGCCTCTGGTAGCAATTAAACATTAGCCTAGTATGAATTATGTTATTAAAAATCGAATTTAATTACTCGTGATGTCCTTTTTCCAGCCTACAGGAGATAACAAAGGTTATGTCATGCCTAATTTGATGCATGATTTGGCGGTTATTGTTTCCTCGGATGAATGCTTTTATCTTAGTGACAACTCACAAGAAATTCCTCAGAGTGTTCAGAGTGTTCGTCATTTAGCAGTAGATACAAAAAATCTAGAGGTGATAAAGAGGATTCAATTTTGGGTTTAGCCATGTCAATGGAATGTGTAGTACTATTAACAGCACATTATGTAAATTAGATAGAATTAGAGTTCTTGATTTATCTTATTTACACATGGAAACAAAAGAACCTCCAAAAGCGATTCAAAACTTGACCCACCTGCGTTTCCTAGATCTGTCTTCCACGGGAATCGAAGTATTATCGCACTCTTCGTTTGATCATCATCACCTACAAGCTTTGTATGTTCAAAAATGCCAATTCCGTGAGTTACCCAGTGGCTTCTATAGATTGATTAATTTGCGGCACTTGAATGTTGATACTGAGAATATATCCCTGATTTCTGGTATAGGTAAACTAACCAATCTCCAAAAGCTTAACTGGTATCCTGTTCGTGAACAAGAGGGGCACAGAATATCAGAGTTAAAGAATTTAAGAGAAATCAGAGGGCATCTAAAAATTGATAGTTGTGAGAATATCAAAAGCCAAGAGGAGGCGGTGCAAGCAAATTTAGCTGACAAAAAGCATCTAGATTCTATTGAAATATGTTGGAGTTCTATGCGGAGAAGATCCAAAACAGATTTGAAGATTCTTGAAGGTCTGAAACCAAATGAGCATATTAAGGAACTAAAAATTTCCAATTACATGGGTTCATCGCTTCCAGATAATTGGCTGACGCTAATCAGCCAGTTTGTATAGATATGATTGTGATGCTTCCATTTTGAGATCTGACAAGATTAGACAAAGTATTAGAAAAAAAAAATTAGGATGTTTTGTGGTGAATAACAATTTCTATCTCAAAGTAAATAAATCAGAGGTGTGATGCGTGATAATCAAAATCTGACTTCAATATTCAAAGCCGTTTTGCATTTTTTTTCCATAACATCATTTTGGCATCGATGCTTGCGAATACAAGCAACTGAACAAGCAAAACTCAGAGCCTGTGATACTTGTGAAGGAAAAAAAAAAATTCGAAATAGCCTTTTGGCGTATCCAATACAAGCAAATGCATTATTCAAAAGAAAAATAAAACAAATACACTTTTGGCATATCTACAATCAATTCCCCTAGTGTAACTTGTGTTCTGATCGCTTCGATCCGGATCTAAGAAGAAAACTTGAGAAATGGAAGAAGGCAACAGCCGTCAGCGATAGATCTGAGGTCGAGAGAGACTATAGTAAGAAGGTTTCTAAGTTTTACCTTGAGATGAAGCCATGGCGATAGAGACTGCAGCGAAAGAGGGGCAACGACCGTCAGAGGCACAAGGCAGACAAGAGAGGCGAGGCTTTTGTGCGCGCGATGTGAATCTGAGAGAGACGAAGGACCAGCGACTCGTCGTCAGGGGCGGAGCGACTCGTCGTCAGAGCGAAGAAGAGAGGAGGTAGGGTTTGGAAGTGAGAAGAGAGGAGATTTAAATAAATTGGGCTAATGTCTGGGCCTCACGCTGGTGATTAGAAGGATGGTGAGTAGTAATTACCCTTCGAAATTACTTGCTTAAGCAAAACTGACTCGTAAATTATATTTGACAATTCTATCCAGATTATAGGATAAATCGAACATCATACATTAATCTGGCAGCATTGTCAAATGCGGTTACAGATTACATCAAATAAATGGCAATTACGTGATAATTAGTGTAGACGCCAATCTAGTTGTCAAATAAATCTCCAAATCATTTTCGAGTGCAGTGATTCTGTTCGTATTAATCCAAGAACGTATTTATTTTGAATTTAAGGAAATATTCCGTAATTAAATGGTACTTTTTGAGGTTACTAAAGCTTGTGCTTTGCTATAAATTATTTTGTATCTTATTTTCCTATCTAAATTAGTAAACTTTCAATTTATTTCAATTAGTAGTACTTTCCTATCTAAATTAGTAAACTTTTCTTTTTTTATTCAAGAAGTATGAAGAGCTAGCGTTATCATATCGGCAAAGTGTCATACTGCACCAACAAACATTTGTCTACACCAGCATCATATGTTCACATCATCAAAATTAATTTATTTCTGTAAAAGAAAGTTGATTACTTAATTGAAAAAAATAGTACGAGAACTGTTAAATTAATCATTATCAATAAATACTCACTCTTTTGTAAATCATGTTTTTCCCCTCTAAAATAGGCGAATTCTATTTATTTGGCATCCCAACTAGCCAGTTACCATGGAGCTATTTATTTATTTGAAATTTAATCTCAGATAATTGGTATTACACCTTTCCCCTCTAAATACTCACTCTTTTTGACACAACATGATTAACGCATTGTGTTGTGTCGTGTTGTCACGTCGTGTTAATCGTGTGTCGAGTCGTGTTAGATTATTTTATTAAATAAAAAAATAGAAGTCAAGGAAAAAAATTAATCAACCGTGATTATTTATTATTTGATTAAGTTTAAACTTTTTATTAATATTTTTTATAAAAAATAATAACTCGATAATCGCAATATGAGTCAAATGATGAAAAATAACATAATGTAGTATTATAAATTGAATTTAAATTATTAATTTTGTTTAAATAATCAACATTAATAATTAAATTTGTGTTGTGTCGTGTTAATTCGTATTGCGTATGGAATCATATTTTTTTTTGGATCGTGTCAAACTTTTGAATGTCCCAACATGACACGATTATGATACGACAAGATAACACGTTTGCGTCATGCCAATTTTGTACTTGTATAATGTCGTGTCAACACGCATATCATATCGTGTCAACACGATCGCGTCATGTCATTTTAGAGAACACGATCGCGTCATGTCATTTTGGAGAACGCTAATAGTAGAGAAGAGGACACCGACCGGATATATTTTATTGTTCCGTATCAGTCGTAAGAATTAGAAAAAAAGGTTCACGCGATTAGCATTAGTTATAATAAAATATTGGTATAGATTTAACAACTACATTGACATCGTCAAAAAAAAAAAAAATATTACATAGATAGTTTTAGAAGCGCGACGATTTCGTCCATTGTAAAATATTCTATTCTTTTGTGAAAAATATACAGTAATATATACAAATTAAGATAATGGCTAGATATTATTTATTTTAAAAAAAAACTACCTAGATAGCTTTAGCAGCCCGACTATTTCGTCCATATCATAATTTTCTATTATTTTGTGAAAAATATTAAATTATGCAAAAAAAATATATATAGCTCAATTATATTGTGTAGTTAAAAACCGTAAACCAAGTTATAGACGTAATTGAGTTAATTTTTCGTGAGGACACCTTCATGAATAAATTAAATTAATAATTTAGAGATTAATATAATTTCGAGTTCTTTCTTCTTGGATTTTAAATGGTTTGTGAACAAGAAGTTGTTAAATTTTGGGTTTAATATGTTTTTTTAGCTCATTTTATGCTAATCAAGAAACACACCAAATTTAATACATCACAGTAAACTAGATTTATCCATTTTATGAAGAATTGAGTGTAGAATAGATCTAATAATATTTTTTCTACTACGGTGAGGGTGTAAGACTTCCAAAATTTATATTTTAAATGACTCTCGAGTTGAATTCTGAACTTGCAACCTTCAATTTAAGATGCATTATTTTTTGTCACTAGATTTTTTATTAATTCTCCTGGACGTGCAATATATAATTTTAAGATTATTATATTAATTCTACTTTCTTGACACAACCTTAATAAAAAAAAAAACGCACTGAATTTTTTTTAAGTTTTCTGGATTTTTTATTATTTCAGAAAATGATGTGGCAGCTGTTGATTGGCCAGTTTTTGCATTTTGGGTTTTTGAATATTTTGAAGGCGTTTAGATATGAGTTTGGTCGTGATTTTGGCACGGATAAATTTCTCACATTTTTCTAGATTTAATGATTTATAGAAATTGAATTTGTATTTTCCGAGTCTCGATAGGAACGTAAAGAGATGGAGGGATCCGGGATCGAGTGATATCCTCTGCGCGATTTGCAGAGTGCAAAGCAGCACATGCATGAGTTTTCAAGCATTGACATGGCATAAGCCCAATGTTACCCATTTTCTTATGAACCGGGACTTCTGTAATCATCCGTAATTTCACGATTTTTGGTCAACTCCGAATTATTGGAAATTAGTCATTAAATTTACATATACCACAAAGGTCTTACTTAATTTCCATACGATCAATTATGGTGAAATTTTAGGGTTTAACAGGTTTATTTGATATTGATACTTGATCAAGAGATTGAATAATGAACTAATCAAATAATTCCAATACATTCATATTTTAGTCTCTTAATCAAGTATTAAAATAAATTGAAAATTTATATCAAATCGTTTGTTAAATTAAACAAAATCAATGGTTTAGTGGTTTGAATTTTATATTTTTATAAAGTAACAAAAAATAAGTATTAGAGTATTTGGGCACATAATTAAATGGTGGGCATACCAACCTTCCACTTTATTCATACGAAGTATACTGACAAACTAATCATCTTGAATTTGATCTGGTGATCCTCGCAACATAATTGATAAATTACTATTAGACAGTAAATAGGAAATTAATATAATTATATAACGACACTAGTTAAGTCCAATGAGAGGCACACTTTTGTTTTTCGTTCTTTTTTTTTTTTTGATATGCAATAAGTGTGCACACTAATTAGCCATCAACGCTAACAAAGCACAATAAGCAGACAAGAAAGCAATCCAAGCAATCCAACAAAACCAAAACCAAACTCTGAGATCCATGTGATCCAAGTCACTAAATTAGGAACACGGGGGACCAAGAAAGTCCTGACTATCCTGCGCGTCAGTGTTACAGAGACCGGCAATGACATATGTATTGCCCGCCGTAGAATTCCCCTTACTGGCTGCGCATAGACACTCTTTGCGCTGGTCCTTAGTGACCATTTTTGCGCCTGATGAGGTGCAGCAATCCGTTTGACACTGCTTTAGGACGGAGACGCGAGTATCAATGGGTGGGCAGGCTTTTTCTATCATGCAGGGTCCAAATTTGGTGCCAATGTCTGGGCAGTCCGCGTTGATGAACGTGAAAAGAAAGAGAGTGAAGGTGAGCAGGAGAATGGCAAGTACGGAGGCAGCACCAAATTTAGTTTTAGTAATTGCCATTATTGATTTAATGGGTGTTGTGATATATTTTGCTGCTTTATATATGCTTCTGCGGGATATATTGATGCATATATGGGGTTATTTATACGAGGGGAGGAGGTACCAACCAGATATATTTTATTATATATTGATCGGTACCAGTTGTTCTAATTAATAAAAGAGTTCACGCGATTAGCATTAATTATTGAATATATCAAAGTAATATTTGGTATGGATCCAGAGGCCAAAGCCAACTTTAAAGATAGCTTATTCAATTCGTTTGTGGGAAAATCAAATTATGCAAAAGTTTTTCTAAACATAAATTATTTATGTTGTGCAATTAAAAACTATAAACCATATATATTAATTTAAACCGCACGATTCTTGGCACCGTGGTTCCACAACAACGGTATCAGTACCTTTCTTTTCTTTCTTTTTTTTTTAAGAAAGAACAACGGTAGCAGTAGACAGTAGTGTTTTCTCACGGATTTTCACTTGAAGTGGGAATGTGACGAATGTGTCATGTGTGTGCTGCTGTGCTATTTTATTTCTAATGCTTTCATTTCCGACTCGCTATAGCCTATAAACTTATGTATTTCAGGCTCAGCTCATATACTTCAAGTTCGTCCGGTCATTGGGTCCTATCATTACTGCTATCGCCTATCGTGCGCCCCTAGTCAGCGGAATCATACGGACGGAGCGCTTCGTTTTTGAAGAAAACGCGCCAGTAGTGCTGTCAAACGTGCGAAACGGAACCGAAGACAACAGTTTCGTTTTCGTTCCGTTCCATGTGACAAAACAGACATAATGTTTCGTTTTCGTTCCGTGCTGTTTCGTTTCATGGAAATTCCGTCCAAATGCTGTTCCGTGACAATTTTACATTGGAATTTCTTATTTCGACGTTCCGTGGATCAATACCATAGTTTCGTTTTCGTTCCATTCTGAAAACGAAACCCATATTCTATTATGTTTTCGTTACGTTTGAACAGAACGGAACGAAAAACGTGTGAAACGGTACAATATTGAGAGCCCTACGCGCGAGATCTGGAGAATCGGGGAGATACATGAAAAAAAAATTGGTAAAATGTATGAGCCGCACATGTCGGGGAAAAGAAACAGTTTTGAAGGAGTTATATCTTGTTGGTACGCACGATAAACGGACAGGTGCTAGCTCCTTCTCTCTCTACTAGGATATTTCTTTCTAAATAATACCAACTTTTGCGTATCTGATTTTTTATTGGAAACAAGGCTGATAGCTATCCCACGTCTCTCTACATGAACGCAATTTGTTGGAATTAGGGCTTACAATTTACAACTTATATTTCTACTTAATTTTCAGGCAATAATAATATCATATTTAAACTATTGCAATTTATGTTAAAAATTATTTATGTTCGAAATTATAAGGTTGCTATGAAAAATTCAAATTAGTAATGCGAATTTGCGATATATCTCTACTACTTATAAATGCACCCAACAACAGGTCATAACAATTTTTTCCAAAAGGGGGTTCAAACATTTGTTAAAATCATTGTGGAACAGTGATTTGTGCAATGTACTGTTCAGATCTGTATTTAAGACAAATAAACTGACCCTTTTACAGTAAGGGGTCAAGACGTTGGTCGTTAACAAATTTTGTTAGGCGTGTGCTGCTGTTCGATTCTCCATTTAATCCACTTTTTTGAATTTCCTGCACCCCATTTTTTTTCCTGCGCTATGTTTTACCTTCTCAAAATCAGATGTTCTCTCTTTAGAAAATTAGCAGAAATGGAAGCTATCCTTCTCGCTTTTCATTAAAACTTCCTTCTTCTTCTGTCAGCTCTAGGTTTTATTTTCATTTCAATTTTTCTCCTTTCGCAAGCTATTCTTCATATTAAAAAAAGAAAGCTCAACGCCTCCATACCCATCCCCTAGCGCAATTTTTATTTTGCTGCTAGGGTTTTATCTCCTTCACAAAAATTCGACAATGGCTGAAGAACTGCGAGCAAATCAGCGAAGGGAGGCTCTAGACAAAAAAGAAAAAAAAAAAAAACCCTCCGTTTCCTCTTCAGTTTCGCCGCTGTTGAGGTTAATATTTCATTTTGATGTTATTTATTTTACCTTTTTGTTTTGTAATGGAAATTTTACATGAGATTTTGAACGATTTACTCCTCAAGTGCTAAGGTTGCCTTTGTCTTTTACCTAGCAGTAATTTTTGGATTGATTTGTTGAACTTGAGGAGTAAATCGTCCAAAAATTTTTGGACGATTTACTCCTCAAGTGCTAAGGTTGCCTTTGTCTTTTACCAAAATTAGTGAATTATCGTTCAAAAATGGCAAGTTTTAAAAAATTCGAAAAAAAATAGTAAAAAAATTTCAAAAATTGTAAAATTTGGTTTGCTATGATATTTTAATATATAGATTGGATTGGTTAATTTAGATTCGTCAATTTACACAATCACCGATCAAACGGTCATGGTTCACGGAGCCCTAAATGAATTATGGTTCACAATAGATATTTTCTATACTAGCAGCAAAGCCCACCCAATGTGTGGGCATACTCTATATGTGATATGTGAAAATAAAAATATTATTTGACATAGATATATTGTCCATTTTCAATATTTAAGGCCAACATTGTCTTGATCGATGCTAAAAGTAGTAACAATATTATCAAGTTAAAACAAATAGAGTAGAAATGCGAATAGCTCAAAAAAAAATAATTTGATGAAAATAAACATGTTTCTTTATGTGCTCATTACTTCATTTACATGTGTAAGTGTGATATGAGAGAAATAAATATTATTGAATGAACGGACCAACAAAGACATGAGCTACTCGCGCAAAATAAATTGTCATATTAAAAGTTTTAAAAAGTTGTTAATAACCAAGTACAACTTAATAAAATCACTGGTACACCTGAAATTCATGAGATTATGCTCACAATTATAGTTCGGATTTGGAATAGAAAGAAATCAGCAATTTGGCTTGACATCAGATACTCCAACTTTAGCTTTAATAAAATCAGCAATTTGGCTTGACAATTATTTATTAAAATTTTAGTAAAAAAATGTGTTACAATTTGTTAAAATTTAGGCCCTGATCAAAATGTTTACTCGGAAATTTCATTTCATTTGAATTGATTTTAGAGGATTTCATTAGATCTAATTATATGGGAATTCCAACCAAATGACATTAAATTCGCTTATTTTGATGAAAAAAACTTCCAATGAAATGAAATGAATTGAAATTCCACGTTAAAAAAAAAAATACTGATTTGGGCCTTATTAAATTTGAGCAATCTTAAATCACAATGCGTGTGTCCATTAAATCAATCAGAGCTGATAAGTGCAATCAAGCTCTAAGGCAATCAATCAATCAGAGACTATTTTAGGCAAGGGCGCTAATTTCATCTTTCTGAAAATGGAAAGCGTGTTCCTGTTACGCGTTCGATCCCCTTCTTCCGCACACCTTCCTCACCCCGCGTTATCCCTCCTCACGTGTACATCTATGTCCGCGCGTAAAATTTGAGCACTTAATTCTAATACGTTCATAATTTGAGCACTTAATCAAGTATCAAATCAAGTCCAAATTTTATAAAACTTATATGAAAACACATCGTCCGTAAAATTGAACAAAATTAACGGTTTGGATTTAACAATTGAATTTTAAAATTTTTAAATATTAAAAAAAAGGGAGAGGACTGCTCAGTAGTACTTTTTTTGGACTGCCGAGGATCCTGGTTGCATTCCTACCTCAGATTCCATGTAAAGTCCCTCTCTGGCTTGCTGTGGCTCTTAAAAAACGAGGCAAATGCTCCATCCGTACACCGGATTGGATGTCAGTTGGTGAGTGATTTTATATTTCTATTGTCATAAAATTATTTCTGGTTCTGGGTGTTGAAGTTATTTGTCATGCTTCATGCAATCTAATAAAATATTTTTGAAGTCGACAATATTCAAAATGTACGGGGTTTATTAGTAAAATCTTTTAGAAAAGGACACTATCAGTTTATCTATTGAGCAAGTATTACAAGATTCCCTGAATCTATAAACAAAATTACTTTTGAAGTTTATAGTAGAATTTTTGCTCTACAGCACAAAGTATTATTATTTAAGACAATTTTCTGAACTTATCTCTTTTAAGTTTTATATTTATATTGTTAAATATATTGTATCTCTAAGCAGGGGCGGATCCAGCACCGGGGCGGGTGGGGCTAGAGCCCCACCTACCGCCGTCGAGCCCTTGGAGCCCCTCCTCAGCCCCAGCTAGTTTTTTCGTTTTTTCTGCCATTGGAGCACTCAAAGGTGGGGCTGAACTGAAGACGTTGAACTGAATCAGCGGCAGCAGCACTTGGGCAGTTGGGCTTGCGAAATTAGAATGTTTGGGCGATTGGGCTTCGTCACTTGGGCCTGTAATTTACTTAGACATTATAATGCTACTTGGGCAGTTGGGCTAGAAATTGAATTCGCTAAAGAATTTTCAGCAAATGCATTTTTCACTGAACTCATTGGGAGTCGGCACCTTGAGGCCTCTGAAGTTCTCGACTCCGTTCTTCTCCAGTACTCAGCGTCGATCTCCCTGTACGGCTGTACCTGTACGCAATTTACTGTCTACCTCTGCACGCCCTTCTGACCTTCTCCGTTTTTTACTTTCGGTCCCTTTTTCTCATAGCCCGTCAAACGGTCAAACTCACAAGGTAGATAGGTAATTGACTAATTTCTCATCTATTGCATTTGCCTATTGGTGGTCGATTTCATTTTTTATAGAAATTGCAATTTGCAAGGTGACCCGTACCATTATACATTTTTTTTTTATTAAACAAGATCTACTTAGTAATGCACACAAGTGAATTATTGTAATTTTTCCATCTCTTTTAGTTAGTAAATAGTAATTAATATGTTCTGAGATAATCTTTAGGATTTTGGCATTTGATTAAAGATCTAATTGCATCTTGTTATAAATCAGGAAATCAAAATGTCAAAAAAAATATTGCTCACATATTTTTCAAGTTCAACCAATACTAGTGGAACTCCAGAACTCGAGACTGATGGGGCACAAATCAACCAAAGAGATTAGAGTTTCGGCAATCAGATATTATTGGTGATCCAGAAAATATTTAGGAGCATTAGTAATGAAAAAATAATAAAACGGTTTGAAGAGAAGGCAAAACGTCGTATGTTAGTGCCTAAAAGAATATAGTGGTACGCTTCATTTCTCTTCTACTTTAAGTTTTTTTAAGTTAATATTTGCTTTGACAAATGACAACTAATTTATCGTGTGCAGATTTCTCCTAATGAAGGAGAATGTATGGCATATACTCATAAGAGGGCAACATGTCATTGTCAATGTCATCTACTATTCCACTTCATTTGGTATGAACAAATTCAAATTGCAATTTTTCTTTTGATGTATTTTGAGTGGTCTAATATTTTCATAAACTCAGCCCCACCTATATTTTTTTCCTAGATCCGCCACTGTCTCTAAGTCAGAAATCAGAAGATATTTGATATTTATAAGAAAAAGATGTGTATTGCATTTTGTAATAGAATAAGGGCTGATCTGTAAATTTTGGATAAGTCGTCAGAAATGATGGATTAACATCTCTTTTATTTTTCCTTTAATTTTTAGATCCTTCTTATCATTTACCTACTATTTATTAAAACATTAAATTGCACATAACATGCATAAGAGCATATTTGGAAATAGGACACAACTTAGTCTTTTGTTCCTCTCCTGACTTCTTTATTTGATCAAAATTTGCATATCGTAAATTAGTTTATTGTCTTGAAATCGACACAGAGAGGCTCGCCCTAATTTGTTATCAAGAAAAGATATATATATATATATATATATAAACTCTTGCTAGCTAGAATGCTAGGCTTTAAGTGGGTCAGGCTGTTACTATTTGTTTGTGGTGCATTGGTGTCGAACTACAATAGAATAAATGTATTTCTTTTACTAGCAAAAGCGCCCACCCGATGTGTGGGAAAATTTGAAACGACTTTGAAACAACATCAAATAATAGTAGAAATTAAGAAATAAGTTGTCACCCTAGTGTTCTAATCAACCCCACAATATATATTTTTATTTCGTACTAACCAACTGAAATTTTATTTTTCTAGAGAAAAATAAGATTTTACGTACAAAATATATCATAATATTTTGTACAATATATATTTCTATTTCGTACTGACCAACTGAAATTTCCTTAGACCCTTGTTTTTCTTTAGAAAATAAAAATTTGGTTCCAATTTTTTCACAGTATTTACGAAACACATAACAAATCAGACACTTAAATATTATGATATATCAATTAAAATCTTAATTGATTTTATTAAGACTTTCTTGATTTGTCTTTTTATTTCACTTTTTCCACTTTTAATGATTATCCTTCTTCTGCTTTTTAATAATTATATTAATATAACAATTAATACAAAATGAAATCCGAACTTCCAAAATAACAAATAGGAAATAAATTAAAAAAATGATTAATACTTTTAAATATTCATTCCTAATATGCCGTCTTTTTGATAAATTTTAATATTTTAATATATGGGCAAATAAAGAAAATAAATTTATTTGGTTAAATATTTCAGATACAGATGGATATCTTTCCAAAAATATAAATTATTAACAGCGACTTGACCCCTTTATAGAAAGGAGTCAGATTCTTTTATGAAATATAGATCTGAACCATACATTTACAGATCAATGGTATAAAAATTGTTAACAAAAATTATTTTAACTTATTGCTGGGTGCATTTATAAGTATATAAGTAGAGATTTGCTAATGGGTAGATAACTATTCATTGGTTTTAACTTAAAATGGTATTTTATATCTGTTAATTATTATATATTGAAGCATTTTTCTCAATCCTGAGTTAATTCCATATTTGTTTAATGAATCTGAGACTTTTATTTCTTGATAGATAATTATCATATTTTTTATTTGTAATTATGGATCAAAAATCACGCAGCACTAATGCAAGACTATTATGAAGGAACAATAATGTGTTTTGTTACTAGACAGCTACTGGTTGGTTAATGGTTACTAACATATGTGGCTGGTACATTTTAAACTGAAGCTTTTCATAATGGAGGGTTACTCAAATTAATTGATTGCACTATTAGGAGAAACAATGGTTGCAACGTTTGCAATTAGTGGAATGAGGATACCATTATGCTTTAATTATTCCTTTACACTGTGTTTGGTTTTTGGAAAAAAGATGGAAATGAAAGAAAAACATAAAAAGGAAGGGAATGGAAACATGATGGAATGGAAATTTATTTACATCTATCTGTTTGGTTTATTAATGAAAGGAAAGGAAAAAAAATTATCTTCTCTTGTTTTTCCCCGTTTGGGTGTTCTACTTAAAAAGAGAGGTAAAATATTGCTAATTAATAACAAATGATCAAAATGACCTTGGAATTTTATGAGATGATATATCATCTCCTCGCTGATGGACGGGCCTCATAAGCAAAAAGTAAAAAAAAAAAATGTCAAATTCATGGAAAGATTGAATTAAAAAGCAATAAGTAGTATATCGCCGTTTTTAAGGAGATAATCAAAATTAAAAGAAATTGGGGCATATTTACATGGGACTCTTCTAATTTTATATCACACAGTCAGGTAATATCTATCTATCCAAAATTACGTGATTAAAAAAGTACATGAAAACTTCTCCTAATTATCAATTTGTGTGAATTCTTAAAACAAGTATAGTGCAATTAACAGTACTTGGAAGAAAGTGTGGACCATTGCGCAAATTAAAAGGACTTTTTTAAAAAAAAATTGCGCAGATAACTCACATAATGGAAAATTAGAAATGCCCCAAATCCCAATTGGAGGACATATATCATGCTCAACTGGTGCTTAGGTGGATAAAGATTAGAGATCCAGCACTAGTGCTTAGGTATTGCTTGACAGATAGGAACATGCAGAAGAGGATGTGTAGTGTCTACCATAAATAAATTACTCGGAGAGAGGGAAGGACGCGCGCCAAGAAGAAAGATGAGGGACAATGTTGTCTTTTGAGTTGGAAATTTTTGTGTCCTATTTTTCTTTCCGTCTATTACACCCCGATTCGGAGTGTAATATTTTTGTATAGAAAGTAAAATCGTGAAGGAAAATTGTTTCCATAGGTAAAAAATTTTTCTTCCAAAAAATCGATATCCAAACAGACTAATTTTGAGATTTTACTTCCCTCGCATTATTTTCCTTCCGTTTTCCTAAAACCAAACAGGCTGTTATTATCAATTGTTATTTTCCTTCTTACAATAGCACTAATTCCATAGTTATTACTCTTTTTTCTAATGACAGGTGGAAAGAATTTAGAGGAGACTGGAAGGCAATTTAATGAGGCAAAAATGGAAAGATTATCATGGGGTGAATGTCTCAGCAATAACAAAGATAATTTGTCTAACTCTGAATATCTGATGCCTTTTGTATTTGAACGCACAACACTAAACTGCAGAGAGAAATAAATGCACAGTAATCAATTATTCGAGCCCATTCAATCTGTATAAAGATTTTATTTTGTCTTAGTGAAAATTATTACATTAATCTTTCTTTTAATTGTCGCATTTGTGAGTTCTTATTAAATTCATCACTTTTTTTTTATATATTTGCAATTAATTTGAACTCTCCAGTATTTAGGTTCCCTTAAAAAAATAATATAATTATAAAAATCATTTAGATGTCAATTCTCATCATGTGTCCCCAGCTTGAATATTATTGGCGAGAAAAATTGTCTTTCCTTAAAAATCAAAACATTTTTTTTTTTTTTGAAGAAAGAGGGAGGTCACAAAACACATAATTAATTGCCTTTTTTTTTTTACAATTGGTTAATTATCTTACCTTATATGTTCCGATCTATTTAATTTTCAAGTGTGATATAATTAAAAAACAAGATAAAACAAGAATTACCACATATATGGTATTTTAAAATGCCAGGCATGTATTTCGCTTTACCTGGGTAGTGATTTTGACACTCGCTATATTACTAAAACACTCCTAAATATTTTTTTAAAGACTAAAATACCCTCTATTAATATAGACGCTCAAAGTATTAAATAAATTACCATAACTGAAGAAATTCCCTAGCTGCCATAAAGCACCACCATATAACAAAAGGGAAAAAAATAAATTTCGCTCAATTTCGCGCAATAACGCAATTGGTTTTTGCATTGACAGACAAATGAGTTTTACATTGTTCATGAGTTTCATTTTGGTACACGATTAAAAATAAAAATATGCTATATATACACAAATTTAATGTATCATTGTTGGACATTATAGTTTAGATTATTAGAAAATTAAAATGTCGATAGTTACTGGATGTTTTCAAAAGTTTGTTTTAAGATTTGTTGTTCTAAATATTAATTATCAGTTTGAACTAATTTATCTCGTGCTTATCAGGCAAAACTTAAAATTTTCAATTTTCTAACCAATAGACCAATTAAGATCTCCCAGAATTCATCTTTTAAAAAAAAAAAAAATTCTTTGACGAAGACTTGTAGAAGTTGTGTACTTGAGCTTTGTGGAAGGTCCAACTCCTCATCAACTTGCTTCTTATATGTTTTCTTTTTTTTTTTTTTTTTTTTTCTCTTCATGTGTAGTATTATTTCTTTCAATATCCATTACAAGCATCTTTATTATATATATAAAAGCAATAATTTCTTTTTCACCGTGAAAAAGGTAGTGTTGATGGAGCGTGTGCCGTTTGCATCAGAGTCTTCACAACAAATGAAGGAGTGTTTTATCAAAAGGGTAGTTTGGTTCAAAAGGAGTGTGTTAGCAAGGCGGGAGTGTCAAAATCACTACCCGCTTTACCTACATGAAGTTATTTGTTCAAGAGGGAAAAATAAAAAGAAAAGAAAATTTTCAAATTCGCTAATTGTTTGTGAGAAATTTAAAATCTTAAATGAAATGGACGTCACTATTTAATTTGCACATGAAACCATAAAAGATATTAAATATCTACAACTATTCAAAGTAACTTAATTACTTTATTGCCAAAGACGATAGCTGCAGCACGATTAATTTAGACATTGGGTTAAGATGAGATTGGTGAATTTCTATGATCAGTTAAAAAAAAGAATGAAAGGTATTAAATGAATCACGACGTGGAGAGAGGGTGTAATTATTAATTAGTCCTAATTAATTACAACACTGTCAAGCTGGATGGGATCTCTAGAACTTTTTTTTTTTTTTTTTTGTGAATGTGAAGTCGAGAAGTTGACTTTACAAAGTGATCTTAGCGTATATTAAATACTAAATTCGCATCAGTATAATTTTTATTCTTTTTTTTTTGTACAATTCAAGAAGCTTGCTAACATAATATAGTAGTCTCGCCTTTCACGAGCTTGCCTTAAAAATTACTTATTTAGAAAGAATATAAATTTACTAAATAAAACTTGAAATAACAAAGGATGTATGAAATACGGATATATATATTTACAAGAACCTTTTCGCTTCTGTTAGATTTTATCATATTTACTTTATTCCATAGTGGCCAAACAAATATCGAACTTAGACGGAATTCAGTGCATCTCAACGATGTCAATTTCTGACCCTCGACACAGCATCAGCATTCCAAATCAGTACAATTAATCGCCGCATTAAAGGGCAGAACAAAGAGTAGAAAAAGCGACACGGATACTGATCAGAATCGCAAGTTTTCAGGCTCAGAAGTTTGTATGCAGCAATATGACAGACTAAAGAGGTTTGTCATTTTTCTTCACAAATGTTACAGACTTACAGTAAATTTCGGATCTGCAATGGAAATTGAAAACAACAAATTTGACTTACGCAAAAAAAAAAAAAGCAAACACCTGGTGAACACAAATGCATCCCAACTGCTGATTGAGAAATGAATGATTTTGATCTCGAGGTAATATAAATTGAATCGTCGAAACTTCTCCTTGCCTGCTGGGTCGATTAGCACAATTTTAATTGCCGACTTCGTCAGAGTGGGAGGCAGCACCGTGGTGAAAGAGGCCCGTATGGCTGGTAAGTGGTGACTGAAGTCTGTTGCTTAGGCGGAGCATGAGTACTTGACAACGTAAAGAGCATGAAGTGTATTGAGTTGACTGTTGGTGAAGTGATATACGTGACTGTATCAGGAAGAGGGCATCTCTGTCATTCCCGCTCCATAACTTCCACAAAGATTTCCATTCCCTCCTCTACACTCCAAATCGGAAGAGAAATTTTTTCTACAGGATGCAAAATGTCAGTTGTGACTAATGGTGGACAGCCGGATAGGAAAATATTTATATCTAGTTAGATGATTTGGGCACTCCCGAAAACGATTCTGTTCTAATTTGTAGCATATATATTTCCTAGATTGGCCCAGTCCCAATAGGCAATAGCTTCCTAACAAAAGTCTACTCAGCTATCGCAAAATAACACGGCCGAAGACTTAACCAGAGAGAGAGAGAGTGTTTAATCCTAAGCCTTGTATTTTGGAACTTTACAATGCCTAAAGTGAATTAACTGTATTTGGGGTTTGGGCCTTCGACAAGTGGAACTTGATTACTTGACCCAGGAATTTTAGCATTGCAAATTTGCAATGATATCAGGTTGGCTGTTGCATCCGATTCCCATCAGACAGTACTTAAATTTAACCATCTACATATAACTAATTAATTAGAAGTTGTAGCATTGATTATTTTCTTATTAGAGTTTCTAATTAAAATTTCCCGTGTGTAACGTAACGTTTCACCAAAAGTTTTAGCATCAATTGTTTTTAAGTTCATTGAAGGGGAACAAAATAAACATAATCGCATAAAATTTAGTTATGGTAGTGCGGGGTACAACAAAGGGATCTCGTGTTTGTACTTGCCATTACATCGGGATTAATTGGGATTACTTAAATTGATGGAGCTTCACGAAAGAGCAAAATAATTAGGATCTCATATGCATCCTTATATGCCATGGCCGAAGTATCTAATATGGATGGGTTTGTATTTATTGCATGCAAAGTTATCATTAAAAAAAAAAAAAGTACAATGCAAACTTATATGAAGGCACGTCCTTCCGTCGGATCTGTTAAATTTTGTATCGGATCGACCACACGCTCCACTATTTGGGGGCTATTAGGTTCTTGGGCCTTGCTTGGGTAATGACTAGTGGACCGGAAAATGAGAACAGAAAAGGTAACATGAAAGCCTATTATGGTATCATTTTTGGACAACTTTTTGTTTTTTTCCGGTTTGTCAAGTATTACTTCGAAATTACTTGCTTCAGCAAAACTGACTCGTAAATTATATTTGACAATTCTATCCAGATTATAGGATAAATCGAACATCATACATTAATCTGGCAGCATTGTCAAATGTGGTTACAGATTACATCAAATAAATGGCAATTACGTGATAATTAGTGTAGACGCCAATCTAGTTGTCAAATAAATCTCCAAATCATTTTCGAGTGCAGTGATTCTGTTCGTATTAATCCAAGAACGTATTTATTTTGAATTTAAGGAAATATTCCGTAATTAAATGGTACTTTTTGAGGTTACTAAAGCTTGTGCTTTGCTATAAATTATTTTGTATCTTATTTTCCTATCTAAATTAGTAAACTTTCAATTTATTTCAATTAGTAGTACTTTCATATCTAAATTAGTAAACTTTTTTCAAGAACTATGAAGAGCTAGCGTTATCATCTATCGGCAAAATGTCATACTGCACCAACAAACATTTGTCTACACCAGCATCATATGTTCACATCATCAAAGTTAATTTATTTCTGTAAAAGAAAGTTGATTACTTAATTGAAAAAATAGTACGAGAACTGTTAAATTAATCATTATCTATAAATACTCACTCTTTTGTAAATCATGTTTTTCCCCTCTGAAATAGGCGAATTCTATTTATTTGGTATCCCAACTAGCCAGTTACCATGGAGCTATTTATTTATTTGAAATTTAATCTCAGATAATTGGTATTACACCTTGCTCCTCCCGCTTTTGCAATCAGGCCAAAAATATTCTTGCTTCTAGTTTTTTCTTTTTGTCTTTTTTTTTTTTTTTTTTGATAAACTAGAAGACTGTCAAGGGAAACAGCAATTAGAATTCAAAACAAAAGCAAATGTTCTTGTTTACTTGGCCTCTGTCAGGAATTAACATGGAAACAGAATCCAATTTTCAGAATTGGCAAAGGAGATAGCCGTTGAGCAGTGCTTAGACCAAGTCAACCCATTGAGATCAGTTAATTCTGACGGAAAAATTACAACGGAGGATTTTTTAATGGAAGAGGGCTGAAGATGGGGCCCAGGGTCTAGATGTTAACGGCGTGAAGGAAGGGACGGATGAGCTGGAGATTAAGGAATAAGCGTGGGGACCACATTTCTCCGTTGTCTGATATCAGTAGTTTTGAGTTATTTACCAATCAGTGAATGTAATTTATGTTTTTATCTTCAGATATTTGTATGAGACTATATAAAGTAGTGGGGTAGAGTAATTAGGGTTTTTTATGCGTTTTCTAGATCTGAATCAGAAATTTATCAAAAAGATCTGAATCAGAACCAAAAAATAGGCCCTGATCACAATCCTTTTTTTTTTTTAACGTATGATTTCAATTCATTTCATTTCATTGGAAAATTCTTGATCACAATGAGTGGATTTGGTGTCATTTGGTTGGAATTTCTATGTAATTAGGTCAAACGAAATCATATAAAATCTTACGAAATCAATTCAAATGAAATGAAATCCCGAGTAAAAATCATTGTGATCAGTGCCATACTTTATCTCTCGTTTTCTGCTTGATTTCATTTCTTACTGTATCTTCTTTTCATGTAAGGATTAATATCCGAAAGTTATGTTAATTTGATCGTTTATTATCCAATTATCCAATCTAGTTGTTATTTTATTTCAATTTCAATAATTGAGCTTCAATTTCTGCAAACCCTTCTTGGTTGGTCTGACAAGCTGAAATGTCGACTAACAGAGCAGCTGGTTCTCTTCAAATTGATGCTCAAACTGTGAATTTGAGCTCAGGTTTGTGACAGCCTCACTCTCACGAGAGGATGCAGCTGGAAAGCACTGATCTGGAAAATGTTTTTGTTGTAGTCTCATATCTATAGTGGGTCATTTTCGAAAATATATATAGAGAGAGAAAGAGAGAGTTGGTGACGCTTATTACGTTTCTAAAGTTATATAAAAAAAAAAAAAAAAAAAAAAAAAAAAAAAAAAAAACCGATTTTCTGACAATTTCAATATTCAGTTTGTTTATAATGTGTTCGTTAGATGTCCTCATGTGTCCTGACCTGATTTTCTCTCTTGGAAGCGCTACAAGGGGCTTCTGCACAGATGCTTTAAAATTTCATATATATATATATCACATTAGATTTCGAGGAAATAATTGAACAAGAAAATTAGAAAAATAAGGTTGCTGTTCCAGTTATAGGCTTATAGCATTGTGTTGTTTTAAAACTTTTTTTCTGAATTTTGATCAATAATCATATCCTTATTATTTTTTCTATTCACAGTAAGTATTGCATAAAAATGGGCATGAAGAATAAACTTCTTTTATTTTGCTCCACCCTAGGTTCTTAATAAGGACCATTATCAAGCTCAAAATGTATATAGGAATATATATTCCTTAATGAATTTGTTGACATATGTTAGTCTTCCACTATGAGAAATGGACAAGAAGAGCGTAGAAAAATTTTGCTTCGCTTTATCACGTTTTGTTGACTTGGTAACTAAAAATGACAAAAGGAAATTCAATAGTATAATTTGACTTCGTTTGTTAATGTTAGAGCTATTGGTTCATTGACTTGGTCTTGGAATACCCTCTTTACAAAATGGCTTCCGATCGAAAATTCCTCTAACGACGCAAACTGGTCTGGTTTCTAGAAAATTGTACGGATAAAATCAGATATAACACCGCTCTAAATTGGTACAGGGGTCACTAGTTACAGCACTTCTTCTTTTTTTTTTTAATCTCTACACAACCAAAAATTTTTACCCTTTCTATCTTGCAAGAAAATTCAAGTCGAAAATCATAATTTTGTATATATATATTTCTAGTCTACCGTACAAAAGGCTTGTCTGTATTATTTTCCGTATTAAATTTGAAACAAAATCCAAACTTAATTAGTCATAGTAGAAACTTTATTGTCGAATTCGTAGACGACTCGCTAAGCCAAAAATTAGCAAAATTTCATACATAAAAACGTCTTCGGAGTTAAAAAAAAAATGCTTTTGGAGTAAAAAGAAGCAAAATTTCATGGGAAAATTTGCAATTCAGTAGCTCTTTGTATTCGGATTTCATCAATACATATGTATATATAGTTTCTGTACATGTATTCTTTTTTTTTTTTCTTTGTCATAAAAGGCCCGTAGACAATTGTCATAGATATTTAACTACTTATCTGTGTGAACTTATTGCAAATTAAATTAAAATCCTCCCAATTGAAGAAGGGATATAAAAAAAAAGGGCCACGTAGGCTCGTATAATTAACCTAATTTACAAGTTAATCATGCACTCATGCTTCCCTCACAATCTCTCATTCATTCTTTAATCACCACAAACTTCTAACACAGTCTATTACAAAAAGTTGCAAATTGTTCATTCCCGCAAGCAGCTTGGATATAGACTGTTGTATTGTTGAGAAACAAAGAGATTAAGGGGCTAATTAGTCTCAGTTATTCATCATAGGCTATTATAGAAAAAGGAGCATCACATTTTTTATGTAACTAAAAATAGTAACTCAACTTTTTCTTTTTTTGGCAAGTTGCCGTTAGGTACAATATGGTACCAACGGAATATTTTTCTAACTGTTGTAATCATCGCCTATATAAGGCTCATCAAAAATATAGATAAATTTGTGTGGGTGTCCACAGTAATTTTTTAAATAACTACAAGACACGGCATAAGTTTTTACCTCTGTTAGCTGTGTGGTAAATAATTTTTTCCTATTCTCAAATTAGAGTTTGTAGGCAAATGTGTTGCTTCAGCTTTTCATCAAGAGATATGACCCGTTTCAACAGATGCAAAATAGTTGACATCACAAGAGTTCTACCTTTCGTCCCTTTTTTTTTTGTGTTTGCTCTCAGAAGCCCATAGGCCCCATCCCTCCCTTATCTAATCTCTCAGCGACAATCGTTGGGACTCATATTTTGCGTTTCCGAAGCTCATCGCCTCCTATATGACGAGGATGTATTGTCATCTCCTCCTCCGCCAACTCTGTCTCACCCCCTAGACTCTCCTTCACCAACCCCTTCTCCTTCTTTTCCGACGTCGTCGCCTCCTGCGCACGCTTCGCCCCACCCCTAGCCCTCTCTTTGACGAGGATTTTATTCCCCATCTGTTCTGGAGAGATCTGACCTCCTTCGGCCATATGCGAGTTCCCTTTTCTTAATGTATCGCATGGACTAGACATACCTGGATACCACAGCAAAGCGGGCTCCTCCAATCAAAGTTCAGGAGAATCAGAATTTTGCCTTCCTCACCCACTGCCGACCCTTCTCCAAAGAGGTAAATTAATAAATTAATTAGTTAATTTGAATAAAATCAAACATTTTTTCAACTGGTGGTGATTTTTGGAAGTGGAAATACCAACCAACCTATCAACTAATCCATTAATCAAACTAAAAAACAGCAGTTTGCATGAAGATGGAGGCATGGATATCAAGTTTGGTGAACCCATCGATAAAAGCAAATTGAAGTCAATAGCCGATTTATTTGTAACTCCATTAAAACTTTTCTTTACTGGGTATATTGAAGCAGATATTGGCCTAGCAAATTCATACTATGCTTTATACCACAAATTAATATACCAAATAAATCAAATTAGCTCTAATAATGAATATATATTCTGTCTTTTGTAGAACCGATAATGAATTAGTACTTTCTGACAATTGATTTAACTTCTACATCACATTTAAGAAGGTACTATTATCCAGATTATTTTTTTTTTTCAATTGCAATAGGTGACTTAAACAATTAGGCTCGGTAAATAAGAAATGAAATTTTGTTTCTATATTATACTGATAAAATGTAAATCAGTTTAATTTTTGTTTCTTAAATTGATTTTCATTACAAATAAGACAAGAACTATGGAGTAGCTGATAATTTGCACGACTTATATATGTATCATGGTTTCTTTTTCCTATGCAAGAACTATGCAATTGAGCTCATTTTGTGCCAGCGCACTATGATGTATCTTACAAAAATGGATTCATTTCAATTTGCAAGTATATTGTTCGTTCTTATCTATAAACAATATAAAATATGCCTATTGCAAAATTATTAAAATATGCATGGGTCCATTAAGTTAGGCATATATAAACCTCAAACACTCCAAGTAATATAATAAAAAAATATAGCAACTAATATATAACCATAAAATAGTCTCTTTTATATGTTGCATAGAACATGTATGTTGTACTATAGCCATCAAAAAGTCTCTTTTCGTTACAGCCTACCTGTTAAACTTTAAGATGCATGAACATTGATTACTAATTACATATAAATGTCTTTGGAAAGCTAAGAGACGTAACAGCCCATTTCTGGTATTTATTGTAACCTCTCTAATCGTTGCAATTAATAAATATATAATGGTAATAATGGTCATAATTATTGCAGTTACAATTTCATTTTGTCTATATATTGAGTCTTCCCTAGAATCTGTGTAATTTACCTTTGAGTAACCTTCAACTAGAATTTGAAAGGTAGCTTTGTCATCCTTTTTTTTTCGAGATTTATTTTTCCATTATATCATTTTGTTTCTATTTCTATTGGAACCGTTTTAAAATTATCTATTGTATATCCTATGCAGGGGACAATGTCTACTGTCCAATCATTCTAGCAATTTAGTAACAGGATTCAAGAAGTAATTCATGTCAGTGTTTGAAATTTTGGGAATCCGCTGATCCCAAAAAGGGTAATATTGGGGCATGAAATTTCACTGTTGGTAGACAAAGAGGTAGCGCTATCATCCTTTTTTTTTTTTGGGATCTATTTTTTCATTATCAATTTGTTTCTCTTTCTAATGTAACTGTTCTAAAATTATCTATTTGCATATTATATGCAGGGGACCACGTGTATTGTCCGGTCAATCTTGCAATTTAGTAATAGGATTCAAAAAGTAATTCATGTCAGAGTTTTGAAAATTTGGGAAGTCGTTATCCCAAAAATAGTAATATTGGGGAATGGACTTTCTCTGCTGGTAGACAAAGAGGTACGTCAGTTCTTGATTCATAGATACCTTGAAAATTGAAATCAACCATTTTGAACTCCTTTTATTTTTTTTTACATTTTGACTTAATTGTAGTTGTTTTTGGCTGTTAGTAAGCCTTGGATGCTGTACTATAGTGGAGAATACGAAAGAAAAACAAGTTTGTCAATGTTTCATGCACAAATGAACAATTTGCAAATATGCCTCTTAGAATCGCAATAGCATTTCATAGTATTTTTTTTATCATTGATATATTATTATATGTTTAGAAGATGACATCTCAATGCTTAAAAGATAATACAATGCAAAAATTTATTAACCGACAATTTCCAAGCTAATTGCATTATCATCTATTTTGTGATTTTTGGGTGTGGTAGGTGTATGGTACAAAATATATATACAGTAAGTAATTTTTACTTGAAAAAAAAAACAACAAAGTGAGAAAGAGTCATGGGTTGCATTTCTCTAAAATTTATGCTTGATTGTGTTTGTTTTCTTAGATTGATCGGTGCTTAATTGAACAATTGAGCTGAATGGGATGGAGGCTGGAATTTTCATTAAATAATTGGAATGGATATTGGCCATCAAGATAAAATTGATATAAACTGAGTACCACCATCTCATATCTCCCTTTCCTCGACATGTTGAAAAATTGATATGAGAGGAGAATTCGGGTAATTTTGGTTAAAAATGGCGATTGGATTTTGGATCTTGGAGGTTGTAGACCCCATGATATAATTATCAAAATCTCTGATATTAGAATCAATATTCTAATATAATTTGCGTGGTTTTTTTTGGCCCATTTTTACAATACCAATAACAATGGCTCATGAATTTTTAGGTTTTCTATAACCTGAATATTTGTTCTGATTTGATTATTGTTTTAACCATGTTTTGCTGCAATTTAGTAACATTTGTGATTTTTATTACCATACCAATTAAATATTTGACTCAAGCTCATTATGGTATGAAACCAAGGATCAAACTGCTAATTTATTTAACCTGAAATTAGATGCTATCATATGTGAATTTGATGTGTGTCCTTGGGTGATTAATGTGACTCACATTTTTATGTACCAGTTTACTTAGTACAAAACAGTTAGATATTTGAACTTTAAAAATACAATTATGAGTTCTGGCTTTGGATTTTAGAAAAAATTAGATAAGGTGTATGTACCAACAACAATAGAAAGAAACCAGAGGAAAAAGAAAGAAGCCTCGGGCTGGTGGTAAGAAGTGTGTGTTGACCTACAATGCTTGATTTACTCAATTCGAAAAAAAAAGAGAAGGTTAAGAAAAGGATAAGAGTGACATCGAGTTTCAATTTGAGGAGTAAAATGGACTGGAAACTTAAAAATATTTCAAGAAAAAGGACATATAATGAAATTAAAAAAAAAAAACATACCTGTATAGTAAGAAAGAATATATTTGCAGTCACTTTAGAACAAGAATACTATAAATGTTTGTTATATTAACAGTAAATATTATTAGATCAAATAAATAGTGTAGTAGTGCTCATGTTTGCTTTTGTTTTAACAGTTACTGAGCATTATATTATCTACCAGAAAAGTATGCTTGATTAAGGAAAATGGAACACTGATTGCTTTTGTTTGTTGGAGGATGCGTATGTGCAGTCTACCAGAGATGCCAGAAAATGAAATAGATTTGGAGGATGAAGACCACATCGACACAGATTTTGATTTTCTTATTTATTTTTGTTGCTATGGAGACCGAAGTCCCTTGCTATAACTTTATACTCAGTTTATATTGTGCTGCTTAATAACATAAACTCCCCTCATGAGAAAACCAATTTATTCTAATTTTTTATCATTAATGAACAAATAAGTAATTTGCTCTCTTTGCTTCTATTGTGCTGGAAAATTATTGAGGATTTTCGGCTAATTTGGAAAAATGGTCAATCTCCTTTTATGCTAGAGAGATATTCTTCCCTTTTATTCAGTGCTGGAATATTCATCTCTCTTAATCCTTCGCTATTTTGCAAAAATGTCGCTCCCTGTTAATGCCGAGATACTCAGCCCCTTTAATTTTTTCTGTGTTGCAAAAACTGTCAATATTACCTCTTAATTAAGCAGCTGTTTAATTATCAATTAATGCTGGAATTTAAACACCGTTGGTAATGTTCATGTTCCTTTAATAATCAACATTAATGGATCATATACATTTGTTGAAACCGAAGATATTATTATAGAAATTGTATTACATAAATTCATTCATTCTATAAATGGCTCCTTTATATTCAATAAATAAATACATGAACTTTATAAAATATTAATTGAATAAGGAGTTAAATCAACAAATTTATAGTTTCTTAATATAAACAAAAAAATAAGGCCATAAAAATTTAATTAAAATAAAATTATAAAATAACTAAGTAATATATCTAAACAAAATTCTTACCATATATATAAAAATTTATTATAAATTCATATATCGAGCGAAGCTCGATGTCCTACCCTAGTATGTATATTCAAGAGAATAATAAGAAATTATTCCAACCAAATTCACTGTCTCAAAGTTAATATGGTATCAGAGCGATACTAATCCAAACCAAAGCTTCCGCAAATAATCAAAATTCTCCAACATGTCTGATTCAGAAAATGAACAGCCAAATCCAAGCTCTACTCAAATCAACCCAAATCCGAATCCAACAGTAAATCAAATTCCTATTCTAAGGCAATATGCTGAGTTTAATTAATCACAAAAACTCACCAACATGCCATTAAATGGCAAAAATTACCTTCCCTGGGCCAAAGCAGCCAAGATCACCCTTAGAGCGAAGGGGATGTTAGGGTTTGCTGATGGTACCAGAATCAAGCCGACTGATACAGAGGCAGCAGAGATTTGGGACATGGGAGACAATCAAGTGATGACGCTCCTCTCAAATTCGATCGAGCCACAATTGGCAGAAAGCTTCTGCTACTGCGAAACAGCAGTAGAAATGTGGAAAGCAATAGAAATACAGTACAGCAACACCAAAAACCATGCTCAAATCTACCAGCTAAAGAAAGACATAGCCCAAATTTCACAAGAAAATCGAGAAATACCAGAATATATTGGGTATGTCAGAAACAAATACGAAGAACTCAAGGTGTATAGGCCACCAACCACTGACCTGGAGGTTCTCAAAGAGAGGGCTGAGACTGACATGGTCTATACCTTCCTGGCTGGGCTCGATTCCAGCTATGACGCAGTGCGAGCACAGATCCTCCTCTCCACCGAAAGACTTATGTTCGATGAGGTATCTGCTCGAATCAGGCAAGAAGCGACGAGGAGAGTTGCTATGGGTGCCACTGACTCGAACCCTAAGCCAGAGGCACAAGCCTTCTCTGCTCGTCACGCCAATGCCGACAGGGGCAAAGCTAAGGGGGAGAGCGATCGATGGTGCCCTCACTGCCAAAAGGACAACCACAACCAAGATCGGTGCTGGGTTCTTCATCCCCACCTCAAGCCCAAGAGAGGAGATCGAAACCAGGCCGAGGCAAGGAGGAAAAATGGTGGTCGAACCTTAGATGCGAAAGAGGAGAAGAAGGGTTTTGTGTCAGCGAAGAGTGACTCGAGCAGAGAAATGAAGGGCTCAAGTTCGACTTCGACTGAATCAATCGGCAGCGAAGCAGATCGACATGATCGTCTGGAGGCCATGATTTCTTCGCTCTTGGGCCAACGAGCAGGCCAAGGTTCTTCTAATCTCTCCTTTTTTAATTTAACCCAAAATAAAACCAGCCCAAGCCTTTTGGCAAACAAAATAGATTTGTGCCATGAAAATAAATGTTTTGGGTTAGGATTTACTACAAAAAATGCACCAAAAAATGATACCAAATGGGTCCTTGACTCCGGTGCGACCGACCACATGACTGGAAATAAATCGTTGCTTAGCAATTATAAAACTATTGATGGTAACCAATATTTTACCGTGACTAACAATGAGAAAGTTAAGATTAATGGTTGGGGAATTATTAGTATTTTATCTAAAAAATTCTTGCAAGACGTTTTTAATGTCGATAATTGTTCGATTAATCTTTTGTCTGTTAGTAAGCTTACTAAGGATTTGAATTGCGAAATTATTTTTAAAGAAAAAACCGTTGTTTTTCATATCTTCTCACCAAGGAGAAGATTGGTGAAGGTCATTTAGAAAACGGTCTCTATTTTTTGGATTGCAACAAGTGTATTTTTCATTTGAAAAAAGACGAAGATTTATGATCTCTTTGGTACAAGCGTGTGGGACATCCTTCCGACAAAGTTTTAAATTCCTTATTTGATTTTTCTAGTGATTGTTGTAGGAATTGTGAAGTTTGTAAACTAGCTAAACATTCAAAACTCCCTTTTTGTAATTCTAGTTCAAAAAAGTATTGAAATGTTTGAGCTTGTTCATTCCGATGTGTGGGGTCCCGCCCCTATAGATTCTTATCATGGTTTTAAGTACTTTGTTATATTTATTGATGATTTTTCCAAGACTATTTAATGAAAAACAAAAGTGAGGTTTTCTCCCATTTTCAAACTTTTGTAAATTTAGTTGAGACTCAATTTGGAAAAAAGGTTAAGACTCTTCGAACGGATAATGGAACGGAGTTTGTTAACCAAAAATTTTCGAATTTTGCAAAACAAAAAGGATTTATTCATCAAACAACGTGTGTTTATACTCCTTAACAAAACGGTGTTGTCGAACGGAAAAACCGTCACCTTCTTGAAATGTCTAGATCACTTCTCTTTCAAAATAGTTGATGCAAAGCTAGTAATACCCAAATGTAACCTAAAATTAACCGCAAGCGTACGGTAGTTCATTGGTACAGTCGGGGTCGAATCCACAGGGACGGACTATTAAGTACCGGACTCACAAGTTCACAAGGTCTAAATCTAGCAATTCAAAGAGGGAAACCAACAAACTTGGCTTATCAAATACTAAAAACAGAGACAATTAACAAATAACAGAGAAATAAATTGTTTTTGGGAGTAATCTGGTTGCAAAACAGGTATAAAAATGTCCTAGGGGTTCGGTTCCACCTTGGTTAGGCTTCGGGTTGTCAACGGGCGTCGCTCTCGCGCCGCACCGTCGACTCGTGCGGGCCTGGAGATCCCGTGCGACCGCACGGCCCTAGGTTAATGCTAAAATGACACGAAAACTCGGTTTCTGACTTGTGTGGGACAGATCTAGCCATACCTAATCTCCTGAACCTCAACTCTCGTAATTTTGGTCATCGAACCTGGTATGGAACCTAGTCTAAAGCCCCCATTAGGTAATTAACCCTCAACTCTCGTAATTTTGGCTTAATACCTAAGTCCACTTGTTGACTCTCTAAGGCATCTACTAGACTCTCGCCTAAGCAGAAATTTATCCCTCTCGAGCTTAAATTGGTCACCTCTCGGCTCCTAAACTACCTTGAGCACTTATTTGGTTCAATTAAACAATCTACACCTTTGCCTAAATTAGATGCGGCCGTTCACCTAATAGGAGGTTCAATCAAGTAATTCAACACAAACAAGCATAAACATTAAGAAACCAAGTAAGTAGTACACAATAGAAACCAAGTATCAAATCAAATCAACAAACCTAACCTCAGTTTCATCTAGCCCTAGAACATATCTAAATTTAGCCTAACATAATGCTAAAACAAACAACTAAAACAAGGGAAACAAAAGATACAATCTCCATGAAAAACCAAAAGGAAAGAGGAAGGCGAAAGCCCCTTCTCGAGCATCTCTGACTTCTAGATCCACAAGGAGATGGCTTGGGGTGAAAGGATGAGGAAATGGGAGTCGAAACGGGGGTCGCACAAGATGGCTGTGCGATCGCACGGGGGACTGGATCTGAATCTGGGTTGGTTTCGGACTGCGGCGCCGCCTTAGAATGGGATGGAATGAAAGATGCCCTAATTTCGGCACTTGGAGCGCCTTATATAGGGGTTGGGGTAAGGTTTGGAGCTCTGTGCGGTCGCACCGAAGGCCCGTGCGGTCGCACCAAAGTCATCGGCCCAAACTTGGGTCATGTGCACCTCTCCAAGGCCCAAAATAAGCCTGTGCGGTCGCATGGCATTCCTGTGCGGCCGCACAGGGTCATTCGAGGCCCGAATTGTGCGTTGGTTTGTGCCGAATGGAGTCATTTTCGCTGCAAATTAGCTCCAAGTCCGTACAAATCAAAATAAAACCCAAGCAGTACCAGATTTCTACAAAAATAAACAGAAAACAAGTAAAACTAAATAGAATCAAGGGTTTTGAGTTAAAGTTTGGGTAAAAGTCCGGCCTAAAACCATATATAAATATGTGACATCAATAGTGTTCCTAAAATTTTTTGGTCGGATGCCTTTCTCACCGCAACCTATTTAATAAATAGATTGCCTAGTGCCACCTTGAATTTCAAAAGCCCCTTGGACATTCTCTTTGGACGAAAAATCAATCTTGAGCATTTAAAAGTTTTTGGTTGTGTTGCTTTTGTTCACAAAAATAAGATTGATAAACTTGATTTTACTTCTACTAAAGCTATATTTCTTGGTTATTCTTCTTTTAAAAAGGGTTATAAGTGTTATGATCCCAAAACCAAAAAGGTTTTTATTTCTAGAGATGTTACTATTTTTGAGAATGAATTTTTTTTTAAGGAAGTTGAGAAAAATGCCTTCGATCATGTCTTACAAAACGAAATTGTCCTTCCTTGTGTTACTAACCAAGAAAAAAGGCAAGTTGTTTTAGAAAATGTTGACATAGGAAATCAAGATGAGGAAGAGATTGAAGTATCGGAAGAAGAAATTGAAAGTGATGAAAATCAAACCAATCAAGAAGAGATGACTTTGAGGAGATCAAATCGACAAGTCCAACCATCTTCAAGGTTAAAGGATTTCATCACATATTCAGTACAATACCCTATCCAAGATTTTATTTCCTATGACAATATTTCTCATGATCATTATGCTTTTATTAATTCTCTATCAAAAATTGAGGAACCAACCAAATATGAAGTAGCAAGATGTGATCCAAATTGGCGTAAGGCAATGGAAGATGAACTTCAAGCCTTAGAAAAAAAATCAAACTTGGGTTCTTTGTGAATTACCAAAAAGAAAGAAACCGGTTGGTTGTAAATGGGTGTATAAAATTAAGTACCATAGCAATGGAACCTTAGAACGGTACAAGGCTAGATTAGTCGCCAAAGGCTATACCCAAACTCAAGGAATTGATTACCATGAAACCTTTGCACCCGTTGCAAAAATGAACACCGTTAGAATACTCTTCTCTATAGCGGTAAATAACAATTGGAGCTTGCACCAAATGGACGTTAAAAATGCCTTTCTTCAAGGAAATCTTGAAGAAGAAGTGTATATGACCTTACCACCAGGCCACAAAATAGAAAATATTTCTAATCTTGTTTGTAGGTTAAAAAAATCTATTTATGGGTTGAAACAATCTCCAAGGGCATGGTATGGCAAACTCTCTCAATTTTTATTATCTTGTAATTTTAAGAAAAGTGGAGCCAACTCATCCTCATTTGTTAAGCACAATGCCAATAGTACAACCGTTGTTTTAGTTTATGTTGACGATATAATTGTCACCGGTAACAACCAAACCGAGATTGATAATGTCAAAACGGACTTGAAAAACTAATTTGACATTAAAGATCTAGGAGTCTTAAAATATTTCCTTGGAATTGAAATTGCCCACTCCTCAAAGAGGCTATTCATATGCCAAAGAAAATATGTTTTAGACTTACTTAAAGAGACCGGTAAATTAGGATGTAAGCCGGCCAGAACCCCAATTGAAGTAAATGAAAAACTTGATAATGAAAAAGGTGAACCTTTAAAGGACATAAGCCATTTTCAAAGACTTGTAGATAAATTAATCTACCTAACTGTTACGAGACCGGACCTATCTTTTGCCGTAAGTCAAATTAGTAAGTTTATGCATGCACCTAGAACACCACATTTAGATGCCATTAATAGAATATTAAGGTATCTAAAAGGTACTCCCGGAAAAGGAATTTAGATGAGAAAAAATGGCTCTAATGCAATATGTGGCTATTCCGATGCAGATTGGGCCGGAAGTTTCGATAGAAAATCGACAACCGGTTATTGCACATTTGTAGACGGAAATCTAGTCACATGGAAAAGTAAGAAACAAAAAGTCATGGCACGATCAAGCGCGGAAGCGGAGTATCGGGCTATGGCTTCCACCGCATGTGAATTGATATGGATCAAGCAACTACTAGCCGACTTGAGAATCAAACACGAAGCCCCTATGAAGATGTTTTGTGACAACCAAGAGGCACGACACATTGCGGCCAATCCCCTTTTTCATGAACGAACCAAGCATATAGAAGTGGATTGTCACTTCATTAGAGACCAAGTACAATCGAGGGAAATAGAAACTCCTTTCGTCAAGAGTGAAAATCAATTGGCGGACATTCTTACAAAAGGATTGAGTACTAAATCCTTCGACAGTATCTTGGACAAGCTAGGATTGATCGATATCTACAATCCAAGCTTGAGGGGGAGTGTTGAGAAACAAAGAGATTAAGAAGTTAATTAGCCTCAGTTATTCATCATAGGCTATTATAGAAAAAAGAGCATCACATTTTTTTATGTAACTAAAAATAGTAACTCAACTTTTTCTTTTTTTGGCAAGTTGCCGTTAGGTACAATATGGTACCAACGGAACATTTTTCTAACCGTTGTAATCATCGCCTATATAAGGCTCATATGTATATTCAAGAGAATAATAAGAAATTATTCCAACCAAATTCACTATCTCAAAGTTAACATGTATAAGTTTGTGTGGCAGTAAAATTATCTTCCTAATCATCTAAAAATTGAGCACGCCAGTATAGTAAGGAGACCAGTGCTCCATCCAAGGACTCCTCAATTGCGTCAGGAAAGGATCTTGCATCCACTCTAGTGCATTAAATTTCGGCAACTCGAGTTCTGGCAAGTTGAGCTCCTTGGTTGGTGGCAGTGCAGATGTCTCTTCCTCTACTTTCACAATCTCTTCTTCAATTTCCTTTTGTTTGGGTTCTTCTGGAAGTATACTTGCTGCATCTTCAAGGAACATCCAATTTTGGTCGGGGTCATGATCAGAAGAAGAAAATGAATCTTCTAATGAACCTGAGTTGTGCAAAGATCGTGTTTCCTCCAACGCTACTCTTTGTTCTAGTTCTTTGAGTGAGACAGCTTTGCGATATACCTTGCACAACACTATGTCCTCCTGTAGAACAACCGAAATTGCCGAGTCAATTAACAATAAATTTTCCTGGTAATTTTTTTGTTTTTCATTATGTAATAAATCGATGTTATCTTAGCCATGGAAATTATAATACATGATAAGTTTTTTCATGTTGACCGTGGAATTCTCCAATTTCTTTTTGATTTTTCAATTCTAGATGTTAATTTGACTTGCCAGCTGAGAAACTTTTTTTCAGGATCATTCACATAACAGTAGATGATCTGAATATATTCTTCCACGCGGGAAATATTTCCATATCTAGTCTTTGTCAAAATGTCATTTTCACCAACTCATCATTTTCACAAAGTCGATCAATCAAGGATTGACTTTAATTATGGACCAATATTCTAATTGTCTCTTAGCAGTTAGCAGTACTGTCCAAATCAAACATCTCTCCAATTCAACCCCTCAAAAAATGTCTTGCTCTACGGCATAATTCTCCTTCAAAATAAAATTAATAACATATAAACATACAATTCTTAGTTTAATATTTACCTTTGTTGGCAATCCTGATGAGGAATTTGACACGTTAGGCAAGCGATACTCATTCATGACCCAGTCTGTCTTGGTGCCACGCGGTGCACGACCCTCGTAGTAGACAAGCGTCTTTTTTAGACCAATGAGTCTTTTGGGATCAATGACACTCCTGACAGGCCGATCTGACCCGGTTGCCTTCCAAAATCCACGCTCTGTTGTCCTGCTTGGCCGGCCACCATTAGCTTGCTTTCGGTCCCTTGGCACAAAGAAGTACCACTCCCTCTCCCCTATTCTTGCCAAACCTGTTGTGTCATATTAATTCCATTGTTAGCTGATCCATAGTGAAGTTGTTGATATATATTGTTTGAAAATGCAATTAATCTAGACCTTCATTTTAATGCAATTATGGGCTTCCCTTCATGTTTAATAAAACATTTATTGATATATGGACGTGATCTCGGTTGCATGTCTTGTTCCTTTGAATGCAGATTAATTAGCTATTAAAATGATTAAACTTTTGATATCACAAATTAATTGATTAATGCATATATGAAAGGATTCAGAAGTAAATCAATCAGCTGCGAGATAGAGAGTTGTTCACATTAGAAGTTCACCAAACGCTACATGTATTTGATTTTGTGATATAGTTAAATACTATTACCTTATACTCAAGTAAATACTAAACTCCAAGCTTTTAATCTCCAATTTCTATCTCCAAATTAATTTGTCACTTATATATTCCACAATCCACAATTCAAATTTAATGGAGAACAGAAAAGGAAAATGGCACGCAAAAAGGAGATGAAATTACCAGGGAGTTCCCAGGGATCATGGCGATAGAGATGTACGGTGGGGATGATGTCTAACTGGAGCCTCTTCCCTTGCACTACTCGCGTTAAGTAGAAATCCAGCAACTCCTCTTCTGTGGGATGAAATCTGAACCCTGGCAACTCCATCTCAGCTCCTTTATTCTCCATATTTATATATTATTATTCCCTTTCTAGCTATATATATGTGATTCTTTTTCTCCTTTTCTATTGTCTGTTTGAGTATTTTCTCTCTTACAGTACGCCAGTGCGTATATCAAACTGCTAGCTAGCTCTGGATGTGGTGTGAAGAAAGAGAGTTTGTGGTGTTTTTATAGGACAGAGGGAGAAGTGGGGCCCACAATATGATTCCCATAGCTTTGAATCCCTAGTGTTGGACTTTTAGTTACCAGCCGCGTGTTACTTAGAAATTTTAAAAAATATATATACCTAATTCATATATATTATGCAATAATGCTAACAAATTGACATATTTAATTATATGATGGCATTGCTTGTTCACATTGCGTTCGGTACGCTCAGTACAAATTATAATTATAAGGTACATGAAGTACACATGATTAACTAGAACTACAAATGTTTATATATTGCTATATATAGTATAATATTGTTATTTATAACATAACACTAGAACCGTTTTGTTTACCAGGTATAAGTTTGGGGTTTGACTTTCTTTTTCTGCGCACGATGGTTAACCTCAGCAAGTCTATTTAGATTGGCTAAATACAATATCTGAAACAATTAATTATATCATGTGTACTGAAGTAATAATTAAGAGCTATTAATATTAATTTATCTGTCGTTCTTGACCCAATATTATCTATTCGTTGACAATATGCACGCAATAAAAAGAATATCATGAGACAGATGCTGATTTAGTAAAATATGATCACCTCATATATTTTTTAATGGTTTTTCTTCCATATGCAATTTTCCAAACCGCGCCTGTACTATATATTTATTAATTTGCACGCAGTTTTATATTGGACCTTTTCTCTTTTGTAGTAATGAATGGTAAACCTCTGTTTAGTTGTTGTGCTGTGCTTGTAAATTGCATGAGCGGGAGTAGGAAGGATGTAATCACATATTCATACAAGATTTTAGACACAGAAATCTAACTGAAGCAAATGCATATATTAATTTCCCTTAGTTGCTTGGTGTCAAATTGATATCTGAACCAGCGACCAAGTGAAAACTAATAAATTCATTTTGAAAAAAAAAAATAGAAAAAGTAAAATTATAAATATGTTCTTTAATGTTTAGGTTGATTATCAAATTCGGTGTCATTTAAAAAGTAGTTTGAAGTTGATCGAGCGTCGACCATACAATTGAAATATTAATTTCTCCTCGAACAACTCAATATTTAAACTGTACAGCAATTTTCTACACAATATATCTAAACAACAGAGAAGATATTTATCATTAATAAGCATTTTGATAGATTGTCACGGTGTTAAGTAATTTTTTTTATGATATAATTGTTCTCCTTTTAAAAAAAATTTCTAAAACGTATGCTACTGATAAATTTTCATAGATTGATTGAGATGATTAATCCTATGTAGTTTTCTAGGAAACATTTGATTTATAACACTTCAAAACACGTCAATTTCAAATAAGCCATCACAAAAAAAATGTATGACTAATTCGATATATGCCTTTGTAAAACTACACGAATTGATTTTATAAAACTATTTTTTTCTAAAAAATATTAAATTTGAATTATGTCACTAAGCAATATATAGTTATTAAAAAAAGGAAAATATTACATCCATGCAATCTCAAATCTCTGAAATTTGAAAAATCATCTTTGAAATAAAAAATTTCAAATTTCAATTTTTTTAATATTGAATTTTAAATTTTTTTAATATTGATTGTTGGAATTTCAAATGAACGTGTATCTCGTTTTTCAATAAACTGATGGCATTAAATAACTTTTTATTATATTATAGTGGCATAAAATAAATTAGTTGTTTTGTTATGACGTATTTCAAATTTTAATATTTCACAGTAGCAAATTCATAGAACAGTACGATAATGTTAATCAACAATTGGAATAAAATCATTTTTTTATGTTTTGCAGTGGAATAAAATTAACTAATTAGTCGCCTAGCAATGGCATATCTAGACACTATATCAGAGTACATGTAAAAGAAAAAAAAAAAAAAAAAACAGTGGGATACATAGTAAATTAGAAAAAATAATGTACAATAGCATACTTGACCAAATGCTAATGAAAAATAATTATGGTGTGAACAATTAATTGCTATATGAATTTTCCCTGATGCATAATTTTCTCGCAATTTTTCATTAATGGCAGTATTGGTATCAAAATTCATCAGCAATGATTAACAATTGCAAACAACTTCTCCAAAGAAAATAGAACAATTCTGGAGCAATCGGCTACTGGCTTTACTGGAAGTCTGGACCAAAAAAAAATGGAGGAAGGGAAGAAGAACAATACTGGAGAATTATCCTTCCAAAACCAGAAACAAATGAAATCCTTCAGTTATTAATTGTCGAGTCAGCTTTCATCAATGCAGATAATTGATTTTTTTTTTTTTCTAAAGAGATGCATGATTTCGGGAAGCGTTTACTTTTGACTCATAGTGTTTATAAAGTGAATGGATTAATTTTGCATCACTCCTTTGCGGGCTGCTACAATTTCCCAGCGGGCTAGGATAATTTTGTATAAATATGCTTTCGTCAAGTCTTTCGGGGGAAAGAAAAAAAAAATTTGTCTAAATATGTTCACCAGTTAGGCAGTTTCACATATTGCAAAATAAAAACAAAAAACATTATTTGTATAATTTTGTGGGACAAATTTTATTTGAAATTTTGCTAATATATATTATTGTTATAAAAAATTCAAGCGTCGTAATTATTTTGTTTACATATTTTCCTGAGTTAATGACACTTTGTTTAAATATATTATTGAATATTTAACAAGTTAACAATTAGTGTTTGATCGCTATATTCTTAAAGGCCTAAAGCGCTAACCGCAAAAAGATGTGCATGACGAACAATTTAATAGTTAAAATTAATATTTAATAGCTAAAAGCTAATGGAATAATAGTAGTTATTATCTACCAATAGTTGATATATATTTAGACTAAGTAAAAGCTGACCCTTATTTGTTATTTTCTCCAACAATTGTTTCAGATAGCACCTCTTTATTTTTGCAAATGTAGACTAAGTAAAAGCTGACCCAATTTGGGTCTAACAAAATAACTTCCTTCTCTCCTTTTTGTTAATTGTGCTTATTTACTACGCTTTAGTTGAAAAAAATAATAAGAAGAAAGCCTATAGTCCTAGTGTGTCCTGCTAATTAACTGTCATGAGCATCACATATACGTCAAAAGTATTGCTTTTGGATTCGTTTAAAGTTCACAACTATAGTTATATTAATGAATTCGGTAAAATGGGCATGAAGAAGATTTTTTTTTTTCTAGGTTCTTAGTGAGGGCCATTAATCATCGAGCTCAAAAATGTATATGGCCCATATATGCCTTAATGAATTCGTTGACATATGTTAGTCTTCCACTATGAGAAATGGGCAAGAAGAAGAACGTAGAAAACTTTTGCTTGTTGCTTTACCACCTTTTCTTGACTAGCAGACTAGGTAACTAAAAATGACAAATGGCGATTCCACATTTTGACTTCCGTTACCGTTTATTCTTTTTATAGCCTATGCTTCATTGACTTGGTCTTGGAATACCCCTTTGATAAATGCCTCCAAATTCCTCAAGTGATGCATGGTGATCTGGTTCAAGAAAATTGTACGGATAAAATCAGATAATAACAAGTTAAAGCATCTATTTGAAATTGAAACATTATAATTACACTTCGAATCATTAATTGTAATAAAACTCTACTCTTGTATAGTATGTCATATGTTCTATATTAATTTTAAGAGTAAAATGGAGAAAATAAACAAGTCATATATAGCACAATCCTTGTCGAATTGGTGAACATCATGTTGACGGGACACTGTCACTAGGAGCTTGGACAGTCATGTACTCATGTTATTCCACAACTCAAGTTCCCTTATCATAATAAAATCACGCATCTTGCGCAGAAAACTAGCTTTCTCGCTTCAGATCAATCTAAGAACCAGTTGCATGTCAACTGTATGTTGAGAATTGTGAAGAACGATGAATGAAAATTATACTTTATACTTTATAGTTTATATCCTGATTCTTACGGTTTGTTTACAGTCCATTTGGAATCTAAGAACATTGGTACAACGGTAAAAATTGTATATTGTGTATTTTTGCAACTACAAAATTCTAAAAGAAGATAACAGGGTGAGGTAAAGATTTTCTCCCAATTATCTAATTCGCCTAATATGATAACTTTTCTGAGGCTAAATTTATTCCTTAATAATTCATTTCTCAGCGCCAACAGTGGTTCTCCTTCTCTGTCTATACACATAATACAGAGGTGAGACAAAGAAAATATACAAGTACATTTAATCAGAGAATGGAGGGCAACACAGGATGTGGCTCAAGCCAAACGAGGGCATCTTATCATTGAATTTGTCTATGTACAAAGTACACAGATCGGACTTCATATCTGTGCAGAGTGCACACTTGGCAAATTTGGGGAGTGGACAGTGATCGTCTATGCAGGGTTCACCTTCGCCATTCTTTCTGCTAACTCATGGAATAGGTCAGACTCTACAAATGGGGAAGACCGGAAGAACACTTTGTTTTCTTGTAGGAGCAGGAAAAACACATACTGAGGTCACGAGGCAATAGTATTCTGATAGGAACACACCTGATTTATGTAGACTATGGGTAGAATTTTATTGGACCGAAGGGCACAAACTTAGGCCTAGTAGATTGTTCTCTTGTAGGCCCATCGCTAGTAACTCCTTTAATTTAGCTATTAGCTATGCCTAAGGAAACTTTCTCAAAAAAATAAATAATAAATAAATAGTTAAACAAAAAAAATGTTTTGCCATGTTGTGACTGCGTTCACTATTTTTTATTATAATTAATTTCGTCTTACGTACTCTGTTTAAGATGATTTAGAAACTAATAGAAAGTTTACAACAAGCTCTAGAATTCAATTAACATATTACGTACTGCCACTTGTTTCACAATCTTTGTGTTCTGGTATTATTGATGATTCAAATGCCCCGAAACACTCCACCAATTAGATTCAAACCTCAAAATCCAACAAACTAATTTGTAGGAATAAGAAGAACGGAACTTCGCCAATAAGTGCATATCTGGCTAGCTATTTGCTATGTTTCTGCCATCAATCCAACAGTAATAGAGAAATTTTCTGTCAAAATGTCGCTTCCTGGCTAGTTTTTGAAATGCTTGCCAAGAATTCACAATAAATATAACGATGCATTAATTAATTATTCTTGATAAACAAAATGTATAACACACAGAACAATTAACATTTGTAACATAACGTATATGGTGCATCACAATGTATTGAAGTTTCATGCATCACGACCATATCCATTAGTAGTTTTACGGATTGATAAATTTAGTTTAACCAATCTAATCTATGTATAATGTCATAGTAAATCTATTTTTTTTAATATTTTTTAAAAATGCTTTTAGATTAAAAGAAGCAAAATTTCATGAGAAATTACGGAAATTAGAAATCCAAAAATACTTTGTATTTGAGGATTTCATGAAAAAGTACATTAGCTATACAAATATTCTGATTATACATACTTAACTATTTATGATCTGTGTGCACTAATTTGCCTAAATTAAATCCTCCAACTTGAAGGAAAAAAAGAGCGCCACGCAGGCTCATATAATCTAATTTACAAGTCCTTCTAAGTATCAATTTATCATATTTTCCTCTCTAATCCAGACTCTAGCATTCATTCTTTGATCATCATCACAAACTTTTAGAACAGTCTATGAGAAAAAATTGCAAATCATTGATTTACGCAGGCAGCTTGGAGATAGACTGTTGTAAAAGTTTGTGGCTGCCAGTAAAAAACCTTTCTGATTCTCTAAAAATTGAGCACGCCAGTATAGTAAGGGGACCACTGGTCGATCCAAGGACTCCTCAATTGTGTCAGGAAGGGATCTTGCATCCACTCTAGTGCATTAAATTTCGGCAATTCAAGTTCTGGCAAGTTAACTTGCTTGGCTGGCGGCAGCGCAACTGTCTCTTCCTCTACTTTCACAATCTCTTCTTCGATTTTCTTTTGTTTAGTTTCTTCTGGAAGTGCACTTGCTGCATCTTCGACAATCATCCAATTTTGAATGGGGTCATGATCGGAGGAAGAAAACGAATCGACTGGTGAACCTAAGTTGTGTAAACATCTCGTTTCCTCCATTGCTACTCTTTGTTCTAGTTCTTTGAGCGAGACAGCTTTGCGGTATACCTTGCACAACACTATATCCTCCTGCATATTGAACAATCATAGAAAATTCTTTTAGTCAAGGATAAAATTTCCTAGTAATTTCTGGTTTTGCGTTATGTAATTACATCATTACATGTTCTCTAGCCATAGAAATCATACTACATGACATTAGTTTCTTGTTGACTGCCAAATTCTTCATTTTCTCTCTTTTTTCCATTCAAAAGTTAATTTGACTTGTCAGAGGCTCAGAGCATCAGAGAACTCTGTTGATGATCAATTTCGTAACAGTAGAAGATATCATGTTCTTCAACGCGGGAATTTCCATATATATTTTCAAGTTGCATCTTTACCAACTCATTTCCATAAAGTCAAATCAATCAAGGATATATTGACTTTAATTATGGACCCATATTCCAATTGTCTCGTAGCACTGTCCAAATAAAACTGGACATCTCCAACCCCGCAAAAAGGTCTTCCTCAAGATAAAATTAACCAACATAAACACACAAAATTCATAGTTATATAGTTTACCTTTGGAGGCAACCCTGATGAGAAATTCGACTCGGTCGGCAAACGGTATTCGTTCATGACCCAGTCTGTCTTAGTGCCACGCGGTGCCCGACCCTCGTAGTACACAAGCGTCTTTTTTAGACCAATGAGTCTTTTTGGATCAATTACACTCCTGACGGGTCGGTCTGACCCAGTGGCCTTCCAAAATCCACGCTCTGTTGTCCGGCTTGGCCGGCCACCATTAGCCTGCTTTCGGTCCCTTGGTACAAAGAAGTACCACTCCCTCTCCCCTATCCTTGCTAAACCTGTGTTGTCAAATTAATTCCATTGTTAGCTGCACCAAGGCAAAGTTTTTCATATTGTGAGAACAAACGAAATTCAATCTACACCTCCATTCCAAGATATATAAGCTTTTTGTTGTTTCATAAAAAACTTTTGAGTGTAGATGTACTGTAAATCAGTTGCATGTCTTGTGCCTTTGAATGCTAATTAATTACCAGGGAGCTCCCAAGGGTCATGGCGGTACAGATGTACTGTGGGGATGATATCAAATTGCAGCTTCTTCCCTTGCACCACTCTCTTTAAGTAAAAATCAAGTAACTCTTCTTCTGTTGGATGAAATCTGAACCCTGGCAACTCCATCTCAGCTGCTCTGTTCTCCATAATTTTATATTTTGTTATTCTCTTTCGATCTATGATTCTTTTTCTCCTTTTTTTTTTTGTTTTTTTTTTCTTTCTTGTTGTGTAGATATCTATTTGCTAGCTAGCTCTGGATGTGGTGTCAAGAGAGAGAGTTTGTGGTGTTTTTATAGCGCACAGAGGAAAGTGGGGGCCACGATATGATTCCAATAAGTTTGAATCCTAGTGTTGGACTTTTACCAGCCGCATGTCATGAGAAATTTCAAAACATATAGGACTTTAAACATATATTTGCTATAATATTCACGGACTCACAGATTGATATATTTTCATTTATGATGACCTTGCCTATTCATATTCGGTAAGCTTTTTCAAATAATTATATACGTACGCGAATCTCAAAAATAATAATAATAATAATAATAATAATAATAATAATAATAATAAGTATGGGCACGAAGTACCTGATAAATTATTACAATTAAATGTTTTAGCTGCTGTTTTTTTTAAAGGTTAATTAGTATTTTCAAGGCCAAAAATATTTTTTAATAAAAAAATAACGTTCCAAGAAAGAAAATATAATTAAAATTTATAGTACAATTGTTATATAATTTAGAGTATAGCAGAACCGTATTTACCAGGTATAAATTTAGGGTTTTAGGGATATGTGCTTTTGACTTTGTTTTGCTGCACTCGATGGCTTACATCAGCAGGTCAAGTTAGATTGGCTAAATACAATATCTTAAACAATTAGTTATATACATATATATTATGTGAACTGAAATAAGATAGAGCTGTTTATATTAATTTATCTGTCTTTCTTGACCCAATATTATCTAATTCGTTGACAATATGCACGCAATGCACAGAATACCATGAGACGGATACTGATTTAGTAAAACCTGATCGCCTCTTATATTTATTTTAATAATTTTTGTTCTACATAAAATTTTCCAAACTGCGCCTACTATACAAATTTATAAATTGGCACACAGTTTTATATTTGATTTTTTCTCTTTCGTTGCTAAAAATGGTAAAGCTTTGTGATTTCAGTTATTACGCTTCCAAAGTAAAATGAGCTGGAATAGAATTGATGTAATTACCTCAGCTTATTCAAAAAAGATTTTAGACAGAGAAATCTAACAAATGCAAATGCATAAATTAATTTCAACATGGCGGCATGGTGTCACATTAATTTCTGAGTATAGTGAACTCCGAATTCTTTAAATAAGCACAGCTTGCTAATGGAGGAACAAAAATTAGCAAAGCCTAATAGTTGAGTTAATTTTCAAGAGATTTTTTTATATTTTCCTTAAGAGTATATATGCATGACAACTTATAAAGTTATAGTCAATCAAGAGAAAAACAAAAAAAATGTAAATATGCGGACTTCTAATATTTTGTTTAAAGAAATCATTAGAAGGTCGATCAAGTGTCGATAATTGTTTAACCGATTGTACCGATTGTTATGATGTCAAGTAATTATATTGGTACATATGTAACTTATCTCTTCGTAAGAAGTTCCTAAATTCCATACTTCACAATACAATTCACATAAATTAAATGAGTCAATTGACCGCGCTTAACTTTTGCTTAAAACTATGCCGTGACTTAAAAAGCCTCTCCGACTATATCTGGGTACAAGTGTGAAAATTGAAAACATAGTAATAAGAAAAATAAATGTACAAAGTATATTTGACGACAAAATTCGTATTCTAATAAAAATTAGTCATGATATGGCCAATCAATTTCAAGATGATTTTTATTTTCCTTGTGTATAATTTTTCTCACGAGTTCATTAATGGTAGAACTGATGATAAGAAAATTGCTCTGCATTGATTAACATCCGAGATTCTTTTTCCCAAGAAAATTGAACAACACTATAATATTATCCTTCCAAAACCAGAAAGGCAGAAACAAATTAAATCCTTCGATTATTAAATGTTCAGTCGCTTCGCATGTTAACTAATGAAGATGCATCGTTTTGCGAAGCGTTTACTTTGACTCATAATACTTTCAGTCTTTCAAATTAAAGAACTGCATTGGGCATTTTTCCTAGGGATGTTATAAATGCCCTGTGTCCTAGGATACTATTCTTTAAATTCTACATGTTGCAAAAAAAAATAATAATAAACAAAGTTTTTTAAATGTCGTGAGACAATTATTACGTCAAAATTTTGCTATTATTTGTATTATGTATTTTAAATAAATTAAAGCATCATAATTATTATTTTATATACTTTGCCTAGTTAAATGAGCTAAAATTTTGTTTATATTTTTGTTGGCTGAATTTAGCACATGTTTAATTGAATATTTAACAACTTAATAGTTAATGTTTGTTCGCTTACAATTAGTAGTGGATAACTAACCGCTTAGAAAATGTCCCTTAACTATTAATAAATAAAGCTGGTATTGAGACTATGTAACAGCTGTCGATTCATTAGAGCATCTCCTTTTTTTTTATTATGTGGCAAACCGCTTTCATAGAGAGGAGCAAATTGGTGGCGAATTTGAGCCACCAAATAAATTCCTTTTTCTTTTTTAGTTTATTTTACTTGTCTACTGCGCTGTGAAAAAGAAAGCCTAATTGTAGAGGCCAAGTGAAAAAGCTAAAAGCTAATAGTTGGCAGGGTTGTACAACGAGAGAGTTAGATATATTTTATCAAAATATAAATTTAACCTGACAATAGCGAATAGCGAGTTAGAAAATAAATTTGTTAACATGTCCATAATCTAATCCATTAATATTTTTATATACGGATTTTTACATATTAAACGGGTTAAATGATTTTAACGGATTAAAATTTTGATCAAATAAAAATGCAAAAAAAAATAATTTTGTAATTATTACTATTTAGTTGGAGACAAAATTAGAGACACATTGGAAGCATCTTTCAACTTTTGAGGCCTTGTGAGAGGCATACAAGACATGCATGGCTATGGAGGAGATCGAAGCGTCGTGATAGAATAGAACTTTGAATAGAGACATGAGTAAATGTGGGGAGGAGATGAGTGAATAGTGTTAAATGGATGGGCTGGATTACACACAGATTATAGTACAAAATTTGTAACCCAATACGGAGTAACGAGTTTGTCAAAATTATAACAGGCATCCGACTCAACATCATGGTAATCCGATAAAAACGGTTCGGATCGGGTTTACGGGTTTGTTGTAGGGGTCAAGAGATATTTCATTTTCAAATCGGTGCGTTTGGAAGTGTAAAGAGAATTTCCTCATAACTAAGTAATCTTTTTGTGTGACACAAATTAATCTAGTTAATAAAACAGTAATTAAATTTTTATGGAGAGGATAAGTTCGGACAACATTTTTTTGTCTAATTGAGAAGGAATTTGATTTTAGTCTGGTATAAGAGGCAAATCAATTCCAGCAGAAATTTACCTATCAGATTAAAAAATTCTATTATATTAATAAATAAACTTTTCAAATCTAATTGACGTCGAAAGTGAACCCTTATTCCTAATAAATTATTCATCTCCCAAACACAGCTGTAAGTTGATCCATCTTTTATTAATTTTCCTTTTAGAAAATTTGACAGGGGTGTTTTAAAAAAAAAAACAAAAAAAAGCCTAACAATCTTATTAATTAATTCAATGAAACTCGCTTCCTTTCGTAAACATGATATAATAGAGGGAGACTTAACTTTTCTATTTTTGTTCAAACCTAACATGTTATTACATTTTTTTTAATTATAAATATTTATTTAGAGAGGCACATTTTAGTCGATGAAGACTATATATCTCTTTTTGTTACATCGAAAAATGAATCCGTTATATTTAAATAGACGACGGATCTAGTGTCCGTACTATACTCCATATATTCCAAACAAGTTATGACATAATTACAACATTTTGTTACTTCCAGAATTTGCTATAAATGGATTTCGGAGCATAGTGCTCTGAAGCTTAGGCCCATTTATAGATGAATTAACAACATTATCTAGGGAGAGAAGACGCGCAAAGAGAGTCGACCCTAGGTCCCTGTCAGTATCGATCGCTATTATTAAATCTGTATAACCAAACAAAAAGGCAAAGCTCATGCATGTCTAATCAGTACTAAACATAAATTTAGCAAAATAAAATAACTAAAAAATAATAACTTTTCACATAATAGTTACATATTTGGTAAGTGAGAATGCACAATTGTTAGGAATAAAAGATTTACATATATTTATATAAGTTCTTATTATTTTTATTGTAACAAATATGCATTTTACCTCCTGCCCACCCATCTGTTAATCTATAAACTATTAATACTAATACTAGTACATCTATATTTATTAATAAAGTCAGTGATTTTTTTTTCCATGTTTTTGACAGCATTTCTATAACGCAAGAAAGTTTAGATACACTAGATACATTTTCTATATCATCCATTCAATATGCACTATTTTGGCAAGTTTTTGATCGCATTTCTATGTTTGGTTAAATATAGTTTTCTATTTTTGTATTTTCTACAATTAAAAATAATTTTTTCTTTTTTGGCTAAATATATTAAAATATTTTTACCAATCATTATTTAATTTTAGGATTAAATATATTTGGAAATCTAAGATAGTTCATGCTGAATTATTGTCATCTAAAAAAAACATAGCGCAGCTTGTCATGCATAGTATTAATTATAACCGTGACTGCTTTTCTATAATTGACCGTTATCTCTATAATTAAAAAAAATTTCTGATTTGGTTAAATATATTAGAAATAGTCATATCAATCATTATTTAATTTAGGAATTAAATATATTTAGAAATCAAAGTAGTTCAAGCTGAATTATTGTCATCTAAAAAAACATAATGCAGTCGCAGCCAAGCCATGCCTAGTATTTATTAAATTAATAAAAATAAGTAATTATTAATAATGAAAAGTTGAAAACTTTTATTTTTATACACATGGAGTTAGATTACATTTTATCTTTATTGTTTTTTTTAGGGCAAGATGATAGTCATGTCCTTCAACTTATTTTTGGATTTTAAATTCCTATCGGGTTTTGAAACCGTGACTTTCTATTATATTTTTATCGTAAATAATTATTAAATTTTTATTAACATATAAATAAATCAGCATGTAGATGGACAGAAATTCCGTAAACACTCAAGTAGGCTCTTATTACAACTAGTTCAAGTGAATCTTAAATCTATCCTCTAAATTGTTTCTATATGCTTGGGTGACATGTATGGGGACGTCACCGAGACGGACCTATCCGGACTGGAACTAAAGAAGTCATGGTCCTTTTGTTGGTATCTCCAGTTCAAGCAAGAAGCGCCTTATTTTTCTCTAGTAACCGCGTTGAATTCTTCAAAGCTAAATTTTGATAATACTTTTGACTTGATCAAAGTCTGGTGTATAGACCCTGCTGCTGCTCTAGTGGCCTCTAGTGCTTGCCATTCCATCATGCCTTTGGAGTCTTCAAAAGCGACGAGAAAATGATACTTCAGGTCATCAAATCCAGAGACACTTTTAGACGTGACTCAAGAAGAAAGAAATTCATGAAAAATGATTTTTATATCAATGTAAAAAAATTAAATGAAACGGAAACTGATGGTTGTCTCATATTCTTGGGTATGTTGGAACGGGTGAGAAATAATTGATAATTTAAATTATTCGCTATTCTAACTTGAATTTATTTTCTTTCTTTTTTAAAAAAAAAAGCCTCCCAAAACGGGAAAGCCTGCATACTTTACTGATGCAAAAACTTTACTGATGCATACTTTATTTGCATACATTATTGTTACTGTAAAAAAAGTAACCTTAATGCCTTGGAGACTTTAATGGATTAATTTTTTATTTGGAAGGCAAATAAATTAGTCTCAAACTAGTAGTCTTGTTGTCTTTATTTGGAAGGCAAATAAATTAGTCTCAAATTATAGTCTTTATTTGAAACCAACAACAGAGTTTTAATAGTACAAGAGAAGGAGGAGAAAAATATTATCTTCCCTTTCTTTGTTATAACCTGATTTTCAAATCATTTTCTGTCTTAATAAAAAGTTAGGAATTCAAGCTCTATAACAAATTGTATGTTTTATTTTCTTAAGGATTTGCAGTTCCAGAATCAACGAAAGTTTATTTCTGACAATATTTTTTTCTTAGCTACTTGACAACCACTGTCAAGTTTTTCTAAAAAAAAAAAAGACAATATTTTTTTCTTAGATTACAAATATGTAAATAAATTTATTATTTTTTTTCCAGTTGCAAGGTGATATTTAAGTCATTTATTTTATATCCCAATAATTAAAACACTTTGATTTGATCACTATATGCATATATTTTTAGAATCTAGATTTTAAAATTAAAATTAAAATGAATATAGTATGTTTTGTAATGAAACCTCAACTTTTTTTTTTCATTAAATAGAATCAAGTATTTAAAATCATCATAATGTTAACTAGTTATAAAATACAACATATATATTTTCTAAATTAATATGGCGCAGAATATCTAATGCAAGCACATCAAAGTTGGATTGTCGTTGTCGATGCTTAGCATATGAAATATTAGCATAAGAGCGAAATCTTTAAAAGCTATATATTCTTAAAAGCATTTTAATGTGTCCAGGATGTTTTGTACCGAATGGTACATAGTGATACCATTTAATGTGTCCAGACTGCTTGATACATTGACCTTATTTCCTTGAGCTAGAATTCAGGATATTTGTTCCAATTTATCTATAAAAATTGTTCCAATTTATCTATAAAAATTTTCATAAAAGATACAATTATGATTTTTGTTTTCTGGTTCAAGTAAAAAGAGAATCACATAAGACAAAAGGCAAAGCATGGGAAGCAAGATGTTATACCCACTCCGTTTTGATATTGAAGAGTATGCAATATACATGCCACATCAGAAACACAACCTGAAATTGTCATTTCCCCAAACATGAAACATGCATCCATTTAGTTGTCATTTTTTTCATTTTTTTTTTTGGCAATTACTAGGATTTCATTTTTCATCTTCCCCAAACATGCGTCCATTTAGTTGTCAATATTTACAAAACCGAAGCATATTTTGACCAGTCAAGCCCCAATAAAAATGACCAGCTAACATTAGACAAATGGGCATTCATCAAAAAAAAAAAAAAAAAACATTAGATAAAGTGAGTGACTCCCAAAAAGGCACAAAAATAATTGGAACATTAGTAGAACATATATATAATCAACTTACGTCAATAGAACTTATATCAATTTGAGTAATCCCAATAATTAAGACACTTTGATTTGATAACTATATGCATTTATATTTTTACTCTCTTTTTATTAATAGAATTTCATCAAATCAGGATAAAATTAGAAAGGATACTATTTCAATTTAATTCCATTAACTTATAGAATTTTTTATCCATTAATATAATCGAGATCAGTCCCACTGATTACTCAAGTACAAATGAAATGGGAGGTGCATATAACTTCTTACCATTTTTTTTTTTTTTGTGAATTATTTGTACTTACAAGAAACTTCTTATAATAATTGTGTCACGGTCAATTTTACCAATACATTCAAAGCTTCGAGTACTATATTATCAAGAGGTTACAAATTTTCCAAGGCCGGTACAGAGGTTTGTATATCTCCAACCTTTAAGTATTCAATGCAAAATGTAAATACATCTCCAACCTTCCAAGGCCGGTACTTCCTTTAGAAGAAATCGTAATTTAATTTCCTTTCAATTGAGCTCGAGTTTAATTGTCTTTCAAGGCCGGTACAACCTTCCAAGGCCGGTACAGTGGTACCAATTAATTTTCTTTCAATTGAGCTCGAACTTCAATTATTATTGTTAGATCGCTGATTATTGATATTTTATTCTTTTAATTGAAAATATATCCACTCAAAGATACACGCTAGTGCTGGATGCAAAAATCACTTACAGAAATAAATAAAAAAAAAACATGCAAGAATGCCAGGTACATGCCTAGGGAGACCCTCTGACAGAGCAGTGCGAAAAAAAGAATTTTTTAATGTAAAGAAACAGGTGCGAAGGATCTGCATAGAATTAAAAATAAAAAATAAAAATATAAACTTCCTTAGAACCGGTTATAATTGATAACCGGTGCAAAATTTTAAGTTGATTTTGAACCGGTTTTTATATTCAAACCGGTGCAAATCTAGTTAGAACCGGTTATTTGTAATAACAGGTGCGACATTGGAAAAACGTTTGCACCGGTTATATTTAATAACCGGTTCAAACAGTTTTCATTTATTATTTTTTAATCCATTCTCACGTGAAAACCGGTGCTATGTTGTTCAACATAATTTCAAGATTGCCATTGTATTCTTCTAACACCTGTTATTTCAATAAGAGATGCTAATGAGGCGGTGCAAAAGCATTTTTTCCGGTAGTGAGAGGTGATTTTTAAGAAAACAAAAAAAGTGCAGAGAAATAAAAACAAAACCCCAAAGCAAGATACATCCATTACACGTCAAAAGCCATCACCTACTACAAAAACTAAAGGAGAAACCCCTTAAGAACAGAACCCCAATCATCTAAGCACTGCCAAGTAAATCTTCATCCATCAATTCCCCATCAGTAGCAGCCCCCCCAGCAAGACCAGACCTCTGCACAGAGCTTACAATATTGTGACCAGCAATGTTACTGGCACCCTCCCTCATTCTCTGTTCCAAACTTGAATTTATTTACTGAATATACGAAATATTGAAAAATACTACCTTTGTTAAAAATCAGAAATAGTAATGTTTTCGAATTAATATTTGTTTTAATTCTTCGTCAAATGCACCCTTATTTATATAGTCATCTTTATAGTAGAGTAGAAGGATTGAGGGAAATGTATTTTAGCAAAAGTAGACGACCACTTGAATTATAAATTTATAATAGTTCTGACTTGGTAATATTTCCTCAAATACCATGTCTCTTTTCCTTGTAATTTTTTTCATACTTATTTATATTTGTTTCGGCCAGTGTGCTTATTTCGACCAGTGTTTTCTATATGTTTAATTTGACTTGGATTTGGTATGTAGTCTAAATATTCTATTTCTATGCAGCCATTTGCAATTATCAATTAATTTCTATGTAGCCATTTGCAAAAAAAAAATTTCGCTTAGGGGAACAGTCCCAACTTGCAAATTTAATTAAGAATAATAATAATACAATAGCACATGTCTAAATTTCATATAGATCATTTGTTAATGTAGTATATCATGCATTCATGCTACGAAAAGCTCAAATCTTTAACTGTTTTATTTAGAAAAGAAATAGTTTTTTTGTCAACTAATCTTATTAATGAATTGAAAGAAATAGTATGAATTTTGAGCTAAGAAGATTCTGTCTGATATAAAAGATACTTAATTTGAAATTGTTATCAGAAGTGATTTCTCTACCATCTAAAATCAGTTGCTATTACTTACAATGTACGCTACAAGCCTACAATATACCTCAATATGTCCAAGAATTTACGGTTTGTCCCTACAACTTTTGTAGAATTTTACACTGAATATATCTTTACGGAATGGATTTTTTAATTATCATTATATTTTATGAGTAAGGTTCTTGTGCCACAAATACCACAAGTTCTCTATTTCATGAATAATTTTAAAATTTGAAATTCAAACTACAAATCCAAACCTTTAATCTTGTTCAATTTATCGAGCGATGTATTTTCAAATAATTTTTGTAAAATTTTGTTGTTAATTTGATACTAGATCAAGAGGAGTCAAATGAATGGATCTTATTAACTATAGCAGATTAATTCTAATACATTCATATTATTGTCTTTTGATCGAGTATTAAACGTACATTAAATTTTACAAAAATTATATTAAAAATACATCGCTCGTAAAATTGAACAAGATAAATGGTTTGGATTTGAAGTTTGAATTTTTAATTTTAAAATTATTCATGAAATGGAGAACTTATGACGTTTATGACACTAATAACTCTACTCATATTCATTACAACTTAACAAGTACAAAAGAACTTGTGGGAAAGTATTTCTGATGGATGGGCCTATGATGATGTTGCCTGGCATACCGTTAAAACACCTCTTAGTAGATACTAATCAGCTAAGCTGGTTTGAGAATGACAACTGTAATATTTAATGTTTTTAAGATTTCCTCTTTGGAAATGATTGAAGTGTTAACTCACTCCACAAAAGACTTCAGGAAGATAAGTTACTTTAATTTAGTTGAAATAAGTTTGCTATATTTCAGTTTTAGTCTTTTAGACTTTTAGTGTAAGTTCGATGAATATTGTACTTTTTGTTAGAAAATAAAGCGCGCAAACATTGAACGATATCATGCTTAGAGCTGGTTTTTGAAGCATCAATTCATGAAAATTGGCATCTTAATTACCAAACCTGGTAAATTATTCTAGAAGCAGTAAAATAAAAGCTGCTCTTATATAATAATCCTCCAGATTCACCGCACATAATGAATAATTCTTTTTACAAAAAGAAAATATGTGATTTTTAATATTGATGGTCAATGACCTACATATAACCAAAAATTATTTTTCAGAAAAAACATGCTAGCTAGCCTACTAACTGATTGCCTTGTTCCACTGTCAAGTTTTGGTTTAACAAAAAAAAAATCATGTTGCCTCGTTGGTGCGTTTTTTTTTTTCAGAGAAATTTTGGTCACATATATCCAATCCAATATAGCCCAATTAATTCTACTAAAATAGATAACAACAAATTATAGTTATTTGTTGCATAATTTGTAATGCCATGGTCCTAGCTAGTCTATAAATGCCGTAGTACTAATTTGCGGTGTTCAATCCACTTGCGATCTTCTTCCTTGACTGGTTCAAAATTCGAATTCAATGCACTGTTTGTCCTAGAACTGGAGACTTAATTTATTTAGACTGCAACCTCACAAAATTTGAAAATCAATGTAGTCAGAGATAATATGTTCGCTTGTGTATTGATATTCCCATCAGACTAGTGCTTGACTGTTGAATTTTACTTGATTCTATTTATTTCACTACCCACAGTAACAACAATAAATACCTATAAAGCACTTATCTGTTACGCAAGTGTAAGAAACTAACATAAAAAGACAATTTTGTTGGTCTTCAGTCCATTGAGAGAAATTCATTTTCAATTCGTTGAGTCTTCCTCTGAATTTTCTTTTACTGTGTTTTCATCTACTGTGTGCTTTGAGCCTTTGAGTAGGGTCAAATTGAGGCATCAGGCATGAATTAAAGTAAAGTATCTCTCTGGAAGAGAGAAGTCTATTTAGTGGCAGACAGGGAATTTTTGGATGAATTGCAGCTAATTTTCTTTCTCTTATCTTTCTTAATTTTGTCAAGTCTACTCTAAAGAAAGTGGTTAAAATTATACACCTGAAGGGTGCCTCGGCGAAATGAAGACCTTTTTTTTTCTATGTTAAGCTTTGACCAAAAGACTAATTTTGAAAGCATTTCTGCTGTCAGCTGTGAGAAATAAAGAAAAGTAAATTGGTGGTAATATTACATTTAGTAAAAAGAAAAGGACCTTTCTACATATTAGGTCAAGAACCATAAATTTTAACACGTATAAACAATGTTTTATATGTAAGTATCAAGTTTGCATTTAATAAATACTAATCCAGAATGTGTAGAATCTAATTGTAGTATAAATAATTTGAACAAGATATACTCCGTATGGTATAAACCTCGTTACTTATTCAGACGGAAAAATTTCAATGAATTCAATTTTGGTACTTCAAAACAAATATTTCGATAAGCCTTATTGGCACGGATGAATTTGATGAAAATCAATTATGGTAATTTTGATACAATTTTACAATTACTCAATTAGCCCCCACAGGATTCAAACACTACAGTCAGAAGTAAAGAGCGGTCAGATCATGTCAGGATTTGTAGATACTGTGTTTATTAGAACTTTCTAAACAGCAAATCTTCTCCCAAATCCGATTTACTAATCACAGCTAGATTCCCCATAGGTCATAGCTCCATTAATTTTATCTTTTCATTTAGGCTTGAGAAAATTCGTTGAAGGAGTAATTCTAGAAGTAAAATATAGAAAAAATCTTTTTGTTACGTAACAAAAGTTATTTAGAAATGCATCAGTCGCTTTCCCTTGCTAAATTAATCACGCAAAACCGTTCCGCTTAACTCCAAACTCTGACCCAAATATTCCAAGGCCCAACCTATTTGTTACAAAGGCTCAAAATAACTAATGAAAGCCTCGTATCGACAAGACGTCAATTTTGGGCCAATCTTTCAGCCCATTAAGTTCAGCCCATTTACCAGACAAATAAATTCCGAATTAATGGATAACTCGGAGGCCGGAGATACCAAAACTCCCGTTGAAGTGAAGCATCCATCCCTTCAACGGCGATTTGTCAGTTCTCAGTGAAAGAGACGAGAAACAAAGTTGTTAAAAAAACAATCGCCGCTAAATTAGGGAACTCACAAGGATTGAGTTTGCCTTTCTTTTTCTCTTCTTTCCTTCCATGTCGTCTGTGTATTCAGTGAAGGTGCTCTCAGCGCCAATTGCTGCTTCTCGCGCGCCATTTCTCAGCTTCTCGCTCTTGGCACCTTCCCGGATTGCTCTCTCGTGGGAGAAGAAGAGCGTTAGTGGTAGGTATAGGCTGAGGATTGTTCGGGCTGAAGCTTCTGATCCGAATGGGACCACCTCCAGCCCTGATTCCAATTCATCAGCCAATGGCAACATGGTATAATCCTTTTTTGTGTTTCCCCTTTTCTTTCTTCTACTTGCTTGAAGAAAGAATCTCAGTAAATCAGTGAGAAGATAAAGAATGGAGGGGTAAATTAGGTAGGTTAATGGTTAGTCTGTTTGGATATTTGTCTGTTTTAGTTTTTCCTATTTAAAACTATGTTATCATCAAAAGCACCAATGCATTAGTTTCAAATTTTGTAAATGTATTAATGAAATTGTCTCCTTGGTCAGTGGGTTTTTCTTTTTCTCATTTTTTGTTATGGAGGGACCAAAATGGAAGCTGTGAAACTCCAGCATACCAATATGGGAAGCTGGTCATTTTCTAAAAAACATTTTGGTGTAATTTACTTGAAAATGAAAAGGAGAAGTACATGTAATTAATGGTTTCTGGAAATGCAAAAATCTTTTTTAGGTCAGTTTTCATGAGAGTTTCAGTCAAAACAATTAGCTTAAAATGTATCTAGAAGGTAGAACTATAGAGGAGATTGATTAGATTCAAATATGAAAGCATATTTTTGCTTTTCTTTTGTCAGCCAAAGAACAGAAGAGACATTCTATTGGAATATGTCAAAAATGTACAACCCGAATTTATGGAGTTGTTTCTAAAGAGAGCTCCTCCTCAGGTGAGTTAGTATATATCCTTCACCTCTGCTGCTAAAATTCAACATTGCTGTTTCTTACTCCAAATTTAAGTATCATTCTTTTTTTCATTCTCTGCACAATATTTGAGGTTGTTGATGCAATGCGCCAGACTGTGACAAACATGATTGGAACACTTCCCCCACAATTTTTTGCTGTTACTGTTACAACGGTAATATCTGAACTACTATTAGATTTTGTGTTGAGATGATTTACATAGTTCCTTTTTAAACTATTGTATAATTGGTAAAGGTTGCAGAGAATCTGGCACAACTAATGTACAGTGTTCTGATGACTGGATACATGTTCAGAAATGCACAGTATCGAGTTGAGTTGCAACAGAGCCTAGAGCAGATGGCTCTCCCTGAACCAACTGAGAAGAAGGTACTTTATTATGTTGTACCACTTCCTAATGGAGTTTTTCTATTCTTCCTGTTTGTTGGTGATAACAATTTTCAGTATCGAGTAGGATACCAGTATGCAGTAGTTTTGTGTTGCCAATGACAGTGTTTTGTTTTCTTTTCTGATGAACATGGTTGTGTTCTTTCTTTCTTTTCTAACCTGTAATTTGTCTTGTTAAGCCCAGTTCGACATGAAAAGAATCTAGGTTAAAGCCAAGTGAACTCAAGAAACAAAGGTGAACACCAGACATGCACTTCCTGAAATCGTTGAAGCAAAACAATGTTATTGAAATGCCAAACTGATAACATTGTTCAATTGAAAGGGGGGTGGTACAGCATCATAATTCATGCAGTCATGCTTGCACTTTGCCCCATCTGTGTATTCATGCAACTTATACGCACCAGAATTGAATCAACAAAAGAACAGAACCCATGTCTAACATGGAAGGTCATTTTCCTTTTTAAGGAGTTACAACTTATCACTGTCAAGTTTGAAAGTAAACCTGAGTGGCTGAGACAATCTGGTACTTTTGTTTGGTCTATCTTCTGGTATAGAACCTGTTTGTTTCCTAATTGGGTTTTTTATCAGCCCGTCTTTTTAGATAGCTTTCAGCCGACCAAGTTATAAGTTTACTTGAATTGTTCAGAGGGATTTATTAGCAAGCATACTACAATCAATTTATATATTTTTTTAGTTTTAAATTTCTTTTTTGTAGGATTCTCCAGATTATGCACCTGGTACCCAAAAGAAAGTGACAGGAGAAGTTATTAGGTGGAATAATGTTACAGGTCCTGAGAAAATTGATGCCGTTAAATATATTGAATTACTTGAAGCTGAAATTGAGGATTTGAACCGCCAGGTGGCAAGAAAGTCCAAAAGTGGGGCCAACCAGATCTTGGATTACTTGAAATCACTTGAACCTCAAAATTTGAAGGTATTTTCTCATTTTGAGTTTGTCTCTCTAATGATTTGAAACTTCACATGTTTACTTAGCTTATGAAAATACACTGGTTGTTAGTAACTGCAAGCTTTTCTAGGTTGCTAACAGTTACACACGTTGCTATTCGTTCTTATGCTTGACAGCAATTAGGCATTTTATGTTGGAAGAAATTGAAATATATATTAAATTAAGTTCAATTGTAGGAATTGACCAGTACTGCCGGGGAGGATGTTGTGTTCGCCATGAATACATTCATAAAACGTCTTTTGGCAGTCTCAGATCCAACGAAAATGAAGGTTATATTCTTTATCCTATTTTATGGATCACTTTTGGTAGCTGAAACTATCTTATTGGTGAGTCGCATTGTCCTTAATTTACCATTAATCTAACATAATTATGCCAATCCTTTTTCAGACAACTGTGACTGAGTCGAGTGCGCCTGAGTTGGCAAATTTGTTATATTGGTTAATGATAGTTGGTTATAGTCTTCGAAACATAGAAGTGCGTTTTGACATGGAGAAGGTTCTAGGCGCTTCTCCAAAACTTCAGGAGCTTCCTCCTGGAGAAAATATTTGAGTTTTTTTTATTTTGTTTGGAAAGTAGGAAGATTTAGAATTCTCGCCGATGCTAAGAGTGGGAGTGATTTGTGGTGGCCTTCATAGATTCACAGTAAGCTGCAGGGCTTTCGTAATTTTAAGCATGTGGCTATATTCAGCTTGGAAACTGCTCGGTTAAATCCTCTATTTTTTTATTTTTTTTCCTGAAATTTCAAAATTAATGATCCTAAACAAATATACTTATGCAATAAATATTTGAAATATTGAATGCTCAAAGGGGTATAAAATTATAAATTCTTTGTCAATCGCAACTTTTTCCAAATTTTTGACACTTAATTGCGATATACTCTACTATCGTTTACTTGCTTCGTGTAATTATTAAAAATTCAGTTGACTAAATGCAATTTAAAATATTCCATTAGCCAAGTCGCTCCTGTTCAAGAAATCTATCTGTAAACATGTAAGATCATGTGCCCAGCTGGCTCAGATCAAAATTTAACTCGGGCAGAATGACCTGTAACGACCAAAATTTTTATTGAGTTTAGCTGTGCATTTGAATTCAAAACACTAAGTACGAATACATTAGCTATGCCCGTCGTTCGAACATACACGTAGGAATCCAACTAGAAAAAAGTGAAAAAAAAAAAAAAAGACCTTTGGTTAATAATGAAGGTATAAAATCAGATAATGCATAAGTGAAAATAATATGCTGCTTTTACTTTTGTTAACTTAAATGGATGCAGGTGCCAGTGTGCCACACCTTGTGGTCACACTCTTATAACAAAATAATAATAATAATAATAACAACATGAGACAATGCAACTTTTCTGTACCAAGCACATGCACACCCTTCGTACCATTTTGGTTTTTGACGTAATATTTGTTTTCTGCTGATGCAAAATTATTCGATAAACAAGACAAGACAAGACCCAGAATTTTTTATATCGCCTTGTCAGTTGCCACTTGCCACTCATTGCAGCAAAATAACCTCCATCAAAAATCAACTCAGAGTTGACCCCTTTATTAGAACCCATATTCCCCAATTTGATATCAAAAAAGTAAAAAACTATCTCAACCAAAAAACTGATACAACAACACAACCCAGAAAAACCAAAATAGCAAATTCCACCAAAATTCTTACTAATTTAGTGAAAATATACAGTTGGCTCCTGCTGCTAAGTGTTTTAATATTATAAAATCTACAGGGGATGGAAAATATTATGAGAAGAAAAGGTAAAAGTGGATAGAAATTATTTTGAATGGCACAGGGCCCAAAGTTTAACGGCACCAGCACTTGCTGTTATCACAGGATTACCTGTTCATACAATCTACGGCAAGCAAACTGAATAGAACTAAATAATTAGCTCCTTTGCTAGAAGTACAGGTAACAACCTGTACTAAGAGTATGCTAAGGCAGAAAAAACAATTAACACGGAAATATTACATGGAATATGCTAAGACGAGCAGTAGTTACTGCTGAGCTGGAATATAACATGGAAACATTAGCAATTAAATTTTCTGCTAATCTGTTGTAATTGCAAGCATATATAGTTCACAAAAGATGTCATCAAATATATTCTGTATCTGAGTTTGCAGAAAACACATTGAATCTGAACCAACTGTTGAAGAAAAGAACTTAGATGAAAAAATAAAAAATAAAAGAGACAATTGGTCTCTCAGAATCTTTCATTGTCAAAATTATCTACAGGAATGTAGATGCTTTCGCAATTTTTATCAGAATGGAAGGCACATATTTTTATTATTCATAGGCTTGAAAGTACATTTTATTGTTTTAATGCTCACAGATTGATTGATGTAAATGTTGTGCCCTTCATTGATAGTTCAATAAATTAGTGCCTAATATTTCCACACAAAAGCCTATCCTACTTGATCTAGTCATTTATATCTAACAATATCCATAATAAAGTACAACAGTAATATCAACAGGTAATGCCAGTTAAAGATATTTTGTAATCTAACTAAGAGGAAATACAGGAGTAAACGTCAGCAGGTAATGTTAGTTACCAGATAAAGCTATCTGAAGATCATCCAATACAACTCATGCAATAACAAACAAAAATAAATATGCAAAACACATAACAGAGCACTCATATACAGCTCAAAATAGTATTACTAAAATAAAAGCAATTAGGGCATCAAAAGGTATTCATACAAATTATTCATGGAAGCGCTTTCCCAATGCCATTTTACTACTGCTGTTAGAGACTTAAGAGTAAGAGGGACAATTCACACCGGTAGGTACAATTCGATGGGAAATTTCTGTCTCGCCAACAACTACAACACCAGCTCAGCACAAAATCAAACTATCCATTTATTTTCTGTCGCCAGAACTTAAAATACAAGGGTACACTGAACCTCAAATTATCCAAGATAATCACATACATACTAAAATTAATAAAATCAGAAAAGTTGTGAAGAAACTATCAATGAAGTATTAGTTATATTAGTAACTGAAATGAACTGAGCTAGCAGTTCTGGCAGTACTCAAACTTGTAATGCCCTAGCAACAAGACCCCACACAATAATTAACTAAGGAGGAATGTTGCAAATCGAACTTTCTGCATAATTTTTTATGTTACTGGTAGAAACATTCATTAATGAAAACAGCTAGCATAAATTGCATGGCCTGAGATACATGTATAACATAACAGAAAATGAAAACACAAGGATAAGAGTTTTCATCCTAAGAGCACCAACAGACAAACATCACATAGCATTCATCGATAAACTTAGCTATTTATAAGACCACATAATGCTAAATGGTTAGAATTACTGAGGCAGAGCTAGCAAAATTTTCTATATAGATCATGCAAATATTGAACCAATTCTTGAGACCAATCCAATTGATAATCAACTCTTATTAACAAAACACATCATAAACTATCAACTAAACAACACACCTGTATACCCCAAACAAAACAGATATGGTCATGGCCAGTGTTTTTACAAAAACAAATATTACCAATCAAACTAACCTCCAATCCGGCCATCACCCATATTGTGGGGCCCGTGCTGCCATGCTGGCAACCTGGGCCTGGACTTGCGCAGCCCGCACCCGAGCTGACAAGGCTCTATGGAAGAACTGCTCCCTGGACAGCACTCTAATGCTCTTCAAATAGCCTTCAAAAGGTATCGCGCCATCTTGTACTGCCTTATCGAGAGCATATATTGTATCCTCAGCAGCCAAGTCAGCAGCTGTGCACTCCACCATCTGCCTTGACAAATCATCAGCTGGTACAAAGACATCATCAACATCAATCTCTCTCCTTCTCTTGTTTTCATTCTCTCTAACCCACCCCTCAATTACATCAGTGTTCATCAAAATCATCTGCAGCTGTTGCTCAAGTGTCTCCTTCTCTTCAGTCATCTCTCTTAACCCTCTAGAAAGCTCTTCTTCTCTCCTTTTCAGATCAGCTTGTACAGAGCAAAGCCCATCCATCTCAGCCTCTCTGGCACGCCTCATCGCCGCCATATCTTCATGCACCATACCCACAAGTTTCCCAATTGCATTTCTCCTGAACACCTCAGCAGGATCCTCAGCAGCCACAGTTGGCGGCGGCGTGGGCTGTGGCGGCGGAGGAAAAATCCGTCCCCCATAAGAACTACTAGGAGAAGCAGTCGAAGAAGTAACAGGCTGAGACACAACTGGCCTGTTAACAATAGGGTTTGGAGACTGGCTCTGGCTCGGGCTCTGGCTCGGGCTCGGACTCTGCCGGGTGAAAAGAGGCGGATCAAGCCCGAACAAATGCGAAAGCGACCGGACCAGATCAACCAAATTGGATGAGGGAAATATCCACGATCTAAGATAGGGCACATGAACAAGCCCGGATCGATCCACATGAGGATGATTAGGCTTAACAACCATATCTCTAGTCGGATTAAGATACACAAGAGGAGGGGATCGGGGATACGGCTCGGGGAGCCAGATCACAGCAGGGATATTGTAAACGACGCCCGAGAAGAGGATGGGGAAAGTGCCGTCGGCTTGGTGGAGAGTGACGCTGCGTCCGTCGTTGTGTGTGAAGAGAGCGGACTTGGGATGGAGAGATGGGAAGGTTTCTACGAGCGCAACGAGGTGGTTGCGAATCAACCACTTTACGTCTTCGGAGTAGGGAAGAGCGGATGGGCCGCGTTGAGAGAGGGCTTGGTTTAGGAATTGTGCGGCATATTGGGCCGCCTGAGTTGAGGCCGTCGGAGGTGTCGGTGGTGGCACCATCGGATTTTGGGTTTGAACGGTGGAGATTAGGTTGAGGTTTGAACCGGTGCGGCGAGAGAGGGAGAGAGAGAGCGTGTTGTTTTGGTTTTGCTTCGACACCAAGGACGGATTGGGGACTAAGGTTGGAATTTGGAAGAGGGACTTCGTGGACCTGGTCTATTTCAAATTTAATACCCGATTCGGATTGTCTGATTTATCAAGGATGTGCTATATGGTGTGTTTAGTAACTCATGACAGGTGTCTTTGTTGAGAATTTATTTATGATTGAAACCGCGTGATGCAATTTATGTTTAGGGAGTGATTTTTATGGGGTGAGTAGTTTTAAGATGAGTGATAAGTGATGATTTATATTTGATTGTTTTCGGGAGTATTCCACGCCTCCACGGTTAGACTTCTATTATGTGCTACACACGGTTCTATTTTCTTTTTTCTTTTGAAATTTGCATGGAGTTTTGAATTAATAATGATGAATTGATGTTTACTTGTCATTTAACGGTGACAATTATGATTACTAGATTTGACGTTTCTTTCGAGATTGCATGTTCGGTGTGATATCGTCAAGATAAAATAGACTAGCTTCGTTACTTTTACCCCCCTAAATTCTTCAACAAAGTTATTTTTTTAACAAATGAGCTTTCAAATATCAGATTTTATGAGGGCTAATGAGTGGTTGATAGTGATGAATTGAATCTTCAGCGCTTACCCGTTGTAGGAAGTTTGGATTGTTCAACTCTTCCTTGTGTTTGCCAGTTTGGATGTTTTGGTAAAACTGTGTTTATGAACAGCAACTGTTTTTTTCCTCATCTATTTTACTTTGTAGGTTCTGTGTTACTGGCTTACTGCGTTGCAAAAGCAGGTCACAGTGTTGCTTTTCGGAAAGAGAAAAATCATACAATAAATCTAATTGCGATTTAACTATAATCACTCTAGCTCCTCTCAATGAATTCCACCCTCACCTATTACAGGCTTCATTTAAAACACACAACATTACGAAATTACAAATAATATCACAATATACCAGAAGTTACCAAATGTTTCTTACGTTCAAATGGAATAACAGAAGGTGCCCCAACACTGTCCTAATTTTGCCCCAAATGCGCAAGTTTGATTACTAAACATGGCCAGTTCCACCATGTCAGTGTTCCACTGTGTTCAGGGATTATCAGAGACAGCATGTGATGTACCATATCGGCCCCACAGAATTCAAATAATAGCATCAATTTAAAACCGGTACGGTGAAGAAAATGGTAACAAAGTAACTACAGACAGAACAAACTACAAAGAAACTTGCTAAAATTGGCATGTAAGAATTACACGAGCTCTCTCACTCTCTGACCGATCTCTTAAAAAATGTCCAAAGGAGAACACTATCTATCTTCTAAGAATTTGTCCATAAGGACCATAACTAAAGTCTCAAAATCAATTTTTCAGCCTCAGAAAATGACGAACCAGCTTTTGCAGTTTAATCTTTCTAAGAAACTACCTTTCTGCATTTTATCCCTTTAAAAATGTAACTTTTTTGTAGTTATAATACTTCGTTTATTTGTTTTAGCATATGTTCTGTTGTTCTTTCGTGGCAATTATGTGATCCACTGTCATTTTACCGCACTCAATTATCAATTCAATTTGTATAGTGCAATTTGTTGTTCTTTTCAACAGGTTACACTTTTCCTCTTTTTCGTTTTCCTTCACAATGAAGAGTTCTATGGTTGCATGACTTGAACGGAAACCAGTGGGTACAAGTATTTGGACTTTGTAATAATTAGGTTATTAATGGGTATGTTTTTCCAATTTGCACTTTATTACAGTTTGGTTTGTGTGAGATTAATTGAAAACAAATTAATTTGAAATCTTTAGAAATTATATATTTTAATAATTTGACAATTGAAATGTTACCGATATTTTATCAATATCACAAATAAAAAAATAAAAAATTTGATTTAAGTATTCACCACAGAAAAAAAAATATATCATTGTTATTAAACTTAGTTTCGATGACAATGACGTCTTAGTTCAAATTGACGTGCTCACTGGGACATCACTTCTACTGATATGGCCGAAAAAGTAGCAGATCAAAGATAACTTGTATTTGTATATCTTATCAACTATTGACCATGTAATTGTCTCTATAAAAATTTACTGATCGTTTAATTTTGATTGAAGCACCAAAACTAGTATGATATAAGACACACATTCCTAAACTGATTTTTCATTTCTGCATCTCAGAGCCAAATTATAGCTTTTAGAACATTAATTTTAATAATTACTTAACGAATACATAGAACTTTAAACACATTACTTTAACTATTGTCAAGACAGTTATATACAAACTTCTACTAAACAAAAGCTTCCTGAGAGCTTGAGCTGGCAGGCTGCACCAGCTTTATTAACACACAACACATGCTTTACAATAAGAGCATCCATCTTACTTCCTTCTGTTCCTCTGTCAATCCAGCAACCGAAACTTGTAATAATATTTCAATAGAAGCAACTGAAGCCACTTCAATTTCCACTTCATCTGTCCATACCTCACTTCAAATATATAACCACCAAATAAAGAGAAAAATGCTCACACAGCTTGATCAAAGAATACTACCAACCACAAATTCACAAACGACACAAACCAACAGCCAATCCAACAGGCAACAAATACCACAGATACTATAACAGATAACAAGCCAACCAAACAGAAAATCAATCAAGCAACTCAAGAAGCTAGCAAACATGCAAGTAAACAGAGCCGCTAGCAGTATCAATACCAGTCCTGGTATCTACACTACTCTTCCAACTGCAGCTTCTCTAAATCTACTTGAACTGGCGTATATCCCTGGATTTCCAATTCATCTTTAATCTCAGCATCTTCATTGACCCTGTAATAAACCTGATACGGGACAAACAGAAGGAAAAATGACCTGATCAATAAGTTCACAGTTTTATTTATGAGGTTGAGGCAAAGGGGATAAATTGTAGTACCACACAAGTACGGGATGGGGAGAGGATTTTAAATGAATTTGGGCGGTTGTTGAAGTTTGTCTCAGGTTTGCCTGGGATGCCCTCTGGCTCTGTGAAATGGTCCACATCATGGCCAACCTGTTAACAGAAGTTGTTGCAGTTAGACTGTTCAAAAGGACCTTTAAAAGTACCAATTAAGCCCTTGGCATTATTCTGCTGAGGACGGTTATAGCAAGTCAGTAGGCAAAGTCAGGGTCATGTGAGGATAATCTTGGCTAACTGAGATCTAATTATAAAAAATAACTGAACCAAACTTTGGACCAAATTAAATCTTTGATGAATATTTTAGGAACTTGCACGAACCATCCAAAAATTCTGTTATACTAGTATTGCAATATATAGTGGTGCTTGGTATAAATTATGACTTATGAGCATTATAAATTGTAAACTTACTCTTCCTTTTCCACCAAAGTTGAACGCATCAGAGTCTAGTGCTACCCTATATTTCCCCGGTAAGTCACATCCAACTTTATATCTAAATATTCCAGAAAAGAAATATCACTTATCAATTCTAATAATTCTTCATCACTAGTCCAAAAAAAATACAAAGGATACTTAAAATCTAGATAAGAACGTCAATGATTTGTAATTACCCCTCATAAGTGTTCTCAGGGTGAAAGTTGAAGACGAAAACTAGATCTCCACGCTCGAAGACGATTACCTTGAATAAGAAATAGATAATCAGGACAATTGAAAACAAAGATGAGAGCCACAATTTAATTAAGCATTTTTTTTTCCATTTTCTTCATTGCAAGTAATATAGCAAGTTATGTTTCTACCCTAACCATATTAAACAAACTGAGGCATTTTGTATATCATGATTATTTTTGGCTCTAGACCTAATTCAAGCCTAAAGTACCTTGTCTTCTTCACTTGCACTACTCACTATCTGCTTTGTTGAAGAAAGAAAAGAGAATTTCTCATCTAGTAAATTCATCGCTTTGTCGAAGGCATTCATGTACTGTTTTTAATTCATTACAAAACAAAAAAAAAAATCAAACAAGTTTATCAGAAAGAAAAAAAAAATAAAACCAAGTTAATGTAGGAAGGTGACAAAGAAGAAACATTAAGATCTTGCAGTGCATATCAGGGTGAATGTTAAACCGGATAGTTCTTCCAACACATTTAGACTATTAGTCATGTAAGCAGGTCAAATTACGAGCAGGATCTTTTGACTTACTGCCAGGTGATCAGTTTAGGGTCAGTAGATCTTGGTCATTACTCAAGCTAATAATTATTTTTTCTGTGCTCTTAAAATAAAAGAACATAAGCTAAAAGCCACTGATGTTTTAACAAATTCTTCTTTTATTTAGGCAACGTTAAAAAGGGAAGCTGATCAAATATTTATGCAAATACTGTTGCTAGTATTGCTTTTGGTAATTTGACCAGGCAACCCATTGGTAGACTCAACCAATCCAGGTTAGGCTAATAGATTGCATGGATTGTTCTGACTCTTATTTTATTATTATTATTTTTTTTTTGGGGAACAACAAGGTTCTGATTAAATCTGAAACGAACGGTACCTTGTATCTTAAATGATCAGTGTCAACAAGATTCCATTGACGCCTGCACTTGTCATAGCTCCATTTATTTCCTTCTCTTGGGAAGTCTATCCATTCGGGATGCCCAAACTAGAAAAAAGATGAAGTGCCAACATTACATTACAAAATACAAGAGAAGCCGACAGATTTGCACTCCATAATTTTAAATATGACAAAATGTTGTGCTCAAAAGTTTCAGAGTACCTCGTTGCCCATAAAATTCAAGTAACCTTCACCTCCCAATGCCATAGTAATAAAATGGATCATCTAAAAACCAGGAAATGGAAGATTATTAATAATAACAACTCAACAAATTAAAGAACCCTGAATTCAATCTAGCACTCTAAACCTTGTGGAGCGCAATGCCGCGGTCAACAACAGGAGAAGCAGGCTCTAGGTCTGACATCCCAGTGTACATTTCTTTGTCCATTAACATAAATGCCACTGTCTTGTCTCCGACAATAGCCTACAAATAGATAGGTTATAATTTCATAAGAAAATTAATAGTAGCAAATAATCAGAATATTATAAGTAATAGAGAGGCAATAGAAAACTCTACGTTAAACAGAATACTTGACCATCTATGGATATATCCCATGTAATAAATATATATATATAAAGTTCATTACAAAAAGGCATCAGAGAACCAAAACAAAAGTATGTGGAAACATTGGAACATTTTACAAAAGAAGAGTACATGGGCTCAGTTTCAGCAATGCAATTGACTAATGCGCTTTCTGCTTGTTCAGTAACTAAGATTACTTTTTGTAATTAAAGAATAGCACTAAAGACGGTACAAAAAGCACATACCTGATCATGACTCTCAGCATAAGCCACACATTTCTCAGTATACCTCCGATTGGTGAGGCTCCAAACAATCTCATTCATAGACCAATCGGAATCAGTTCTGTTTTTCAAAAGATCAATCCACCTATCAGGTACAGCCATTGCCAACCGGTAATCAAAACCAATCCCACCTTCAAAAACAGGCCGGCAAAGTGCAGGCATGCCAGACACATCCTCTGCCACCACAGTTACATCAGGTTCCAGCTGATGCACCAAATCATTAGCCAGCAGTAAGTACAGAACTGCATCTACATCAGTATCAAAACTAAAATACTCTGCATAATTCCCACTGAACCCCATATTGATACCATGGTGGTGGTACAACATAGATGTTACGCCGTCAAACCGAAATCCATCAAATCTAAATTCCTCCAACCAGTACCTTAAATTAGATAGTAAAAATCGTAAAACCTCCCAGTTACCATAGTTAAATAAACGACTATCCCAGAGTTTATGATAACCCCTTTCTCCTGTGTGGAAGTATGATTCTTGCGCACTTTGGCCAACATCAAACCCATTTAGGCCATCAGTTACATTATTGCTAGCATGACTGTGGACCACATCCATGAGGACCCGTAGACCAAGTCCATGAGCCTTGTCAATTAAGTACTTAAGATCCTCTGGTGAACCAGATCTACTGCTTGCAGCAAAGAAATTAGTTACATGGTACCCAAAGGAGGCATAGTATGAATGTTCCATTATTGCCATCAATTGGATGGTATTGTAATTATTTGACTTTATGCGGGGTAGAACATTGTCAGCAAATTCTCTGTACGTGCTCACACGTGGCTCCTGGCCACTCATTCCCACATGTGCCTCATAAATTCGCAATGATTCTGGTTTCGGAGGTTTTTGGTGCTTAAATACATACCTGTAAAATTGGCCGGATTAAAACAAAGAAAGTTCAAAAAGTAGGGGACATGCAAATGGGACGGGCAAATTTGCTGATAATGAAGTATCTTGGGTACAATTTGCAAAACAAATATTTAGAACAAAATCTCGGTTTGCAAATATAACAATGGTGCAATTGGAAAAGAAAAAAAAAAATACATTGATTGTGTACTTAGTTATGTTTTACTGACCTTTCTGTAGGAGGTGGGTCCCAGTAAACACCATCATAAGGTGCTGCAAACTGCTTCGGGTCAACCGTAGCATAGCGAATCCAAGCTGGGATCCTATCAACCCAAATTCCATTTCCATGCTTAAAACGAAACTTGACTCGTGAATTATGAGGTATCGCAGATTGCTCCTCTATGTCAGGAATTCTTATCGTCCAGACTCCAAACTGATCTTTTTCCATTTGGTGCGTAGACCCGTCCCATCCATTAAAATCTCCAATGAGTTGAGCCTCCCTATCATCAGATGTGATTACAAAGAAACCCTTATTTTTTTTGTGTAATATATGCTTGGAAGCACCAAGGAATCCCTTTGTCGGGGAAGAACAAAAGCAGAAAAAAAATTTTCAATTCTTGTTTATTCATTCAGAATTTTTTATTATTATTATTTTTTTTAAGGCCTATTAATTCAGAATGTTACAATGTTGACTACCATGCTACTGAATTTGGAGAATCTGAATGGGAGTTCAAACAAATTTGCAAACATACTACCAAGTAAAAGTTAAATACTCACTGTGCAGCAGGTGCCCATTCACGGTATACAATGCCATCTTCTTCTCGATTGAACCCAAATTTCAAATAGCCTGTCAAAGAAAACACATATAAATTAACACGAAAAGATAAACCAGAAACAATATACAATGCCGCATAACACTAGTGGGCCCGTTTTGCCAAAATATTACCCAGATAAGCCATCAATGAGATCCTGTAATAATCAGAACTCTAGAACGACCTTTCATATAATGAAAAGCACATAAACTAATCCCTCCATTTTACAATGGTTGTTACTTGTTTTTCTCTGAACTGAATATTGTAAAATCCTAACCTTTGGAGAACTCCTCAAGGCCTTCTTCATGCTTCTCAATCAGTGCCTTTTGTTCAACATATCTTTTCCATCTGTATGCAAAATGGTCCTTGTACTCTTTAAGATCAGGATCCACGTTGAAAACACCAAGATTCTCAATTTCTTCTTCGACATCTGTCATAGTTAAGGGCTCTTCTAGTGCTATCCGAACAGATATATCATGCCCAACCTTGCAAAAGACCCAAATAATATGTATTAACTGCAAAGTTCAAAACAGAACTAAAATGTAGGATGTCGGCAATCTTACCTGAGAACCAGTTGAAGTAGAAAGTCTGTTTGATTGCCAAAATGTGCACTGAGAAGGAACTTTTAGGGATCCATTCCCAAACAAACCTATAGTAGCAGTACTTTCCTTGCTTAAATGCTGCAAAGTAGAAGAAATTCACTTATAATTTATTAATTGGCCTTTTGCTTTGCAAATCAGAGAAAAATCTCACACACTAATTGCAGTTACAGTACAAGAAAGAAACTGTGGCAAATGACGTCCAATTGACATGCTCGACTAAATCTCAGTTGAAGATTTGTCAGTTATAATTCATAAATTAATTGAGAGAAAGCTCGAAGTCTAGCATCCGTTGTTAGACAAAAGAGAAACTTGAGCTGAGAACCTCATGATTCATCCATACTCCATAGTCATCCTAATGCAGGAAATTTTTATTTCTATCCAGCTAGAAGCTTAATTGTAAGTACTTATTGTGCAATCATACCAAATTTTGGGTGTGCTCAAAAAAAAAAAAAAAAAAAATCAGCTCTTAACTTTATATGCAATTTCCAAAGTTGCAATCAAACAATTCCATAAAACCAGAAACTAGACTTGCATGATTAATTCCAATCAATGCACAATTTTACAATGCCACTAAATCCCAAGTCGCATACCCAGAACCTCCTCACTAAAAAGAAACATTCGGAAGAGCTCGATCACCCAAGATTAACCTCTCAAAACAAAAGAAATAAAAAATAGGGACATATGTGGAAAATAAACCTCGCACCTCTCTACGACTTCTGAGATTTGTGACGGCGATATGAGGTGGAAGAAGTGCACTAGACGAAGCGCTAAACATCTGTTCTCTTCCTATTTTTTACTATTTACTGCTATATCTTTGTCAAAATTTATCAAGCACAAACCTCTCTCTTTCTCTCCTTCAGAAAGCAATGTTTAAGAGAGATCCCTTCTGATGCTCCAAATCCCTTGTTCTCTCGCTAGAGAATAAATAGGCTCCTCCCGCTTCGCTAGACAACAATTGTACCCCCTGTGAGAAATGTGACGTTTAACAACTTTTCTGGCTCCTTTTGCTAAGTGGGGCCCACGGGAACGAGACAGTTCTTAAGGTCGGATCTTATACATCGGATGTAAAATTTAATCTTTGATCAGACGGAGGGGGTCCATTGGAGGAGTCTCTGGTATGATGAGATATTGACCGTTCGATCTGTTTTGAACCGTTTCTGGTTATTGGAGGCTCCTTCTGCTCCTGCAGGAGACCAAGAGTTGGTATGCCACGTGTTAGATAGAAGTCGTGAGGCATTTGACTACTTAAAGCCTTCGACCTTTTTTAGCCGTTGATTCGGTTCCTCTACAGTTGAACGGACTGTATTGCATCATTGCATGTCCTAGACTACTGGACATATTTGATATAAGGGTAATTTAGATTTATGTCATTGCAAAAGTCAAAATTAGAAATATGCCTCAGGACAAATTATTTTTTTATCACTATAAAATTATAATAATTAGTTTCTTGCCATCAACCAATTGATATGACTATTATGCCCTTGTGTTCTTAATTTGATCTGTATTTTTTTTTCTTTTATTATATAGTAAAAAATATTGCATTACATTTGATCTCTATTTCACGCTTAAAATATCAAATTGATTTGAGAAATGTTAGTCTCTCATTGGACAGATAGATCTGTCCAATACGATCGTTCTCACATTTTTAAATTTTAAATGATTGATCCAAACCGTTGAATATGTTAGTCATATTGGAAGCTTATAAGAAACCAATTTTTATATTTTTTTTTACTAATTTTTTTGTATTTTAGAAAATTCATGATATAAAATTTCTGGATCGACCAATGACAACGATTTTCTAAAATACCAAAAAACAGTAAAAAAATAGAAAAAATGTAAAAATTTGTTTCTTATAAGTTTTCAATATCGAGAACATATTGAACGGTTCATATCAATCATTTGAAATTTAAAAATGTGAGAACGATAGTATTGGACGGACCTCATCCGTCCAATATATTGTACTAGCATTTCTCAATTGATTTTAGTTATTTCTTCGTTTCTAGTCGCGAGTGAACTCCGTTCTATTTAATAAAAACTATGAGAATTCATAATTTTGCAAACTTCGGTTTTTCTCAAAATCACAATTTCTTTGGTTGTTTAGAGGTTTCAAACAATTTTATTAGTTGAAGAACATAGAATCTAAAAACCTATTCGAATAGGAGATGGTTAACATCGAAGAGAAATAAAAAAAAAAAAAAAATTAAAGTGTCGAATCTTCGTCAATAGAAGAAACATAGAAATTTATGAAAATTAGAATTCAACCAATCCATATAACGAGGGAAGATGATTTGCGGCGGGAGGAGGCAGTAGATAGATTTCATAGTTCATTTTAATTAGGGTTTATTTCAATGAGGGTAATTTAGGGATTTTTAAAGTAATGAAGAATTGAAGATGAAATTTTTAAGATTTATTTCTTTTTTAGAAAATAATAGCACATATCTAATTTGAACAAATTTTTGAGGGCATAAATCTAATTTGTAATTTAACAATGGAATTTTTCAAACTAGCTATTTTTCATAGTGGCATAAATCAAATTATTTCTTGATATATTCATTTCAAATTCACGGTTCAGATTGATAGGGAGAAATAAATAAAGATCATGTTGATCCTGGAACCATGAATGTTATAGCGGGGCCAAACGTGTCTGTAGAAAAATAATAAAGTTTAAGTTTAATTAAATTAAAGTTTAAGTATTAGTTTTAGTTTAAGTTGTAGTTTAAATTTTTAGTTTTAGTTTTAGTTTAAGTTTACGTTTTAGTTTTAAGACTCATATTTTCTAAGTTTCCTATGATTTTTAGTGAATTTCAAAAGTTTTCTGCTGATTTGGTGGTTTCTGGTTGGCCGAAAATTCGTGCTTTGGGTTTCAAAATGTTTAAAATTAATTTGGTGGTGAGTTTTGTCACACCCTGGCACATAGGGTGTGGCAATCTCGCCTCTAATACATAATCTCTATGTATTCGCAAGGCGTTTTCCTATCACTTATAAGGCACAAGTTCAAACTTACCATAATTTACCGTGTTAGATTTCAATGACTAAATAAGTCAGCATGGCAAGACTAAAACTTGAACTTCGACTTAAACTAAAACAAAAAAAATAAATAAAACTAAAACAAAAACTCAAACTAAAACTGAAACTAAACTAAAACTAAAACTAAAACTAAAACTAAAACTTAAAATTGAACTTAAAATTAAACTAAAACATAAACTTAAACAAAAACATAATCTAAAACTTAAACTTAAACTTAAAATATTGATTATTGCGAATAAATGACATCGAACGAATTAAGAATCACATAAAATATTTAATTGCAGCTCCATAAAGCTCTATTTACAAATTATACGCATATTTATTCATGTTTAAAGTAATATTTTGAATAACCGGGATCTGAATTATATTATGGGCTATATCAAGAGTTTAAATATATATTACTGTGATCAAATAACATCGAATGAATCAATAATCGCATAAAATACTTAAGTGAAGCTTCAGAAAAGCTTCATTTGCACATTATATACATATTTCTTCAAGTTTAATGCAATGTTTTTGAAAAATTAAGATTTGAATTATATTATGGGCCATATCAAGAGCTTAAATAGAGATTATTGTGATCAAATGACATCGAATGAATTATAAATCACATAAAACACACAACTGAAGCTCCAGAAAAAGTATCATTAGCACATTATATGCATGTTTAATGCAATATTTTGAATAATTAGAATTTTAATTATATTATGGGCTTATCAAGAGCTTAAATAGATTAAAGTTTATCAAGCACAAACCTCTCTCTTTCTCTCCTTCACAGAGAAATGTGTCAGATATGTAGCCTCTAATCTTGGATTCTCTATTCTCGGATTGAGAGAGATCCCTTCTGATGTCCGAATCCCTTGTTCTCTCGCTAGAGAATAAATAGGCTCCTCCCGCTTCGCTAGAGAACAATTGTACCTCTGTGAGAAATGTGATGTTTAATTAACCTTTCTGCCTACTTTTGCTAAGTGGGGCCCACGGGAACGAGATAGTTCTAAGTTCGGATCTTATACATCGGATGTAGAATTTAATCTTTGATCAGACGGAGGGGGTCCATTGGAGGGGTCTCTGGTATGATGAGATATTGACTGTCCGATCTGTTTTGAACCGTTTCTGCCTTTCTGGTTATTGGAGGCTCCTTCTGTTCCTGCAGGAGAGCAAGAGATGGTATGCCACGTGTTAGATAGAAGTGGTGAGGCTGAAACTGAGCATTTGTACTGCTTAAGCCTTCGACCTTTTTTAGCCGTTGATTCGGTTCCTCTACAGTTGAACGGATTGTATTGCATGTCGTAGACTACTGGACATATTTGACATAAGGGTAATTTAGATTTATGTCATTGCAAAAGTCAAAATTAGAAATATGACTCGGGAAAATTTTTTTTTTTTTTGTCACTATAAAATTATAATAATTAGTTTTTTGCCATCAACCAATTGATATGACTATTATGCCCTTGTGTTCTTAATTTGGTCTGTATTTTTTTCTTTTATTATATAGTAAAAAATATTGCATTAAATTTAATCTCTATTTCACGCTTAAAATATCAAATTGATTTGAGAAATGTTAGTGTCCAATATATTGGACAGATGGATATATCTAATACGATCGTTCTCATTTTTTTAAATTTTAAATGATTGATCCTTATAAGAAACCAATTTTTACATTTTTTTAAAAAAATTTACTTATTTTTTGGTATTTTAGAAAATTCATGATATAAAAATTTTGGATCGACCAATGACAATGATTTTCTAAAATACCAAAAAAATAGTAAAAAATTGTTTCTTATAAGTTTTCAATATCGAGAACATATTGAACGGTTCATATCAATCATTTGAGATTTAAAAATGTGAGAACGATAGTATTGGACGGACCTCATCCGTCCAATATATTGTACTCTAGCATTTCTCAATTGATTTTAGTTGTTTCTTCGTTTCTAGCAGCGAGTGAACTCCGTTCTATTTAATAAAAACTATGAGAATGCATAATTTTGCAAACTTCGGTTTTTCTCAAAATCACAATTTCTTTGGTTGTTTAGAGGTTTGAAACAATTTTATTAGTTGAAAAAAATAGAATCTAAAAACCCTATTCGAATAGGAGATGGTTAACATCGAAGAGAAATAATAAAAAAAAATTAAAGTGTCGAATCTTCGTCAATAGAAGAAACATAGAACTTTATGAAAATTTAGAATTCAACCAATCCATATAATGAGGGAAGATGATTTGCGGCGGGAGGAGGCAGTAGATAGATTTCACAGTTCATTTTAATTAGGGTTTATTTCAATGAGGGTAATTTAGGGAATTTTTTAAATAATGAAGAATTGAAGATGATATTTTTAGGATTTATTTCTTTTTTAGAAAATAATGGCACATATCTAACTTGAACAAATTTTTTAGGCATAAATCTAATTTGTAATTTAACAATGAAATTTTTTCAAACTATCTATTTTTCATAGCATAAATCTAATTATCTCTTGATATAATCCTTTAAAATTCACGGTTCAGATTTATCGGGATGAATAAATAAAGATCATGTTGATCCTGGAACCATGAATGGTATAGTGGGGCCAAACTTGTTTGTAGAAAAATAAATAAAGTTTAAATTTTAGTTTAAGTTTAAGTTTAAGATTAAGATTAAGTTTAAGTATTAGTTTTAGTTTAAGTTTTAGTTTAAATTTTAGTTTTAGAGTTTAAGTTTACGTTTTAGTTTTAAGACTCATATTTTCTAAGCTTCCTATAATTTTTAGTGAATTTCCAAAGTTTTTATGTTGATTTGGTGATTTCTGGTTGGCCGAAAATTCGTGCTTTGGGTTTTAAAATGTTTAAAATTAATTTGGTGGTGAGTTTTGTCACACCCCGGCACATAGAGTGTGACCAGTGGCGAAGCCACGTTAATGTTGGCGGGTCCAGGGACCCACCTGAAAAAAAAAATTTACATGAAAGTTAATATGATTTGTAATATATATATATATATATAGAGAGAGAGAGAGAGAGAGAGGGGCTAAAGTCCTATGGATAGGATTGAGGCACTGTCCTATTTACTTTTCTACCGTTCGATTCCTTCTAGATGAGTGCGCTGATCAGATCCGAAGGCCAACTTTTGTGCGCTGAGGTGTTTACTTCCCCGTTAAATTTTATTTGTTTCGTCTATTTTCCGTTTCGACCTTTCTTTGTTTACTTGTAATCCATTTCTCCTGCTCTCTTCCGACTTCCAACCCCTTCTCTTCTCTCAAGGCACTCATCTTCAATCTCTCAGCACCTTTCTCTCCACCTCCCTATTACCCAGCTCGCATCACCAAATTTCTCTGTTCTCTCGACCTTCTCCTCGACGCATATCTCCTCACCAAATCGAAACCCTAGATGAACCCATGGATACACGGGAAAGCAATCCTCTCCTCGATGCATCTGTCCTCACCAAATCCAAACCCTAGAAGGACCCACGGACACATAGCTTTTGATGCATCGTTGCATATTATAATCATTTAATTAGAACTTGGGTGCTAATCTCATCGAATTAAGCTTCGATGCTTGGGGCTTGGCTAAGCCTGGAAAGTCTAATTGAGAAAGGCAAGTGCACCAGGAAATTCAATTGAGAACAACTTTTAGCTGAAAGTAATAAAAATAACTGTCAAGAACAACTTTAATCGAACTACATTTTAAGACTTTTATGGACAACAATTTAGATAAATATGTAGGGTTTTCGAAGAAATTGTTTCAAATTGACTCAAATTTTGGTTCAATTTACGTTGGAGATATCCAATTGTCTCACATTTATTTTTTTAGACAGCTCGCAAGAAGAGCACAAGTAAAAGAAATGAATGCTTAAACCATCCGAAGGGATATGTCCCATGTAATGAAATCCAAATAATCTCAAAATCCCAAGTTCTAAGCTACCTTGCGTTTAATGATTAAATACCTGAAGGATCTTTTCATACCTTATTTCTAGTAATTTGAACCTCGACAAAGTTAGGGGTCACTCAAAAGGAGAGGTGGAGATCGAGGTGTTGAGGCAGTGAGAAAGGGAGGCAGAGATAGAGGTGCTCAGGACCTAAAGAAGAGAGCCGTGAAGTGCTGAGGAGATGAGAGGTGCTGAGGCTAAGCGAGTCACGAAGTACTGTGGCGAAGAGAGCAAAAGTCGTGAAGTCCCTCGCCCCTAGGCTTTTCTCTCAGAGGAGGAAGCAAAGTTAAAAAGGAGAGAAGGATGTACTCTTCTTCAATAGCGTTCAAAAAGAAATAACTAACGGAAGGAGAAGTGTTTTTAGCATTTAACAGACGGCAAATTTAAAATTAACAGAGATGTGTAAAGACCCCAGCGCTCAAAACTTAAGCCTTTGGATCTGATCAGCGCACACATCTGGAAAAGATCGAACGGTGAAAAATTGAATAGGACAGTGTCTCAATCCTATCTATAGGACTTTAGCCTATAGATATATATAATAAAGGGAAATTCTAATGTGGACAGAAACAAATCAGACCGTCCATTTGTTATAAATCGGACGGCCTTGCAATCACGTAATAAATTTCGCACCTCCAATGTCTCTGTTAAATCTAACGGAGTATTTTTGGCGGAAGGGCAAAATAGTCCATTTACACTAATCGGTCTCTTCGTTTATTTCCGTAGTCTCTTCGTTTATTTTGTATAATCCTCTGCCGCCTCTACACTAATCGGTCTCTTTCCCCAGAGCTAGCAACGATCTGTGTTTGGATCGGCATCGAGCATAGATCTCTCGCCAGGCTGTCGACAATGGTTGTTCTAGAGCAACAACCCTTTGGAATAATTTTAGGGTTGATTCGAAATCTTCCACCTTGGATATAGAGTACGTTGTGCTCACAGGGAATCTCTTGAATAATTTTACTCAAATTATTTTTTCTAAAGTTGCAGGCCCTCATGTGCAACAGGTGTTTTCTACTTTTTTTATTATTTGAGGGTTTTCGATCTACTGTCTTCATAATCTCATTTTGTTTGTAAAATTGGCATGAGAACATCTACTTCAGATGCGATTTGGTAGCATAAAATTTGGGGTTAGATTGGGGTACTTGAGAGAACTGTGAATCGACAACGTCAAGGTCGAGCTATCCCAATTCAAAGGCATCGGCCCCAAAACAGTACGTGTTCAATCAAATTGTCTAAATGATGTACTTTCTAGTCTCGACATGGCAAAAGAAAAATCTTATGCAAAATTATATCATGTCTTGTGAGTTTTATCAAGAGAAAATTACAATTAGCTTGATCAACTCTTTTTAAGTATTACCCTATTTGTTATATTGGGTATTTTGTTTGTGGCAATAAATGTTAGTTGGAGTAATTTCTAACATAAGTTATTGCAGGTTGCCTGTGTGCTCATGTTCTACCTTCACAAAGATGATTTCCCAGTGGACACCCATGTAAGCACTACTATATTCTTTCCTCATTTTAACTGTTTAACAGAACTCCTATTAAGAATAATTAAGAGTAGCTGTATTCTACTTCAGGTTTTTCAGATAACAAAGGCTATTGGCTGGATACTAAGGACTGCAACCTGTATTCTACTTTTGATTTGAATTATCTTTTTGTTACACATGGAAAGCTAGTCGATCATGTAAACAGCATCAAGCACTGAAGAATTCCAGTGATTTATGCCCTTCTTGTTGGTTATGCTAATGTAAATAAGTAGGAGGTATGACTCCCTGTGTCCACCTTAAACCTTTTCTTTTTATGTACCTCATTGTAGATAAATTGCTCAATTATAAAAGTTGAAACTGCAATTGGATTTCTAGTTGATGGTAGGCACCAAGCACCAGTATTGAGTTTTGATAAGTCAATTGTCACCTAGACAGAGAAATTTAAAGCGTTTAAAACTCGCTCCAAAGAAAACTTGGGAGGGTTTTATCAGCGCATCTGCTGCTACCATATTCTCTGCCTTTCTGGTGAGAATTAGTTATTTTTGCTCAGTAGTACTTGTTTTTTTTAGAAAGGCTTGGTAGTTGCTACCAAGTTCTCAGTAGTGAGTATGAAATGTCACTGCTTATTCTTCTGTAACACATCAAGACAAGTATGGTTTGGTGGTCAATTGGGAATAAGAGTGCATGACTTGCCTCTGAATGTCACAACTATGTTGCAGCAGGTATTGCCAAGTTTAGATGAGAATGGGGTCCAGATTTTTGCTCACACTATGTGGGAAATTTGGAAAGAGAGAAATAAAGCTGTTATTGAGCATAGTGCTTTTCAGCCCACAAGTGTTCTGCACAGAATAAATGCCAGTATAGCAGCACAAAATCTGAAACTGAACCTAGATAGAAGGAATCCTCATACTGTGCAAAGTGAGAAATATAATTACAATGAAGAAGGCTGGCAGGTGATGGTTGATGCATCTTGGGAGTTGACAGGAAAGGCCGGAGGGGCATATTTGGTATATTACAAAGGGATGTTACACTCTGTGGGTTTAGCACATTTCACTGCGCATGACCCCTTTCATGCAGAGGCCACAGCAATGAAGGAGGCAATGCTATATTTCTATCGAGGGATGGGTATGCCAGTAAGTAAATACAGTGGTTCAATTCTTTGGGGATTGTTTAAATTTAGTAAGTTCAGTGGAGCAAGGGGAAACAATCGACATTCCTTCATGGAGAGCAGCAGAAACGGTTCAGGTTTTAATAAAATTACTGCGAGATACAAATGATAAAGGAGAGATGCGACATGTTAAAAGGGAAGCAGTGTATCATGCACATTGTCTGGCAAATCTGGCAAGAAGGGGCTCCATAAGCTATCAGGGACAGCTAACAGAATCTTTGCACCACCAAGGAAGGCTTACCAGAATCATTGATGAGCAGTTTTTTTCAGCGTTTGCAGGATGAACCACCTTAGATGTTTTTTTACTTTAACTGGTGCTCAGTTAGGTATTGTAGTATTGTAGTTTCTTTATCTTTTTTTTACTTTTATGCTTAAGCGTTTTTACTGTTTAGGATCTCAGTTTAGTTTTCAGACTTTTTGGCCTAATCAGTTGTTGTCTTTTTTTGAGCACCAGGTTACTGTATTGTTGGCATGTAATCTCATTGTTTAAATGAATGCTTAGCCTACGGGCAATTATCAAAAAAAAAAAAAAAAAAAAAAAAAAGAAGTTCTCAGTAGTACTTGTTGCTTTCATTTATTCATGATTAGCGATTGTGGGTTATTTATTGCAATTACCAAATATAATGGGCATTACAATTCAAAGCAGAAAATTGATTTGTCTTTATATATGTTTGTTCTGATAATATTCTTCCTTTAAACATTTGTTATTACTTTTCAGTGTTTAAACAATGATTCTTGCATGAGAAAACTTAGAATGATTATTGTTAAGCCTCTTGTACTTCAAATTAATCTAAAATCAAAGATGCATACTACTGAAGTGGTCAATTACATTGACATTACATAAATAATACTCAGAAATACGACAAACTAGATATATTATTGTATGACGCTTCACTTTGCAATTTGAATGGTTAACATTTTTGTTTTTATGGTAGTTGGCAAGGGTTAAGGGAAGCTTCAAGTGGCTTACGTGTCCAAGGAAGGTTAGTCATGCATTTTATTATAGATCTAATTTGTCTCAAATTGCAAGTGCTTTATATCTTATGTTGTATTGTTCACAACAGGACTTGTCAACAGGATGGCTTGACTGTGATCCAGATCCCATGTTCAAGCCTGAGTATTTCTCTTTGGGAGAATGGGTGCCAAAATGGGTGGGAACAAATTAATTTCTTTTGACACCAGAAAAGTTTGACTCCTGATAAGTTTTAAGAGATAATAACCTTGAAAAAGTTACTGTAATCGTGTATTCAAATCGAGGGACTCTTAGCTTGTTTCATGGAGGGGTAAGAACTAAGAATAGTAGAGGAGATAGGAAGGAAGAAAGTTCCAGTAGATATGTAATTATGCATGATTATTTCTCTTTCTTAATTGCACTCAAATCTTTTACTGTGCTTTAATTTTAGGCTCTTTTTGGAGTATTTGATGGCCACGGAGGCAGCAAAGCAGCTCAATTATGTTCTAAAAGTATGGACCGATTATAATTGATGAATTAGATACAATAGAAGGTGAGAGCTCTGGAGCCACAGAGAGGAACAACCCACAGAGAAGGTGACAGCGCATCAAGTGGGACCTTCTCTTCCAATTACTGCTCAATTTTTATGTGTTTTTGTTCAGCTATTGACCAGTTGAGAGTATTTAATATTACAAATGCTTGGAAACAAATAATTATGATGCTATTGTTTGATACAATATACGCCAGAGATACTCTGCTAAATAGTCAATAGTCAGTGCCAGTTATAAAAATTGGCAGCGACACAGCTTTATAAAAAAAGTAATTAACATAAGCAACTAGTTCAAAATAAGATAACATTCTTTAGTTCAAAGCAAAAATTACAGAAATCCAAACGTCCTTAAAAAAAAGTCTTCAGTCGAATTCCATCATCTTTAATCCTGAAACAAAAGTTGAAGTTGAAACTTAGCATAGTTTAATTTGAAATTGTGCCAATCAGATTGTTAAAAAAAGAAAAGTCTAAGTACCAGTTGTTTGACAAATGCGCATGCACGATGCCTTGATTTTGTTTTTAATTTCCTCATTTTTGTTGTGCTTCGAGAATATCAGTCGAACAAGCACTTGTTTTCGAAATTCTTCAATATCAATCTGCAAATGTAATGCAAATGCACAATATATAGTTAGTTTATGTTAGTAGAATTGTTTGTATGAATGTTACACAAATTAGAATACACCTTCGGAAAATTAGTCGTCTCAAGCGACCCTTTCCAAAAGTCGATATATGCCAAGGCATACAAACCACACGAGTCAGAATCATTTTGTTGTGGTGCCTCGCTTATCACATTTACAGGCCATGTAGTAATATCTAATGACCCATGTTTAGCTGAAAGATCTTCGTCAGACTGGATTGCTAGTGAGATTAATTGTTGGATTCCAATGCGCTACAACAATTGGAAAATGTCAGCTCATTAAAAAAGAAACCCACAATTAAACAACATAAATAAGGTTGTTGTCACTGACCAAATCTCTCGTGAGATCTTCATAATAGGCTGGAGTGCACTTTACAAGCGAGTCCAGTACTTGAAATGTTGACCGCGTGAGATTCAAGACCCCTACGATCCAGTGTGAGTCGCTTATGTTTATAGGAAAAAAGACCTACAATTTGAAATAGTAAATCAGTTGTTTTCCCACTATAGTCTTGTAGGTATGAGAAACACAAATATTCAATTTAGACTTACCAAGTCTTGTTCCAAAAATTCTTTGCCGACTTTTGTATACTTTCTTATACGTCTCTTGTACATGGCGTTTGGAGCTTCAGATCTGGAATATATGTTAGTGTTGAGAGTTGATACTGCCATCACTTTTTTAGATGGATGCCGCTCCATGGTTGCAATATAGCAATTTATGACCTGTTCAGAACAAAATAAAAATTTTTGCTTTTCTGTAAACTTGAGTCTGAAATAATTTAGGGTGTTAAATGCTTTGAAGAACAAAATGGCAGCTACATCAGCTAAAAATCATTCTAAAATAATTATAGTCTATAATTAGTAGCATATAACCTTGATAGTTTAACCATTTATACCTAACCAGATGTAAACATGAGAAATATATATGTGTACCTGACTGGGTATCCATTTCACTGCACCTTTTTCATTTGAATCTTGGATGAGACTTTCCATTTCTTTGGCAGTCAGTGTCACATCTAAATCATCATTTTTAACAATCACTTCATTTAAATCTGCATCTTGTAAATACCACACGGCTGCCATCTGTTGGGGATTGAACACAATGGCACCTCCGTCTGTTTCACTTGCATCGAAAATCTCATGAATAGCTCCTTCTGTGTCACTTGCATCAGAATATATCTCAACAGGATGCTTGTATTTTGTTTCCTTCTCTTTCAGAGGTGTTGTACTAGGCTGGTCGTTCGACTTCTTTGCCCTTTTCTGGAAATTTATTTCATTATTGTATAAAAGTATGAGAGTCGAATAGGAAAAAAATATACTGCATACAATTTGGCTAAGTTATAGAAATAATCCTGGTTATTAAATTTTTAATGAATATGCATGGTAACAAGTTTGCTTTCTTAATTTACTGTTCCAGGCCAATATAAACAAGCAGATTTTGATGCAATTGCATCAAGTTCTCATTTTGATCAATATCATATGCCCTTTTTTCTGTTGCGGTTAAGGTCTTAAGGATGAGAAATATAGGACTGGTCAAGTAATTTGGTCCATTCACTATTCATTTGTAAAACATCAAATTTCATGCACGCCTCTACCAATTATGATTCAATAAAACCAATATATTACCTCGTTAAGAATCTCTACATTTGGGCCATTACTAGCTCCATCGATTGCCCTCTTTGAAGGTGGGGTAATACCTCTAGTGATTCCAGAGGTGCTACCTCTATTGATTGCCGTCTTCAAGGCCCCACCTTTATTGATTGCTGTCTTCGAAAGTGGGGCTCTATCTCTATTGATTGTTGTCTTCGAAGGTGGGGCCCTACCTTTCCTTTCTGTGCAATTCAATTGCACTAAAATTTCACCATCGAATCGACCTTTGCTGCGGTGATGGTCATTTCTGTTCCGCACACGTTCACAAGTCCACTTTGACATTTGCGGATGGCAATGCACTTCATCATCCAAGTAGCCAAGCTGAATATGCTCATAATAGAATAACTATAATAAAAGAAATAAAGAATATTATTTTAGTGTAAAATATTGAAAAAAGAAAAGAAAAGTATACTATACTGATGGATTCGAAATTTACCTGAAGAAAGAACAGGCTTCCTTGAATACGTATCTTCCTATCCAGTAAGTGTCTTTTAAGGCCACGGAGAAGAATTTTTACAGTGAATTCGGCCCAATTTATTTGCGCAATCCGTGGGATGTTGTCCACCAGGTTCAAATATTCATATGGAATATTTTCAGTTAATGGTGGGGCTAGAAGCCCAGCAACCATCAATATAATGAAAATTCGAACGAAGTTTTCATCACGTGCATCGGTATGAAGAATTAGATCTCTTACATAGCTAAATGTGATAACCTCTTTGTAAGGATCTTCAAATATCTTTATTAATTCATCCCTTGGTGTTCGTTTTTCTATATCGACAGTTATCCCTTCGTCTCGCAGACCTAGGATACAGGAAACATCTTGCGTTGTTACTGGCACATGTTTTCCTCCCATGTAGAAAGTCTGAGAAGAGGGATCGTAGACATCGACCATGTCCACTATCAGTCTGCGAGAGAGCTGTATGGGGTGCATTTCAAGTAATGCCCCAAAGCCTAATTCAGTTATTCTTCTTCTTTGTGTCGGATGTAAATTTTCCAGCAAAATCGCAAATTGGGCTGATAGATCAATTCCCTTTGTAATTATAAATATCAGTTAGAAAAATGTAAATCTAGGATAAGTATAGCATATATGTTTTAGATATGAAAAACTTTGATTTATCAGGGAACAATTGTCGTAAGATATATATCAATGAACTGAAATTTGCCACAAAATATTTGGACTTCTAGGTGCTCAATGACATTTTCACAGATTAAAAAATTTTGGTGGAAATCATGAATCATTTTGTTTTGCAGGAATCACCATCGTGGCGGGCAAATGTGACTTTGCAAGAGTGCGTTGATCTGCTCCTGAATATGTCCTCCGTTCAGATTAGACATGCCATCATAGGGCTTCGCCACCACGAAAAAGAGGAAATAATGTACGCACCTCTAGCGTTTAAATGGAGTCCATAATCATGACCATACTAAGTCCCAAAGTTTTGTTGTATTTTAAATGGGAACTTTTCCTTACCTATTTTGTTTGCCTCTGAGACATATATTTGTTGCTTAACGGTATGAGTGGTAGTTGTTCAGTAGTAAATCCTAGATGTACAATAATTTCAATGCTTCTTTATGGGGTTCTAACTATATGTAACTCATGTATGAGACACTCTGTATTGGAATGGAAACCTACGGGTTTAATCTCAATAAAAAAAAGGTGTTCAATGACTCATCAATCAACGAAGGCAACCTGGCCTTTTACGGTACGTAAGACATACAATATGCAAAAACGATCTCCATGACCATACTAATAATTTATCTTGTACATATTATAATAGTATTTTGATGCAATTTTGCAATTTGAATGATTGAAGGAATAAAGTCTGATCACTGTTTACCAGATGACCTTATTAATCAATTGATCAATTAAATGGTGAAAAAGGGAATTTTAAAAAAAAAAACATACAGTTACGACAGCTTGATCATGCTTGTTTTCCATCTCTTCTAATTCTAACCTTCTCGCTAATCCTGCGTGAATTAAATTGTGAACGGAATTGTGAAAGGCAATGGAAGAGAATCCTGAAAGGAAAGGGGTTCTTTTAAATATAACCACCCAGTAATATATGACACATCAGCCAATGGAGAGCGGTTGCTTTCCAAATTCAAATTGGGAATTCGCACCATATTATTTTTCCGCCAAAGCTAATCAAATAAATTTTGAGCGGTTACTACTAAAGTGTTGTATCCACCACTTTCACGTGTACAGCAAGTTTGTTTTTTAAAATAAATTCACTTTGCCGTCATGTATAATATAATAGCACCATATATTTTTCAAAATTTTTAGGAGCAATTTTAATTTGTAAGTTTATTAAAAATAGAAAAATTGATAAAACATTTTAAATTTCAAAATTAATTAAAGGCCTGATGGTGGTACAACGTTACAACGATCAAGCACGAAATATCGGAAACGTTGTATTTCCAAAAAAATCGGTGACATAACTGAAAATTTTTGTATAATCAAATAATGCATATGGACTTTTTATTTATTTTTTTTAAGAAAATGACAAAGTAAGTTCAACTGGTATGTTCATTCATGTATTAAAAGTCTAATGTTTTAATTTCAAATAGATTTTTTTTATTTTTTAATACAAAATGAAAAAAATCCATATGGAATTTTATTTCTTTCTTTTTAACAAAATGACAAAGCGAGTTCAGTTGCTTTGTTCACCACTTGGTTTTTACCAATATTTACACCACTTGTTTTTTGCCCTATCCTCAAATGGATTTTTTATTTTCTTTTTTTAAATAAAAAAAAAACATATGGACTTTTCATTTTTTTAACAAAATGACAAAGCGAGTATTGCTCGTCTGTTCATTCATGTTTTAAAAGTCCAATGCTTTAATTTCAAATGGATTTTTATTTTTTTAAATAAAAAATAAAAAAATCCATATGGACTTTTCATTTCTTTTTTTTCTAACAAAATGACAAAGCGAGTTCAGCTGCTCTGTTCATTCATGTTTTAAAAGTCTAATGCTTTAATTTCAAATAGATTTTTTTTATTTTTTTAATACAAAATGAAAAAAATCCATATGGACTTTTATTTCTTTCTTTTTAACAAAATGACAAAGCGAGTTCAGTTGCTCTGTTCACCACTTGGTTTTTACCAATATTTACACCACTTGTTTTTTGCCCTACCCTCAAATGGATTTTTTATTTTCTTTTTTTAAATAAAAAATAAAAAATCCATATGGACTTTTCATTTCTTTTTTTTCTAACAAAATGACAAAGTGAGTTCAATTGCTCTGTTCATTCATGTTTTAAAAGTCTAATGCTTTAATTTCAAATGGATTTTTTATTTTCTTTTTTAAATAAAAAGCGAAAAAAATCCATATGGACTATTTATTTCTTTGTTTTAATATCTCATTTAGGACAAAAATATTTCCAATTTTAAAAATTAGAGAATGAAATTTTATGATAATTTCCATGCACAATAATATTCGGCAATTAAATCACCTTAAGTGTTTGGGTTGGTCATATGATGAGCTTTTGAATTAAAGATCTATTCAAGTTTGACGGAGTGATTAGTCAAATTGCTTTTGTTGTAGCATTCCTCCCTAGTTTAGTACAATATAAGCATAAAATCTACTAATTTGCAAAAACAATTTATTTATCCATTAAATCATTTAAAAATTTTATTTAGGACCAAAAGTAGGTTTAAAAATTTAATATCTCATTTAGGACAAAAATATTTCCAATTTTAAAAATTAGAGAATGAATTTTTATGATAATTTCCATGCACAATAATATTCGGCAATTAAATCACCTTAAGTGTTTGGGTTGGTCATTTGAGCTTTTGAATTAAAGATCTATTCAAGTTTGACGGAGTGATTAGTCAAATTGCTTTTATTGTAGCATTCCTCCCTAGTTTAGTACAATACAAGCATAAAAGCTATTAATTTGTCACAACAAATTACTTGTCCTTTAAATCATTTAAACAATTTTGAAAACATCATTTACGACAAAATATTTCCAATTTGACTGGGTATCCATTTTTTTCATTTTTTATTTTGAAAAAGAAAATATGAAATCTATTTGAAATTAAAGCATTAGGCTTTTAAAAACAAGAATGAACATACCAGCTGAACTCACTTTGTCATTTGCACCACAAGGTTTTTTTTTTTTTTTTTTTATCGTCATTTGCTCCACAAGTTTACCTTTCATTGAAGTTTCAACAATTTTCATAATGTAATTATTTTATGTCGACTTCACATGAAGGACAAATTTAAAAAAAAAAAATATTTAATTTAGGACAAATATTAAAAAATTATCATTTGGGAAAATATTAGGTTTAATAATTTAATATTTCATTTAGGACAATATTTCTAATTTTAAAAAATTTTCAAATTAAATTTTATGATATTTTCGATAATAATACATCGACATATACCAGCTAAATTTTATTAAAATATGCAACACTAAGTTGTCCATGTCATAATATCCACGGACATGATCCATGACACATGAAACCAACCAGTCAGAATGTCATGTGTCATCAAGAAATTGTGAAGTTTATCAAAAGACGGTTATCTAAAGCAAGAATACGGATATTACCTCCAAAATTGTGAAGTTTATCAATTATTTGTCCATTAAATCATTGAACAATTTAAAAATTAAAAAAATGGTAAACGAAATTTAATGATGTTTTCCATGCACAATAATATTTGGCAAATAAATCGACATGTACATGCTAAGATTTGCTAAAATATGCGGCACTCAAGTTATCCACGTCATCTATCCATGACACATGAAACCAACGAATCAGGAAATGCCACATGTGATCAAGAAATTGTAAGTTCAGCAAAAAGACGGTTATCTAAATCAAATACGAAGATTATCTCTAAAATATTTTTTGGAGGGAAACTTAATCGGATGCCATCGATAAACAAAATTGGCGGTGTCTAAAAGCAGTTATTATGTCAAATTCCAGACTTCTCGTCTCACATGAGAGTGCTATCTCCTTCTCCGTGTCATGCTCCGTCGTGATCCCGACTTTGCCGTCGCCGGCGTACTTCTCCTCGCCTAAAACTTCTCCTCTCTGAGAATGAATCAGGTCAATTCGAAGAGAGGGAGAAGAAGCTTCAGATGGAAGATAGGCATCTCTCCATGCCATGCTTCAATGGAGATTCAAAGACAGTACGCAATTTTTAATTTGGTTTAATTTAGTGTCCTCGCTTGTTTGTTTTAGCAAGCGCTATTATAACATGGTGAGTCTGGAGTATTCAACATAAATTGGCATTCCTGCATTTGGTTTATTCAAGTATATGTTAAAATTTTGGTCTGGAAACCTAGAATTTGGCATGTAACTGTACTTCCGATCTTAGGATAAGGCCAAAGTTTCAGACTTCGAATGATCACTCAAATCTTTTACTGTGCTTAATTGGAGTTGCTCTTTTATTTCCCCCAAGTGATACTTTAGCTTAATTGCACTCAATCTTTTACTGTGCTTTAATTTTAGGCTCTTGTTGGTGTATTTGATGGCCACGGAGGCAGCAAAGCAGCTGAATTTTTTTTCTAAAAGTATGGACCGATTTATAATTGATGAATTAGATACAATAGAAGGTGAGAGCTCTGGACCCACAGATAGGAGCAGCCCACAGTATTCCTTCACCAGTATTTTACCAGTTCATGTACCAGTATATTTATATTATCTATTTCAAAATCAGTGAAGTACTTACAATTTTGATATTGGATTTGAGAGGACTCTTGCTGAAGCTAAGAAAGGGAACCCAGATTGGAGCAGACTTGACAGTGAGGTCCTGCAACAGCCTTCTTCTTCAAACCTTTCAAAGCTTCTCCTTTTGGTACTTTATCCTTTTTTATTTTGTAAACAAATTGCAAAATATCTTGCATATAATTTTCTGTATCTTGTGGTGATCTGTGAGTGTACCATTTTACTACTCAGACCTTTCTTGTTCTGATATTGTGATCTTTAATTGACCAAGAATTGTACTCTATATTTTGGTTCATTCTTTGTATTTTTTTTGTGTTTAGTTTAGGCAATGGACTTGAGAAGACTAATTAGAATATTATCTTGAAAAAACATGTTTATAGATTTATAGTATAAAGTTTAGCACATTGGTAGTGAGGCGCAAAAGTATTTTCCTACTGAATCTCCACTGAGAGCATGTCTTTCTTTCTCCATCATCCATTGATGCAACTAACTTGAGACGATAAGTGGAAATATAATAAATAATTTATCTTGTAGCAGGTTAGGGTCACAGACTTGGTAGCAGACAATTGGAGCACCGCACCAAAATTTGCCAAGGAGCAGGCATTGAGCATAAGACGTCTCGATATTTTTGGATGACACTCAATCAAATCCAGGATGTGTGCCAGATGACACGGAGAGTGATGATGGTGTAAAATATTGCAAATTGGATGTGGATTCTCAAAGAGAAGAAGAAATACTGGATAGTTCTCTGAAACATTGACGTTGCTGAGATTATCAAGTGTTAAATAATAGCAAATATGATGTAGATGGTTTAGATAATGGGAAATTCTACTGACTCTTTTTTTATGGATTTGCGAACAAAATTAATTTATAGGCTAGTCGAGGCTAGTCGTAATTTTAAGGTAAGGAAGTTGTAAGGCATTGTTGTATTGATTTCTGCTTAGTTACTGTAACAATCTCAACTCAAAGAGATGTAATTATTGTTTATTTGGATCAATAACGAATGGATTGATTATTTTTTTGGAATGGTAATAGTGGAGTGTTGGAAAATTTGTCTTTCTAGTACCAGATTGCATATACCAGCAATGAAGTTTCTATAAAGTTTATTCACTGATTGTTTGTAGGCAACATGATAAGCTATGCTATGCGTTTAAAGAAGTCTAATAAGGCAACAATAAAAGAAGGCTAATGATACAATATAAATCAAGACTCCATTAAACAAAATATCCATTTCATTTTTTAAACACAACATGAACATCCACTACTACACTACTTGTCATCCATCCATCATCTAATCTAGTCTAATCCACTACAACATTGCTAGTGAATTCTGCTTACAACTACAATTAACATTGCTTACAACTACAACATTGGATGACAAGTGCTCAGATTTAACCCAATCAGTGTTCACTGCACTGGTCATTCCCTTGCCAGCATGTTTGTACAAAAAAAAAGAACTTATGTAAGCACATCCAATAATCTATCTATTTTTCAAGACTGATATCTAGGTACCATTACAACTTTATTGAGTATGCAGCTCCTCTATGCAACTATTTGTAGTCCTAAACAAGTATACCAGCAAGATTTATCCCTATTTCTACAAGATTGCGCCCATAATCCTGCAAAAGATTGGAGATATATTAAGAGCAATTCACAGAACAGTCTTCTCAAGAAACAAAAGGGCAGAAAAGCTGGATCTAGTTTTATATTCATTGACTTCTTTTGAACTTTCAGTATGTCACAGACACTCTAACAACAAGTGTAAATGTTAAACCTTAGTTAAGGTTAGGGTTCAGTTAGGTTGACATAAAGATAAAACTATACCAGCTGCAAATGTTTCTTCTTTTTTTTGTTTTTTTTTTTTTCTTTCAATTGCTGCCTTTTCATATACAACCAAAAACCAAGTACGTTTTACAAGTTGCACAAAGATCAAGCATCAGCATCTCATCTTTTTCCTTGAACAATTAATGACAGATTGTGAGGTTTTTATTTATGGGAGATTTCATGAAATTGACTTTACTGATAAGGTACTGTCAAAGCAAGTTTACAATCTTAATTAATTGATTTCTATAATAGAATATCTTACAAATTTACCAGTATGCCAAAATCTTACAAAACAGACCTCAATAAATTATATTATTCCGTTTCTTATCATAAACTACATAAAAATTGATAGACACTTTGACAACAAATGTAAAAGTTAAACCTGAGTTAAGGTTAGGGTTCGGTTAGGTTGACAGTCGGCTCGAATACAGGTGAGGGTTCAGCAGCACAATCCTACAAAATAAGAATAAAATATCAATTTACATTACCAAGATAAGTTTAATTGACTAGCAAACCAAAATACTGACCTGAGTAAGGAGTTGACAAGTTTGCCGATTATGTCCTCGCTGCCCACAACGTCCGCATTTGTTCTTGCGCTTGCTCTCAGTCGCTGACTTAATCCTCTCATACCTCTTCTTATTCTTCTTCGGCGCGCCTTTAGTTACAACCGGTTTGGGGTTGCCAATCCTTGGTAGTGATTTTACATCCTCTTTAACATCTTGTTTGACCACAGAATTCTCTGCAAGCTTTTTGTCATGCACATGTTCATATTGTCGTTTTTGTTGTTCTATTGATTCCATTAACTTCAAATAATTCTCAGTGGATTTGGCGACTTCATAGTGATATGGGATGACTGCCTTATTCAGCTCATGGAACCTCTGACAGTGGTCGGAAACATTGAATGTACCGCCTTCTCGATCCGAAGGGAATGCAGATTTCACATGTTTGGTCCACCTATCACAGATGCAGCATCGAGGTATGCATGTAGCTTTCATGTGTATCAACACAGCAAAGATGTGCCTACACGGAATTTTCTCACATTCAAGCTTTGCACAAGTACATGAAATTTTGTCCACATCATCCTGAATACTAGAGCAACACACGATGTACTGTGATTTAGCCTTTTCTTTTCGAGAAACCATGTACTTTGATGCCATGCTACTGTTGAGGATTTCATCAACCACAAGTCCCACTACTTTTTCCAATTCATCTCTAACATTATGGAAGACATTCGGAGTGTAACTGCGCGCTGCGGATTCTTCGAGATCAGGG